>JARHVA010000618.1:3312500-3380000 GCA_037957365.1 Torreya grandis
AAACTGACTATAGGGCCATAAAACAAGACAACTATGAAAATCAAGGATGGCATAACTAAAAAAATTTGAGTACATATAATAAGATTATGTGAAATAATTAGTATAAATTGAGTACAAACCTCTGTAAGACTCTCAAAATATTAATCTAAGATTGACCATTAAATTATGAGTATGTTTGTTGTTTTAGTTGCTCTTAGTTAGAATAGTGATTATATTTTTATTTTCATTGTTCTCTTTTCATTTATATTTATATTTTTCCCCCTCTATTGCGTGCTTTCATTTCATTTATTTTCCCTCTTTTGAGCTATATATATGTAAAATAGATATCAAAAGATTGATAAAACACTTTGATAGAATTAAAAATCTTTTCTTCAAGAGATTGCTTCTTCTATAGGCTTTAATTTGTTGGATAGGTTAGATTATATTATTTGAAATCTGATTCACATATACATATATTTGGTAATTGAGATATTTAACTAGTGCATTGCTCATTATTTGACTTGCATATTATTCCCAAAATTTACAAAAACCCCTATGCACATCTTAGAAACATTTGTTGCTTCATATAATCATTGTTATTCTATAACCATAAAAATAAAGATCCAAAGTACATCAAAATAGTCACTAAAAAATTGTAGCATGTCCTTATAAATTTATGTTGGCCCTGATTTCCATCTTTGAGTTTTTAAGTGAGTTATGGTTTGGTTTAAGTTTTAATTTATAACTTTATAGATTTTGCAGATTTAGCTTCTATCTATAAAATCATTTTCAAATGGATATTTTTACATTTAATTTTTTGGCTTTTTTTGAATAAATGTGTTGGTATAATTACTTTTTAGGAGCCAACTTTCAAACTACCAATGCAAAAGTTAATTGAAGAAGTGAAATAGTGATTTCATCCTTGAAGGGAGTGTTTTACATTGGTAATTCATAAAGTTAGCATTGAAAGGTTTTTGATTTGTAAAATGTCTACTCCTAGTCCAAGTGCTAGGAAATTAATAAGGGGTTCATCAAAAGAAAATACCTTGCTATCATATTTTGATAAACATCAACAAGAACAACCTTTAAAAAGAAATACTAGTTTAGAAAATTAACTAGAACTAAACTTTATTTATCATGATCAAGATCATGTTCAATAGGGTTCTAATCACTTTGAATCAGTGGATGCAAGTAACAATATCAATAATTATGACACAACTGATTTAAGACAATCTGGTTCTAAAAGTGTTGATAATTTAACCTCACAATTAATGCATGAAATTTGTCACAAGTCCAAAAAAAGGAAGTCATGTGAATGGTAAATTTAAGGGATTTTTCAAACTAAATGGGTTTATAAATATCCTTTCATTTAACCTATTTTGACTGAAGACACTAATAAGCCACCAAAAGAGTTTAGATGCAAGCTATGTAGTTGTAAAATAGGGAGGGATAAATGCTTACAGTTAAAACTAGATACCATAGAGAAGCATTTGAGGAAGTGTATGAAAAATAAATAATTGGAGAGAATAAATCATTAATACAATGGAGAATAAAATAAGAGTCTCTTCATATTAGGTATGCGAGTGAATATGAAAAATACCTTAAAAAACAACAAAGTATTTGTGCAAGAAACATTGCAATTTTGTTTGGAAAAATGATAGGAATCAGCCAAATGTCAAAGACTATATAGTTTTGTGTTTTTTTCATATTTTAAACAAAGGTTGACCAATGACCTCTTATCTAGGATATAAGGACATGCTATAATTTTTTGGCATCCCAATCTTTCCAAATATTCATTGGTCAGTTACTCGTGGTCAGGAAGGGGCTAATTATCATGCTGAAGTAGAAAAGGAGGATGTTCAAGAAAAGATAAGGCTTTAGGTATACATAAAATTATCACTGGATGAAGTTACAACCATGATAATATTTTTTGGGTGTGTAAGCATGTTTACACTATTTTAAATTATCTTTGTTAGCCTCATTTTCTTGCCATTCATAAAATCAAAGAAAATGCAACTACTCAAAGCCTTTTGGATCTCGTCAAGAATAATCTAAAAGAGGATGGTGGCATGGATGATTTATTAATTGAAATAAACATTTTTTGTGTAGGGGTAGATGGATAATAAATTATGAAAAGTCAAAGAATTGTCTTTATGTAAGGCTATGCACTTGTTGTACACCATATATGATTGGTATTTATTGCATGGCATATAAAATGAATTTGAAATTCAAAATTATGACCAAGTTTATATTAGTCTCAAAAATTGAAGATCTTATTCATGAAATCCATTCATACTTTTGTCGAAGTCTGAAAATATTTTTAAAATTTCAAATTTTTGTTGAAGGTTTAATGCAAGGAAATAAGCTATTTAAGGATGTTGATACTCAATGTATTTCCCTTTGAGGACCATCACATAGAGTATATGTAGAATATCAATCATTGATGGGAATAATAGAGGAACATCACCACATAATAGATAAATCTATAGATATTTTGTTTCAATTAAGTGATATAAAGACATTATTGATTTTATGCGGCCTTTTACCCATGTTGGATGAAATGAATTTAATGATAAATAAAGATAAAAAAGAACAATGTACATTCATGAATATTCTAAATTGAGAAAATTAAAATGCCTTACCCTTGATAATTTGTATTTAACACAACATTCATTTATAGGGGAAAAGTTCATAAGTTGGAACTTAATGACAAATATTGAATATAGTGGTAACTATTTACAATTTAATGAAGATGGATATTTATGTGTAGAAGTGTGAGGATATAAAATACCATTACACACTTTTGACATAGTTGGTTGATCTAATAGAATCAAAGAAGTTTTTGTTACAAGGGATTGATTCCTTGAGGTTGTATCCTCTGTAAGGTCCACCTTGAAGGAAATTTAAAAATGTATCTATTTAGAGATCAGAGATCATTTTTTTCAATATGAACTACTAGAATCCATGGGTTTGGTGTACCCTAAGTATTAGAAAAATTCTAGCTCATCAGATTTTTAGAATAAAATTAAAACCTTGGCCCAACACATGCAAAAGTGTAGAATTGAATGGTGATCAAATTGAAGGCATTTTAGATTTGCCAAAGCTAAGTGATTAGTCTATTTGATTGGCCAAAATAATGTTAGAATAAGTTAAAGTTGTGGACAATGCCTTTAAAGATGTCTGAATTACTAGATTATGAACTAGTTTAAATTTAAGTTAAATACAATGTGATGGTATCTCAGAATATTTTAATCTTGTTAATTTATGTCAAACAATGATTTTGGGCTCAGTAGAAGATGATATAATTTTTAGTTCATTGTCATTTTTAAATTCAATGTTAAAAAACAAGCTTGACAAGAATTTTGAGACTTGCTTGAGGATATATAAAACTAGATACAATATCCTCAATTTTCCATTTGATTGAGCTTTGGAAATTTGGCAACCTATATCTAAAATAAGAGGATTGATTGATAATTCTTTAAACACATTACACTTAGAAAGTTATATGGTGCTAGATTTGAGTCTAACAACTTTTGAAGAGAATCCACATAATAATTATCAAGAAAAAAATGGATAAAATTGGCATGTTGAAATTTAAAATATAGGTATCTAAAATATGTAGTTTATCGAGGAAGGATAATAGATTTTGTGATCCCCAATAATTTTACATGGATTAATGTATCCATAATGAATTTTGATAACTAATACTAGGTAACTCTGATTTTGATGGAAAAACATTAATACTTGATTAGAAAAAGATGTATTTTTATGTTGTGTTTGATTAAGAGAATATGTCTATAATAGTCGTAAACTCTATTATAGAGATGCATAAGTATATTGTAGTGTTCCCTTTTTATTTTATACCAATTAGGTGTATTTTTGTGTTCTATTTGATTAAGAGAATATATCTATAACAGTTTCAAACTCTATTATAGAGATGCATAAGTATATTATGGTGTTCCCTTATTATTTTATACAAAACTTATTTGAGGTATCTATATTGGACTAATAGATTCACTTCTATCAATAGCTTTCATAATGACTAGAAATTTTGAGAAAAAAATCACATATGTATTCGAGCAACTTCCATTAATCCCATAGGTGATGTGTTAGGCCAACATTAAATTTTATCTTGGCACTTCGATATGCTAGCACCAATTCACTAAAAATGGGGTAATATTTTAACTTTGATCCTCATATTTTTAATTCCACCTACACTGCATTCAATGCTAGGAATAAAATATACATTAGGTTTGAGGATTTGGGATGTGAAGTCATTTATGTCATTAAAATCTTATAACATTGCTTAGTTTTTTAATCCTTTAATTCTTGAAGACATAACAATTTAAAATTACAAGTTTATAATTATAGATTTAGTTATTTATTATTAAGTTTTTTAGTCATTAAAACCATATAGAAGGTGTTGAATATTATCATTGATGTCGAAGGTGCATCTTGTGTAAGTTGATGTCAAAAGTGACTAAGCCTAGTTTGAAGTGTGTTGATGTTACAAGGTGAATTGAGAGAATGTTTCATTGAGAGAGTGATGTCATGAGAGAAAGAGTAATATATGATTTGAAGGCAACTAATGTCTTATAGTTGCATGAAGGTATAGGAAGCCTAATCATGAGCCTAGTCATGACACTAAGAGGTATGTGCATGAACATGAATGAACATATTAATATAAAGGTTGTATAGTACTATTTTAGAATGTATTAAATGTATTAAAACATTCAAGAGAGTTTTAGGGTGAGTCTATAGGGGTAGGACCTTTAGTCTAGGTCTACACCTAAACCACTCTTAGACCCTTCTTGGCATAATGAGGTATGATGATTAGATTTCAAGGAAATTATGAATATGTGAGAATGGAAATAGGTAATACAAGTTTTTTTAGGCATGATCATAAATTTTGAGGTATTGGTTTGAATGAAACTGCATAAGTGTTTTAGGCCTTCTTGAGTTCATAGAATAAGGTCTCAAGACCTAAGAAGCACTTTCAGACATTCATTATAATGTGTAACCTCTACATGGGAATTTGATTTGCTAATGAGATATGGGGAAGGGTCATAGATAATATCTCTAGGTATTAATTTTGGATTTAATGGGTAGTCCTTTATGCATAATCAGTAACACCAAAACCTATGTTAAACCTCCCTAAAACCCTAATAAGGACCCAATGTGAAATATATTATTAAAATAAGATTATAATGGATTAATATTCATAAAAAATATATTTTATAATTTATTTAAATCTCGAAATTACCTCTAGGTGGTGGTGGTTAGTCTGATGAGAGAGAAAATGCACATATACATGCTTATTTGTCAAGAAGTTGTAGCTCTCAAAATTTGTATTGGTCAAGGAAAAAAATGGATGGAATAATAATATAGATACTAATAATTCATTCCCATGATAGTTTATATATATTTTAGACCATTAAATTTTAATAAATTGGTCATCCAATTAAGCTAGTCATAAACATACCATAATGGTGCAAATAGTGTAAAACCCAAGTAGAGATGAGAAGATAGACTTGAGGGTATGAGCATGTTATATTGATGAAAAAAAATTATGAAGAGATTATTTATGAGTTTTAAGTCATGATAATTCATTAAATAATATTTTTAGGTCAGCATATGTAGTGAAAATGTTGTTCACAAAATGACCTGTCTGATTCAGATAAGACTGTGTGATACAAGGTCAAGAAATTGGTCTGCAAGACCAATATTTGAAATTATACCATATGAAATTTTTATCTAAGGATGTAATAGAGATATAATAATACCATTTACATACATAAATATTCATGAAAAGTTTCTATATAGGTGTTGGAGCTCTAATTTACCATTTCTAGCTTTTGAGGTAAATTGACAGTTTTAAGTGAGTAAGTTGCAGAGATGTTCTTGAGCCTTTATCTCTTGAGTGAAAGTGTTAAAATAATTTTATGATGACCCTAAAGTCATGAATGACCTATATAAATTTTTTATTTTTAAAATTTTATTATCTTAAGGGTGTTTAGGTTTCATTTTTGCAAGACAAACTTTTAAGGTGCATAGACCTAATAGGGCAGTTTGTCCTAAAAAAGCTTTCATGATATGAATGAAGGGTACAAGTATAATAAATAATGGATAAAGTTAGTTGATTTTTTTGAATAATTTATTTATTGGTTTTTATTTTTTTATAAATTCATCTAGGCCCAAGAAGATCAATCTTTAGCATTAAGAAGACAAATCTAATGCAATTAGGTCTCTCTGAGGCCTAAAAGAGGAATAGGGCCTAATTGAGTTGTTGTAGACCAAAGGGGATCAATTTTTTTTTGAATAATTTTCATAATATGTTATAAAACATATTTTATGTATTACCTAAGAGGTTAAATGTGTGTGGCTAACCAAGTGGTATGTGACCACGTGTTAGTATATATACAAGATAGTTTAGGCCTATTTGAATGTATGTAATTAAAGTGAATAAAATATTTCTTGGTAGAGTATAATGAGGTATTTAAATGAGACCATTAAAACATATCAAAGGTGTGTTGATCAAAATTCATAAGGTGGATGAGTTGGTGCTGAGTCACTCTGGGGGTCGATGCTTCCTTGCAAGTAGGTGCTTGCTAAAGTCTAGTCAAGTGGCTGCTTGAATTCATTTGGGTTGGTGCTCCAAGTTGATTTGATGGTAAATATAATTAGTATTTTATTTTATAAGAATATATTATATTTTTATAGATCACAATCTATTTTATTCCCTTGAGGGTTTCCCACTCATATATGTGTTCTTATGTTATGCTCATGTGAATGGTTCTTTATGCATTACTATATCATTGTATTGCTTTCATAGTGAAAGAAATGTTAAGGATGATTGAATGAAAAAAATTAAACACTGATTCACCCCAACTTTTAGTGATTTTTCTTCCAATATATGGAAGAACATGTTTGTTTTACTCAGTTTTATAAATGTGCTAATGACCATTTGTGACTTAGGACACAATACACTTAAGCTAATATATATATATATATATATATATATATATATATATATATATATATATATATATATATATATATATATATATATATATTTTGCATAGTTTGTTAATTGAGATAGAAAATATTTGAAAGGCCATTATTTATTATGGATATGGTTAATAAATTTTGGCATACCTTATCATTATTGATTATGGATATGGTTAAGACATTTGAAAGATAGTGTTTTGAGCAAATATCTTTAAAAAAATGCTTTTTAGGGAAATTATCATTATATTTATTCATTTCAAGATAGAAAACTATGCATGCAAACAACTACACTCAGTATTCATAACAAAAGAAACATAAATCCATACCATGCAATCATAAGGAAATCAACTTAGAAATTGTCTACACCTTCATTTTCAACCTCTTGTTACAATATTTTGCCTACCATAGCTTCACTTCTATCAATATCTTGCATCAATGAATATAAAAATTTATAAATCATCACATATGTATTTGAGCAACTTATGCTTGAATAATATGCATCTTAGAAACACAAATCCATACCATGCAATCATAAGGAAATCAACTTAGAAATTGTCTACACCTTCATTTTCAACCTCTTGTTACAATATTTTGCCTACCATAGCTTCACTTATATCAATAGCTTGCATCAATGAATATAAAAATTGATAAATCATCACATATGTATTCAAACAACTTATGCTCGAATAATATGCATCTCTATAATAGAGTTTCTAGATATTATAGATATGTTCTCTTAATCAAATAGAAGACTGAGATTAGTTATTTGCATGCACAGTTGTCTATCTTGAAATGGATAAATATAATGATAAGTTCTAAGAAAATAATTTATTTAAATATATTTATTTTCCATCTTTTCTTTTCATAGTTGTCTTGCCTTATTTCCCCCTAGTCAGTTTATTGTTTATTCTCTATACTCTGATTTTTTGTCACATTTTTTGTTATAATCAATTTATTATATTATTTGATTGGTTTTTACCACTAATTTTATCTGAGAAATAATGGAATGCAAGATACTTATTTTAAACAATGTAAAAGGAACAAAATGAATAAACACAATAGAGCCTCATGATCATTTCAACCATATTTTTGAGTAACTCAAAAATACCAATTTCATAGATTTTGAGAATATATCAACACACAACAAGTAAAAATTAGTACAATGAATAAATATAATGATAAGTTCCATAAAAAATATTTATTTAAATATATTTGCTTTCCATCCTTGCTTTCATAGTTGTCTTACCCTATGCCCTGCTACCCCATAGTCAATTTATATTCTATACTATGATTTTTTGTCACTTTTTTTGCTATACTCAGTTCATGATATTATCTGGTTGGTATTTACCACATACTTTTCTAAAAAAACAAGAAATTAATTTCCTCTGAGAAATAATGATGTATAAGATACTTATTTTAAATAATGCACAAATAACAATCTCAATAAATGCAACAGATCCTCATGATCATACTGTATTTTTTTTTTGAATGTTTAAGGTAATAATTATATTCTAGTTGGCATAGTTTGTTAATTGAAATAAAAAAATATTTGAAAGGCCAAAATGGATATGGTTAAGACATTTTGGTAGATCTTATTATATAGTTTTAATTTTAAAACAATGAAAATGTTTTGAAATTTTTTTTATTTACATCATCCCACTTTTCAAAATCACCTTGCCCTATGGCCCCATAGTTGGTTTATACTCTATACTCTAATTTTTTGTCACTATTTTTCATATACTCGATTTATTATATTATCTAGTTGGTCTCTACCACATACTTATTTCAAACAAACAATAAATTTATTTCTTCTAAAAAATAATGATGTGCATGATACTTATTTTAAATAATGCACAAATAAAAATTTGAATAAATGCAATAGATCTTTGTGATCATAATGTATTTTGTTTTCAAATATTTAAGGTAATAATTATATTTTGATTGACATAGTTTTTTAATTGGAATAAAAATATATTTGAAAGGATAATATTGATGTGGTTAAGACATTTTGGCTGACCATATTATATAGTTTATAATTTTAAAACTATGAAATTTTTTGAATATATTTTTTAGTTATGTCATCCCCACTTTTCATAGTTGTCTTTCCCTATGGCCCTTAGTTGGTTTATGATTTATACTCTAATATTTTGTCACTATTTTTTCTATAATCAATTTATTATATTATTTGGTTGGTCTTTATCACATACTTATTATAAACAAACAAGAAATCGATTTCTTCTGAGAAACAATGACATGCAAGATACTTTTTTTAAACAATGCACAAAGAACAAACTAAAAAAATGCAACAGAGCCTCATGATCATATTGTATTTTGTTTTTAAATATTTAAGGTAATAATTATATTTTGGTTAGCATGATTTGTTAATTGAAATAAAAAAATATTTGAAAGGCCAATATGGATGTGGTTAAGACATTTTGGTAGACCTTATTTTATAGTTTATAATTTTAAAACTATGAAAATATTTTGAATATATTTTTTAGTTATGTCATCCTCACTTTTTATATTTGTCTTGCCCTGTATCCCCATAGTTGGTTTATACTATAAACTCTAATTTTTTTAAATAATTTTTGTTATAGTTAGTTTATTATATTATTTGGTTGGTCTTTTGAGAGACTTACAGAGGTTTGTACTCAATTTATACATAGTCATATGGCCATCAAATTTAGCACTTAAAAAAGATAAATTTAATCTTTAAAAAGAAAGACAAATTTAATTGGTAAAAAAATAAATTGTAAACAAGATCTCAACTTCAGACTTCTCACTCTATAACCTCTTTCTCCATTGCATTTTTAATTAACATAAACTACATCTTATAAAATAAATCTACATAAGTGCTTCAAATTACTTAAACCCCTAGAATGATGAAACCCTAAAACCTAAATTCATATAACTTCATTTCTATTAAAGTTTTATTCCTTTGTGGTCATGGGAATTGTGAAGTTAGCAATAGTTACAAAAGGAGGCCAATAAGAAGTCTAAGCAACCAATAATAAAGTACAATCTAAGTAAGAAATAAAATCCCTACATGTCATTGAAATTATGAAGAGAGGAAAAATTGGAAGGAGAGGCCAAGGAGAAGTCTAAAATTTAAACAATGAAGTACAATCCAAGTAAGAAATACAAGCCATACATATCTATAATTTTTTTTAACAATTTTAATGAATTATGCTTAGATTTTAAGGGATTTGAATTGTTTGCCTATTATTTTTTCATCAAATCTTTGCTCCCAATGTGAAAACCCTTTTTTATCTTATATCAAAACCCTTAATATTAGATAAAATTTGGTTATCACATGGAATTGTTTGTTAAGTAATGAGATCAACAAGATCTTTGCATTTATTTGGGATTATTTACTTAGTAACAAGATAAAAAAGACCTCAAAAATATTGTGAATGTGTGTTTGGGCATTGATGTGGTAGTGACTTTTTTTAGAGTCATACACACATGCTTAAGGTTTAGGTTTGGGATGGGTCTATAGAAGTTCTTATTTGTGTTATCTCTCAAGTCCTCCTTGCTTGGGTTTATTCCTTTGGAAAAGCGTTTTAAATGGATGGACTACACCTAATTTCATAAGGTAAAGAAAAATAGTTGTTCTAAAAAACTTATGGTATCCATTGATCATAATAATTATTCCACCTCAAGCATATTTATCTCATGAATGTGTTTTATAGGGAAAGGGGTTTAACTTGGATTTTTTTCCATTATTTATTGATTTGAACATGATATTTTTTTGGCTCAAAAATTTGTTTGGGAGATAAATTGGTGACTTTGGGTCAACAATGAGAGAACTGAGTCCTTGTGTTAGTCAACTACACATGGACAAAATCCCTTTCCTATTATTACGTGGAGCTACCTTTATTGAAATCTAAAATGGGAAAAGTAAGGGAAAAGATATTCATATCTATTTATAGTTAAAAAAATCAATTGGGGGTTTTATAATTTTAACTAGAAAGAATGAAAATGAGTTAGAAAGGAAAATGAGAAGAATGATAGAAAAGAAGGGGGAAGTGAGAAATGAAAGGAGGAATGGACACTAGGGTTATTATATCAAGTTAAACATAGAAATTATCATGACAATCCTAGGAAAAATTAAAGACAAATCTGGGCAGCTAAATACAAAAACTTACCAGAATAGTCTAAGAATGGAAAATGTTGTATTCATGGATACCTCTTTAATATAATGGGTGGTAAAGACTAATGAAATCTTAGGATTAAAATTCATACATTGAGATAATTAACTACTACTATCAACAAAATTAAAGATAAATATCTCATATTTACCCATAAAAGACAATTAAAATATTGATTTAACACCATCAAGATTTCAAAGTCATAGAAATAACACAAACATATTTTAAAATAAATACTTAATGTGAAATATCCATTTTTTAATAATTTGGTAGTGATTACAAAGATACATTGAAAGTAAAGATATAGAAATAGGTGAATCATATATAAATATAAAACTCATGAAGAAACATTGAATACAAACAAATTTCAACTCTTTAGACAAAATATTTGTAGAGTCTCACTAACAAAAGTCCCTCTATAATGAACCTAACACTCATATTTATAATACAAGAAGGTTGTTACAATTCATAACCACATTTTATACATTTTGAATGGTATAAAAGTGAGTTTACAAAAATACACCACCTAAGTGGTGCAAAAGTGTGTTGGTACAATTGAATTATGTGCAAAAGTGAAATTACAAAATTGCATCACTTGAATGGTGTAAATCTGTTTTGGTGTTTTTGCACCACTTGAAAAGTGAAAATCAAAATTTTATGATTTGAGACTTACAAAATTGATATAGTGCATTTGCATGAATTACATTTATGAGTTTTCACTTTATACTTATGAGCTTTATACTAAAGTCCACACCAAACGTTTCTTGAATTCAAAGATTTTTTGTTAATAAATCATCTATTCTACATGATTATCTTTTGTAAGCAAGCACTTGTAGATTTGTTTGGCATTATAATTATATCTCTCACATTCCATGAGATGTACTATCATGTAGATAAATACATACAAACCATTTTCAAAAATACCACTATCTACTTTACTTGGGTTATTGACTCTTACATTTGATAATTCTACAAAGAGGCACGAGCTATTTGATAAAATGACTTAATGAATTTGATTCATTTTGAAGTCTTATGAGCCACTTTGTTCCTTCCAATTCTCCCAATTACTAACAACATACATTGATTCCATCATGACTCTATCTAAACATTTGGATTGTATAATTCCCATTTGTTTCAAATAATCAAGCATTGGTTTAGCATATTGAGGTCTTTCATCATAAATCCAAAATATTTGTTTTAAATGGGTAATACTGACATATAAATGTTTCACTTCACTACATAAAATATTATTCTTGTTATCATCAAAATTATGACATTGTTTACAAATATTTAAACCTTTCTAAATTATGAAATCATATATTACCTTCCACTTCATGCCCAAAGGAGAGGTAGTGAAAAAATTATATAGTAGAATATTCTAAAACTCAAGAACTTTTCACTCGAGTATTTTCAACATAATTCATTGCTTCCCCACATTATAAACATACTAAATAACCATTCACTTTCCATTTAAATTGAAACCATTTATTGTTCATAAAGCATGTGTGGCTATATCAATATCTAAAAATGTAACAAAATCTTATCATTTCATTTGACTACGCTACATACATTGAAAAAATAACTTTTGTCTAGGACATTGGAACTACATAAATAAAAAAAATAGATCTATTTATTTCACATCAAAAGACATATTCTTGATGTAATGAATATGATAAGGAAGACCAAGTTCATAATTTACAAAACTTTCTACCTGGCATCTCTATTATCTGATGTTTCAAAACACCATATAAGAAAAATATGACATTATATCTCAATTATCAATATGATGGATTAACATTTGAAGAGTTTACATATCACCTTGTATTTAACTAAGATTGATCTTACTTGTATATAATGTTGTCCCATTACATTAACCTCCCAATTTTTATTTTACTTTTCTTATGATGAACAACTATTTAGAACCGAAAGTTTAGCTCAATGTGTCTTTTTCCTCTTGATTACTGTTCCTCATCATTGCTGCAAATTCATCATCGTTAATGTTGACCAAATTTGACCCTACAAGTCAAATTGGAATCCCTATAGGTAAAAACTGATTTTTAGGTGTTTTAAGGGTCTAAAATTATGTCATAAGGTGTACTATAGGTCATTTGATGTCATTTAATGTCACATTTTCCTTGGTCTTGGTCATTTCCAATATTTATGTCTTTTTGAGTCATTTTGAGGGTCAAAATAGAGCATTAAATGACTTGTACAACCTCTTTGGGAAATATGAATGTTTCAAAGGATGATGTCATGCCCCATATGTCCTCATATGTCTTAATTAATAATTTATAACTAAAAATTGGTAGGTTATTTAGAAAAAGGGTTGTTTTCTTGGAAAAAAATGAGCATTTAATGAGGTGTATGAAACTATAATAACTCCTATAGTTGAGGACATTTCAGGAGCGTCTCTTGGTCTTCCATACACTTAATCCAATGATCAGTTTGATTATAAGCTTCAATAAATGAAGAAAACCTCTTCTCTCTTCTTCCACTAGGCTTGGCAAGCAAGAATGGCATTTAGGTTTGTACTTGGTATGGTTAGCAAGAGAGGTTTTAGTCAAAATGCTCTTGTGGGTGTCTTATACAATAATTTGGCTTCCATTTGATGTTTAGTTTTAGAGGAATGGTGCTCTACGCCTTATGAACCATTCCTAAGAATATACATCCTATAGGTTTTGATGTGATTTGGAGAAGTTCATACAATCCAAATGTTGAGGTTGATTCTAGATGATGTTTACTATCTCCTTATATTCTCTTCATTCTTGGTTTCATGTTTCAATGTGTTTTGATGGGAAAATCATCTTTGGTTTCTAGATTGGTCTCATTTGAAGATAACAGGTAGGTTTCCACTATTTTCAAGATCCTCATGCTTTGGTAGTGATTCCAAGGGGTGAAAAAAAGTTTATTATCATGTTTTAATGTCCTATTAGTATATTTTACCTTTAAATACCATTATCCAAGCAATGTTTCATGGGATTATAGTAATAAACATCATGTAAACAATTTTCTCTGACTTTGTCATGCATAGTCAACTGAGTGAGATAGGTTGAGGCATTTAACACATCCATAAGGCTATAATTATGGTATTCAAATTTTTAATTCATCACCATAGTATTAAAAATCAAGTAAGAAATTTTTAGTTTTTATAACAAGGACTGTGACAATCAACACAGTTACTCACACAACTTTTAGCCATTAACTGCACCTACAAGAGCCTTCATAGAGGATGTCATGTGTGAAAAAAAAGTGTTGACAGTTGTTTCAAACCTTTTTTAATGATTATAATATATTTATAAACTTTTAAAATACCTAAATTTGATCATAATCATTTAAATCTTTCATTCTACCAACTTACTCATCTTCACCACCTGCATTGTGGAATGACCACCTATAGATGGCTTAACAAAGAGTTGAGGAGTTATTTTGGACTGTGGAAGCACGTGTAAAAACTCACCTTGAGGTCATAATGTGTGTAGAGATGATGGAGGACATATTTTGAGTGTCAAATTGGCAAAGTGAAATTTTGGATCACCTTCCAAGGTCAAATGATTGATTCAAGGATCAAATCCCCAAAAGTGCAAAACAAAACACCTAAGCTTTTTGTTGAGATCTTACAATAGGGTTAAAAAAACTTCTAGTGCACCCAAGTGAGCATACATTGTAGCTATAACATAGGGTTTAAAATTGAAAAATGAAGAGGGTGGCTTAGTCCTTTGGTTTTCTTGCTAGATAAGCTCAAGCATTCACATCTAACCACTGAATTTTGATGGTGAAATCTATAGGCTTTGAGCTCCAAAAGAGACCTTTTTCACCCAAAGTTGAAAACTAGACTATGCCACCATAGTTTAATGTTTCCAAATAGTTAAAAGTAGTAGTAATGATCTAAAATCCACTTAAGGAGAATGACATATTATGTTTTTCTTCCCATACACACCTATAGGTGCCCCTGCCTTTATGGACATTCACCTAAAATATACTTCATCCCTTACACCATTCATGAAGTAGACCTAAGCATAGAGATATCAAATTGGGATAATTAAAGATGATTCCAAAAGACCATGAGAGGATATCCAAAGGAACATGAGATAATTTAAAAATTTAAACCATCACTTATAAGCTCCTTTTGGTCAAAATAGTCATTTAAAATTTGACTATGGTGTAACATTGAGAGGAAACAAGTGAATTAGACATTGGTAGGTCTGCAAATTCATTGTTTTGAGTTAAAACTAATATAAAATGAACTCAAATATATATATATATATATATATATATATATATATATATATATATATATATATTTGAGGTATTATAGAGTAAATTCAATACAAAACTCAAAGTTTCATCTACAGGTGGATCCCTGTTCTGTCTCAACATAGTCAGTTGCAACTATGATAGACAATGAGCAAGTTTGGGGGTTGTGAGTGTGGGAAGTGCATAAGGATGATAAAAAAGGTTGAAATAAATGTAAATTTATATTATGAGTTCTATAAGACCTTATATAAAGGTAATAAATGTTAAAAGTGTGACCTACACTTATAGGTAGGAGGGATATACAACTATATCAGCGTATCAGTTAGACCTAATGGAGCAAAAACATGATTGAGAATGTAGATATAGATTATTGAGAGGGTTGGTAGACATTAAAAACACTTAGAAAAGTATAATTGGTACTCCAAAATACACGAATATAATGTAAATAGGGAATATATATCTTGAATCAAGCAACATAAAGTCCATATCATGAGACCTTGCACACAATTTATTTTCTAATGGTCTGTTTTGGTTTTGGGAGAGTTAAAAGGTCAAATAAGATGATAAAGGGATTAATTTTTGTGTATAAGGTATTCATAACCTAGATAATCTCCTCCAATGATTATTTAGTCTAAGTAAACAAGGGAAGTGCCCTCTATTTTGTCTCAAACAAAGGGCACTCCCTTTGTACACAAACCCTACAATCTTGGAAAGAAGGGATGAAAGAGTGGACTAAGATATAGTTATAACTTGATAATAGGTGTGATAGGTTAAAAAAAATATGGGTAAACATGAATAACACCTCACATAAGGATGAAACTAAACAAGGTAATCTAGACCCTCAAAGTTGCATACATGCTTATTGAGCATGGTGAGACCTAAAAGCCAAATGGAAGGTCAACTTCACTTAAAACCTTGTAATAACATTAAAACCTATTGAATAATGTGTATAAGTTCATTAAAATATTTAAAAACTTCCAACTTTCATATAAATCATTAAGAATCTATTTTAGGGCTTAGAGACAACTTAGACCTATACAAAATGGATTATGAAGTTCGATAAGGCTACTTTAGAAGCTCACATCTACTTGAATTCTTTGCATGGAGACTCAAAGGGATAAGATGAGTTGGATAGTTTCCTAAAAAACCATTTTGTGGCATTGAATTTAAAGTTTAATGTGAAATCTCTATGAATAATGACTAATAGGGTAAAATATGCCTAAACCCTTAGAATGACCTAATGAAGGAAATGAGGATGGGAAGTTGTTCTAATGGCCTAGTTTTACAATGAAAGTGATTGTATCTTGTAGATGAATCAGTTAGGATCCCTACCATCAAGATGAGTTGTACAAAATTCATATAGGCAGGGTAAAAAATTACTTTTCTTTAATGTTTTGTGCATTATGCAGGTTCTAGGAGGTTTCAAGAGATGAAATAAACTTTGAAAGTAATATGGAGATTTAAGACAACTTATTATTTCTATTTAATTATTAATAAAAACTCCTAAGTGTTACAAAAAAATCTCTTTTCTCAGCCAAACAAAACTGGCATAATGAACATGATAGTGAGAAGGGTGAAAACTTCAAGTAGATGGCCTTTTAAGGTATACCTGAGAAGTGTAAGGCCCTAGAGGGTCTTTTTGAGTGTAATTCACTCTCTTATATTAATTTTCCTGGAAAATTGATGAAATTTTGGAATCCAAATGTGCAAGGTGATTGAAAGAGGAGTTTTATTTGAGTGCAGGTAGTGATAACTCATTTTTAGAAGATTCGAAATGACTAAGATTACAAACAATGCATGGAGAAGCATGTATGTAAAATTTCCCTATTAGTATAATCATTATACATATCCCTAGTTGTTTTTGTGATGTTTAAATAGGGATAAATCATGAAGGTATTTTTCTAAGCCAACAAAGGTAATTTCACACAACATTTTAAGAGTTCCATGACTTGAGGTGACACTTGTGCTTCTTGAATTTTCATGATCAATTTCACACTCTCTTCCCATGCACATGTAACTCATTTTCATATCTTGAAAAGTGTCCTTGTGACCTTTGGACTTATCTCTCCTCACTTCTCTCTCAATTTCTATAAGAACTAGCCATTTTAGCCTTTATAATTTATGTTCCACTTGACTATGATGAAGCCCTGCTCATTTCCAAACCATAGATCAATAAAAACTACTTAATTTTACCTCTTCCATGATTGTTCATAGTAATCTCACTTGAATTATTGATCTTGATCATGTGATGACCATTGTTTCTTTAGCATTATTGTCTCATTATCCCACCTATTTGTAGCTTGAAAGCTTATTCTTGTAAGTCATGTGCAGTGTTTTATGATGTGTCAAGGTTGAGTGAGTTATTATATTCATATAATGCCATTATAGACCTCTTATCTAGTCTTCATATCCTAAACATTCATCACAACCTCATAATGAAATATTGATATGACAAGATTCAGTTTGGATAAGTGTATGTTTAGTTAGTCTCTTGGTCTAATGTGTGACATGTAGCTGGTTGGTTATCATCAATCAATTTGGTGTATCAATGCCTTTAGGATAGTTTAATTTTAGTTTTCTCTACCTTTTCCCTTGCAATAATAGGTGTAGTAGTGGTCTACAAGTGATACATCAAGGGAACTAGCCCTATCTAGAGATTCACCTCATTCTTAGGTTACCCATAGCCTAGAGGTGTTTCAATTATGCCACTTGGATGAGGAGAGCTAAGATATCTCCTCAAAGGGTGAAAATACAAGTGAAAATAGTTTTTGGCATGCCTAATGGGACTCTTAGTCTAATAATTTGAAAGATTTGTGGTGTTGTCTTTCAACACATCAACGTTTAGAGGCATCCATCTAAACATAAATAGTGACTTTGAAGTTACATCAACTGGTCAAGTAGCCTAGGATTTCCTTTTAAAGATTGTTGGTAGTGTTTCTTTGTGTTCTTTCTTGCTAATTAAGTTATATGGCTAATTTTGGTGTTGAGTATTATTTTACACAATTTGGTGAGGTTTATAAAGCTTATGGAATTCCATATTAGTCTTGTCATGATCCTTACCATCTCCAATATGATCTTTACCAGCCTTTTCATGAGTTTTATCATTCTTATAACTAATATTCTCAATATCTTGCTCCTCTTAGTCAACCTTGTCACTCCTCAAATCAGTCCATTTCCACTTTCAAGCAAACTCTCTTGGGATATGAGAGGTACATGATAGATATTGACACACAAAGGGGGCATGGTCTAGATATTCCTAGTCATATTATTCATAAGGTTAGAGATGAATTAGAGTTGGTTAAAAAAGAGTGGGCACGTATTGAGAGAGCCAATTGGCAAAGGCTCACAAGTGAGATTATAGATGTGGGTGGCCTAATTACATCCTTAGAATATAGGCTAAGAATTCATTAAGAGTAGCCTCACCAAGTCTATCATTCCTCATATCCACCTCCCCAAGATTGATATTAGTCCTAATTGAACCCTATTCATGAGCCCAATCAAGCTTATCAAAGTCATCTTTTTCCAATCAGCTGCAAGAGAAAGTTAGAAAGACAAACTTGATTTTTAAAAAAAACCTTGATAGGGAAATTGAGTTAGCCAATAATAAGATGAATCAATCCATATTGTCAACAAAGGAAGTGGAATATAATCCCTTATTACCCTCTACTGTTACAACCTCACCTCAAGAAGAGACCTCTTGATATGAGATTCTAAGTTAGAGACAAGATGGATAATCCAAGCCTAAAGAGATACCAAGTTTTTTGAATACTTCATCCACTCCTAAAATTTCACCATTACCTCAAGAAGAGACTACTAATCCTAACATCCTACATTGGAATAAGGTAGGAGAATCATGGGGATAGAAAGGGGATAAAAGACTTGACAAAAAGTGTGAATTTGAAAAAGAGCTTGATCATATGCAAGTCACTCCCACCCTTCCTCAGCAGACCTCTTGTCCTCCATATCACCCCTCTTGTACTCCTTCCCCTCATGAAGATTCCTATAAAATTCAAGAGAGACTTTTCCAAGAGAACTTAGCCAATCAAATTGAAGAGTTAGAGTCAAGAATGAACTTGTTGAGCCAAGATGTGATGCAAGGTTTAGAGCCAAAAGAAGATCCTATGATTAAACACACCCCATATAACCTTCATCAAGAGATTCCTAAATCTAAATCATATTTCATTGAAGATATTTTCAAATGAAAGGAAGAAAACAAAGCTATTTTAGCCCAAGATTTGCCTCCCCTTCCTCAATAACTCCCAAAAAGATCCCCTACAATTCATTCTTAATCTGATTTTGAGTTTTATGTGCTACCTCCACTAACTAGTTCATCTTTTTCTCACCCCATAACCCTTTGCCTTAATGGACCTATGGTATGGGAATCTAAAGAGGAACATTTGGTTGAGAAGAATTCATAACTTTTGATTGAATAAAATATAGCTCATTGGCAGCCTCATTAGGCTAAGTCACCTAATTTCAAGATGCCTAATATTGGCATCACCAAGAAGGAGAAGGAGATTAAAGATCTTGTAGTCCTTGAGAAGAAAATTTATGTTATGATAGTTGAGATACAACTTGAGAGCCATCAAGAGGTCTTAAATGCTGAAGAAGAGGTGAGTCCTTGTGTTGGGTCTTCTTGTTGTGTTGATAATGAAGAATGCCTTCCTTGTGTCAAAGAAGAAATATTGTATGAAGTACTTTTGGATTCTAAAGAAGAGGATTAAAGAGATTCTCTTGTTCTTCCCCTTCATGATGTTGATCAAAGAGAAGATAAGGACTTGTGGTAGCAGTTTGTAATCATTTACAATGAGTTTGAGTCTCTCAAGGGGTCTATAACTTCCTTATAGATGATTGCAAGTGATGGTAAGCAAGATGACACTTTTAAAAATGGCATAGATGATCAAGAGCAAAGTTCACCTCAGTGTTTGGAGGTTAAAACAAGCTTATATTATCCTTAATCTTCCAAGGAAGAAGAAATTACTCCTCTTGAAATCATTCCTACAAAGAACATGTAAGTTGAGCTTGAGATGAAGATTCATAGATAATATGAGGTATGTGTAGAATGACAAGAGGAATAAATTTACATTGGAGACCTATTTGAAGATGGTCTACTTGAGATCATAACAAGTGAAGTGCCAAAAAATAGGTCTAGTCTATCAAGTATCCAATCCAAAGAGCAATATGCTTAGAACTATGATTCATCTCATGAAGAAGGAGATGCAAAAAAATATCTTTTGATCCTAAAAATTGATTTACGTTTCATTATTAGTTGTACATAGTGGCTTTTTTTTTTTTTTTCCCCTAAGTTCTTTAAGCATATGTGTGTCTTGTTATTGTGTTTTCTTTATTTTTTATGTGTCTTTTGTTTTATGTGGTTGAGGTAATTAATTGGTCTTATCTTGATCAAATCTTATTGTCAATTTTCAAGGTCCTATTATTGTGTTTCAGACTTCATATGACTCTCTAAGCCCAATGGACTGATAAGGTTACTTGTCTTTAGTATAGCAAGCATATTACCCCTATGAGTCACTAATATTTTGACCAAATTTGACCCTATAGGTCAACTTGGGACTCATATATGTAAAAACTTGATATTATGTCACAAGGTGTATTATAGGTCATTTGATGTCACATTAGCATTGGTCTTGGTCATTTTCAATATTTATGGCTTTTTGAGTCATTTTGGGGGTTAAAATATAGAATTAAATGAATTGTACAAAATCCTTAGCAAATTTGAATATTTAAAAGGATTATGGAATATCCCACATGTCCTCAAAATTTTTAATTAACTATTTCTAACTAAAAAGTGGTAGGTTATTCATAAAAAAGAGTAGTTTTCTTAGAAAAATGAGCATTTAATGAGGTGTATAGAATTTTACAAACTAATAAAATTGAGAGAATTTTAGGAATTTCCCTTGTTCTTCCATAAACTTAATCCAATTATCTATTTGATCATAATCTTAAATTAATTAATAAAACCTCTTCTCTCTTCTTTCACTAGGCTTGGCAAGCAAGAATGGCCTTCAGGTTTGTACTTGGTATGGTTATCAAGAGAGGTTTCATGTAAAATGCTCTTGGGGATGTCTTCTAAACTCATTAGTATTAAATTTTATGTTTTGTTTCAAAGTAATCATGGTCTTTACCTTATGAACCATTCCTAATAAGTTAGACTATCTAATTTTTTTGCTAATTTGTGCACCCTGTAGGTTTTGCTTTGGTTTGGAGAAGTTCATACAATTCAAATGATGAGGTTGATTTCAGATGATTTTGACTCTCTCCTAATATTTCACCATTTTTGGTTTCACATTTTAATGTGTTTTAATGGGAAAATCATCTTAGGTTTGTAGAATAGTCTCATTTGAAGATAATAGGTAGGTTTACACCATTTTCAAGACACTCATGCTTTGGTAGTGATTCTAGGGGGTGAAAATTAGTTTATTTTCATTTTTAAAATGTAATATTTGTCTCATTTATGTTTAAATATCATTATCCAAGAAATATTTCATGGAATTATAGACATAAACATCATGCAGTTAGTTTGCTCCATGACTGTCATGCAAAGTCAACTGAGTGAGCTAGGTTGATGTATTTAACACATCCATGGGGATATATATATGGTCTTGGGAGGTTTAATTAATCCAAATATTAATAAAAATAAATTAATATCCTTTCACTTGTTATAATAAGGACTGTGATAGTCAACATAGTCACTCACACAACTTTATACCATTAACTGCACCTATAACTGCCTTCATAGAGGATGTCATGTATCAAAATAAAGTGTTGATAGTTATTTTAAAACATTTAGAATGTTTATAATTCATTTATAAAATTTTATAATACCTAAATTTTATCATAATCATGTAAATCTTGCATTATTCCAACCTACTCATCCTCACTACCTGCATTGTGGAATGATCACCTACAGGTGGTTTAACAGAGAGCTAAGGAGTTATTTTTTAGTATTGAATCACGTGGAAAAAATCACCTTGAAGTAATAATGTGTGTAAATACCATGTAATACATATTTGGAGTGTTAAATTTTCAACTTGAAAGTTTTTATGACCTTCTAAGGTCAAATGACTGATTTAGGGATCAAATCCCTAAAAGTGCAAAACAGAGCACCTGAGCTTTTTGTTGAGATCCTAAAATAGGGTTACAAAGAATTTTGATGCACCCAAGTGAGTCTACCTTGTATATATCATAGGGTTTTAAATTTAAAAAGTAATAGGGTGGATTATTCCTTTGGGTTTCTTGATAGAGAAGCTCAAACATGCACCTCTAACCACTAAATTTTGATAGTGAAATCTATAGGCTTTGAGCTCCAAAAGAGACCCTTTTCACCCAAAGTTGTAAACTAGACTATGCCACTATAGTTGAATGTTTCCAAATATTTGAAAGGAGTAGTTATTGTCTAAAATCCACTTAATTATAATGATATATTGTGTTTTTATTCTTATACACACCTACATGTGTCCCTACCTTAATGGACATTCACCTACAACAGAATTTTACCCTTACACCATTCATGAAGTGGACCTAAGCATGGAGATATCAACTTGGGATAATTAAATATGATTAAAAAATACCATGAAATGATATAAAAATGAACATGACATAATTTATAATGTGAAACCATCACTTATAGGTTCTTTTTGGTTAAAATAGTCATCTTCAGTATGACTGTGGTTTAATAGTGAGAGGAAACACATGAATCAGACATTAGCAGGTTTGTAAATGATTTTTTTTAGTTAAAAATTATATTAAATGAAATAAAACATATATATGAGGTATTATATCACAAATTCAATAAAAAACACAAAGTTTCATTTACAAGTGGAACCCTATTCTGCGTCAACACAATCATCTACAACTGTGACAAATATTGAGCAAGTTTGGGGATTACGAGTGTGGTAAATGCATAAGGATGAGGAAAAATGTTAAAATAAATTTCAAATTATATTATGATTTACATAATACCTTATATAAATCTAATTAATGCTAAAAGTGTGACCTACACCTATAGGTAGGAGGGATATACAACTGTATCAGCCTATCAATTAGACCTAATGGAGTAAAAGCATCATTGAGAATGTAGATAAAGATGATTGAGAGGGTTGGTAAGAATTAAAAAAAATTATATAGGGATAATGGATACTCCATGATACACTAATAGCATGGAAACATGGAATATAGAGCTCTAATCAAGCAGCATACCGTCCATAACATGAGACCTTGCACACAATCTATTTTCTAACAATCTATTTTGGTTTTGTGTGATGATCAAGGGATGAATTTTTATGTATAATGTCCTTAAAACCTACATAATATCCTAAAATAATTATTTTGTTTGATCAAATAGGGAAAGTGCCCTATGCTTTGTCTCAGATAGAGGGCACTCCCTTTGTACACACCCTACAGTCTTGGAAATAAGGGATGAAAGAGTAGACCAAGAGATGGTTAGACCTTGAAAATAGGTGTGTGAGGGTGAAAAAAATATATGGAAACATGAAAAAAACCTCACATAAGCATGAAACTAAACATGGTGATCTAGACCCTCAAAGTTGTAGACAGTCTTATTGAGCATGGTGAGGCCTAAAAGCCAAATGGAAGGTCAACTTCACTTCAAACCTTGGAAGATAATTCCAACATATTGGATCATGTGTATAAGGTCATTTTAGATTTTTAAAAACTTCAACCTTGAAGATAAATCATCAAGAATCTATTTTAGGGCTTAGAGACAACTCAAACCTATGTAAAGTGGGGAATCAAGCTTGATAGGGCAACTTTGGAAGCTCACATATACTTGAATGCTTTGCATGGAGACTCAAGGGGATAGGATGAGTTGGAGAGGGTCCTAAAAAAACATTTTGTGGCATTAAATTTAAACTTTAATGTGAAATATCTATGAACAATGGTTAAGAGGGTAAAACAGGCCTAAACCCTTGAAATGACTTAATGAAGGAAATGAGGATGGGAAGCTATTATAATGGCCTAGTTTGACCATGAAAGTGATTTTATGTTGTATAAGACTCAGTTATGATCCATACCATAAAAATGAGTTATATGGAATCCATATGGATAGGGTATAAAACTACTTTTCTTGACTATTTTGTGCATTATGCAAGTTCTAGGAGGTTTCAAGAGATGAAATCAACTTTGGAAGGAAGATTTAAATTTAAGATAACTTCATATGTATATTCAATGATTAAAAAAAATCCTAATTATTCCAAAACAATATCTCATCTCAACCAGTAAAAAAAGGAATATTGAACATGATAGTGAGAAGGGTGAGAACTTTAAGTGGATGGCCTTTTTAAGGTTTACCTGAGTAGTCTAAGGCCATGGAGGGTCCTTAAAATGTGTCATCCACTCCCTTTTAATAATTTTAATTTAAAACTAATGCCTTTTTGGAAGCTAAGTGTGCACGGTGACTAAAAGAGGAGTTTTCTTTGAGTGTAGGTAGTGATATCTCATTTTTAGAAGATTAGGATGAATAAGAATGCAACCAATACATGTAGAAGCATGTATACAACCCTTACCTATTAGTCCAATCATTAGACCTATACCTAGTTAGTTTTAGGATGTTCAAATAGGGATAAATCATGAAGGAAATTTTTTGAGCTAGCAAAGGTAATTTCATGCCACATTTTAAGAGTTTCATGTCTTGGGGTGACACTTATCTTCCTGACTTTACATGTTCAATTTCAAAATATCTTCTCATAAACACGTAACTCATTTTCTCATCTTGACAAGTGTCCTTATGACCTTTGGACTTCTCTCTTATCACTTCTCTCTCAATTTATATAAGATATAACTATTTTGGCCTTTATAAATTATGCTCCACCTGAGTATGGTGAAGCCCTACTCATTTGCATACCATGGATCAATAAAGACTACTAATCTTTACCTCTTCCATGACTATTCATAGTGTGTTCACTTGAATGATTTATCTTTATTATGTGATGATTATTATTTCCTTAGCATTTTTGTCTCATTCTCCCACCCATTTATAGCTTGAAAGCTTCTTCTCATAGGTCATGTGAAGTGTTTTATGATGTGTCAATGTTGATTGAGTTATTCTATTCAAATAGTGTCATTAAAGGTCTCTTTTCTAGTCTTCCTAGCCTAAACATTCATCACAACCTTATAACAAAATATTGATGTGAGAAGATTCAGATTGGAGAAGTGTATGTTTAGTTAGTCTCTTGGTCTCATGAGTGACATGCAACTGGTTAGTAGTCATCAATCAATTTGGTGTATCACCACCTTTAGGATAGCATACTCTCAAATTTATCTCCCTTTTCCCTTTAAAGTATAGGTGTAATAGTGTTATATAAGTGGTACATCAAGAGAGATAGCCCTATCTAGAGATTCACCTCATTCTTAGGCTACCCATAGCTTAGAGGTGTTTCAATTGTGCCACTTATATGAGGAGAGATGAGACATGTCCTCAAAGGGTGTAAATCCAAGTGACAATAGGTAATTCATCCATCATTATCTATATCCACTTCATCTATATTTTCATTTATAATTTCTTCATAACCCATTCCATACTTTATTAGATTTTTCTCTAGTTCTTCTCTTATAAAGTACACCCTATTATCTTTGTCAAAGTACTAAAAGGAATTATATGGATGATCTTATTTTTTAATTTTGTTCATGTTATGTTTAGTTGTGATAAACTAAAGATAATTAATATTCTTATTCTCATCTACATCTGTAACTTCCCTTAATTACTTGAATTCAGAGTCAGATATTATTGAACCTTATCTTGTAATTCTAATCTTCAATTCTTTGAGATTTATTGTGCCAATGTTATCAGTATCCCTACTTCTGAACATTTCCTTCAAACCCACTATTTCTTATTTTGATAGACTTTCTGCAATCACCTTTAAAGTAAATTTCTTAAGTTTGTTCATTGCCCTAAACTACTTCAACCTAATCAATATTACATTGATAATAATTCTATCTTGTGCTTCACCATCTTATCTAACCTGTTGGTGGATTAAAACTTGAATAGGTGTACGATGATATTTTATGTATTGACTCAACATCCTCTTAACCATATATTTTACACTAGATGATATGGATGGCCATAGTGTACTTTCAAATTTAAAATGATTTGAAAAATAGCATAAAAATTTATTTTCTCAGTCTCAACCCAAAATTGGGGTACACCACTCAGAATAATATTAGTATAACTCCAACACTCCAAATATCAGCTTCTAGCCCATTACTTCATTGCAGTTGATAAAACTAGGCTAGTTGGTGGAAGAGAGTATCCTAACCTATATTTGGTTAGTCATTTTCACTTTATTTAGAGACTCTGTCAAATTAGAGCTTGGTAAATCAGGATGTCTCCCATTAACAAGCCCAAAAATGAAACCTATAAACTATACTTTGAGCGAGAAATGTGGAGTACACATTGTCAGAGGTATTACTTGGTATGGCATGGATCACATATGTTAGATCAATATATTTTAAGTTTAGTACTTCCTTGTGGTCCTTCATAAAATGATCCTTTGATTTCTATGAAAGCCATAACCCAATTTCAAGTAGTAAGTAGTTTCCTAATGCATCACAGGACTCAATGTTTTACATACTCTCAAAAACAAGTTCCTATGTAGTACCTTCAAAAATAACTATAAACATATTCCCATTTTACCTCAAGAAATTTTCAATGAATTCATAAAGACCACCTTGGCTTTCAAGATAAATGGTGATTTTAGAATTAGAAAACAATCCACATCTCTACTGGCAAGTGTGGCATACATAGAAATGTATCTATTATAATGACTCATGAGATTCACAAGGCCTACACCATTCTAACACAATCTAATTATATATGTGTTATATTTATAATACATTGTGATTCCTCTATAGCTATGTAAAGACAAAAGGATTTGTTAATGAGTGAAATATCATTGTCAATAGTTTTAGGTATCCCTATAATTATAACTTTTAAACTTTTCTTCTAAGTTTCATTGCATTCCATGAGACAATATTTTTCTTAGGCATTTTGTCAAACACTTATTGTACATGAAAGATTCAATATTTTGCATACACATATATTAGGGTCATCACAAATACACATATACAACCTTTTATGTACATTTTGGAAATTTTTTATGGTGAACGAATCCAATGATTAGTTTAGAATGTTAGCAAAATCTAGTTGTTTTCTAATGTAATTTATTGGAATCAATATAAATAAGCCCATATCCACACAAAAAGAGAATATCCATGAATTGAATATAAATATTGAGAAATTCATAAGCATCAACACCTGAAACTACAAAAAAAAACTCATGTTTAGAATCCCTCCATGCAACCAATATGTGTTGAGAAATTTGACATAAACTCATCAACTAAATATGCCTGAGCTTCCTCTAAAGGATCTCCTTAAACCATTTCATGCAATTAAATTCTTTTTTTAGATGGGTGTTTGAACCTCCATAGTTTTATTCCTCCTTTGAGATATGTAGGAGTGTTTACAGGGTTGGCAGGCATGAAAAAAAAATAATTGAACCATTTAAATGATGGGAAAGTACACGGTGCAATTGCACTACATGCAAAAGTAAAATTAAAAAATTGCACCACTAAAATGGTGCAAAAGTGATTTAGTGATTCAACACCACTTGAAAAATACAAAAATAAAAATTACATGAGTTAAAAAAGTGTCGAGGCACTTTAGCACTACTTGGGGAAAAGCAAAAATCACTTGCACAACTTCAAAATGGTTTAATAGACTTTTACAAATTGTAGGAAAACCAATCAGTTTTCACATGGGAAAAATTTAAAACATGTTTGCACAGTTCAAAAAAAAAATTCCCATGATATTTAGTTTTAATTTAATTAATTAATTAAAAAATAATAATTTTCAATTTTTTAAAAATTTGAAATGCTAGGCCCAAATCAAAAGAAATAACAAAAAATTAATTCATTTTTTGTAAAATTTTAAAATATAAAAAACTATGACAACACATTTAATTCACTAGATATTTATATGTTTTTTGAAAGATATAATAGAAATTTCTAGTCAATTTATACTTGTGTGGTGTTTTTTCCAAAGATTTACCAGTGGAATTATACCCGAATTCTAGGATTCGCCAAGATTTTATAGTAAGTTTTAGGGGTCCATTGTTAAAATTATACTTGGTAGGTTTTAAAATTTTACAAAGTTTATAAAAAAATAAATACATTTTTGGATACCCTTTATCCTCTTTTTTCTTCACCTAAATTTTCAAGATCCAACTCTTAATATAAGTCCTTATTTTCATTCACCCTTCTTGTCAATTAGGTCTCTTTAGGCCTAATTTAAGCACATAGTCTTAGTGATAATATTGTATGGAATTGTACCAAATTATAAGATCATTAATTCTCTATATCATGTCAAAATTCACTATATTACCAACTTTCATGATTTTTTTCTAGTGGAAATGAGATTTATTCAAGTTGTAAACTGAAAACCCTAGACTAGGTTTTGACAAGCCTGTGCAAGGTCGAAAGAAATCAAAATGGGATATTTTAAATTTTATAAGGTATTGAAAAAATATATTCAAATTCTCCAAATATTCTTTGTTCTTGAAAAACATGAAATGTTTCTAATATGTAAGTTGACAAAATTATGGTTACTTTTGACAGGACTATGTTAGTGAAATTGAATGTTTGAGATGAATCTTGAACTTCTAAGTGGCCTGATGAATGTTTAGGGTTTTTAATACCTTATTAAAAAATATCCAATATTTTTCAATATTTTAAAAATAAATGTATAACTTATATTAAAAAAATTGGAGAATTATTGATTCTCTTTCTGATTATGTTTTAGATTGAGGTAAAAACAGGTTTTGAAGGGGCCCCGAAACCCTATAACAAAGAGCGAAAGAAAGAACGTCTAAGTCCATAGGAAAAGCCTAAAAAAAACTACAAGGAAGTAGAAAAAATAGGTTTTAAATGGACCTGGAACCACCAAAGAAACATTTGGTCAAAACCCAAAAAAATAGAGATCTGGTAACATAACAGTCAAAAGATAACAAAAAGAAAATAAAGATCAGTACCAATTTCTTAACCAACAAGAAGGACCAGATTATTCATCCAGTTCCAATATCAAGTTCGTGGCTTCTTTTCCTTTCAAAATACTTTCCTGAGTGGAAGCCTCCAGTAAAGCTCCTTTTTGTGTATCTTTCTTTCTAGAGCTTTGCCTCGTCCTTTTGTTGGGACCCTCTAGTGCTTTGGTCTCCTCATTGGCTCGTTTACCTATATTGATAGCAGCAGCACAAATGTTGGATGTTACTTCCTCCATTTTCATTTTGTTGTCCTTTATTAGTTCTCGGAGGTTGTTTTCATAGGCTTTGAGCTTGACTGGGATCTTGCTTAACTGATTTTCCATGTTGTTTATTTTGTTCCAAGCAGCTTTCAGGGAATCTTCCAACGTTTCCGCTTTACTCTTGAGATCCATGATCTCCCTACACATCCAAGAGTCAAATTGGGAAGATTCCTCTGCTTTACAGTTAACCCAGGTCATAGGTGTGTGAGTTTCATCATTTTGATTCTTCCCTCTCCATTCCTCAGGCTTTTTATTAGGACTATTCCTGGCTTCTTCAAAGATTTCTTCACGACTCATTTGTTCCCGCTCTTTGATTCCAGTTTGAATTTCCATATCCATATTTTGAATATCATCCTGATCAAAATTAACCTTTTCGTTCTTAGAAGTTGGGTCCTCAACAGGGTCTTCCTGGACAAATTCATCCTCTTTCTGATTATGTTAATTGATATAAAGATTAGCATTTAGTATTGAGTTTTTAGTCTAATATAAGTATTAAAAAGGATGAAATTTAATATGAAGACACTATATTATACAAATATCTCATTATAAAACTTAATTCAACTAAAAAATATGCATCCAATTCATGATCATGCCTATGCCAAAATAAAGTCTTCACACTTGTCTAAACTGTATCTTGAGACCTTAACCTGTAGGTTAGCAAGAAAAAATTATTATTTATTTAAGGAAGATAAAATTAATCTATATAACACATAAAAATAATATTTTTAACTCAAATTCAATCACTCCAACCATTCTTATATTCATTTATGTCATGTTTTATACAATAACTACACACATAAATCTCAAGGCAGACATGGTTCTTCTTAAATCTTTATATTTTATTTTTTTTCTAGAGACTCTCTAACCATGTCTCCTTTAATTTATCATAACCTCATACTATAATAACACACATTCTACTAATATACATGCATTTCATCTTCTTATCACACCAAATATTCAAGAAAACACTTCTTTAGGCCAACTCCATGTAGGGTGGCAGTTACAAATGCATGTTTTTTGAATTAATTTACTTATTAATTCCATGTACATTGAAACAAAACTTAAAAAATATATTAGGAAATACATGTACCCTTCACCATCTTTAATAAACAATTATGTTTCACCTAATCTCAAAATAACACTCAAAGCCTAGTTATAAATTCAAATTTTCAAATTCTCCTTTTTGGCAGGAAACTCCAAAAGAGATAATAACTTACAATCCAAGGAATCCAACACACCATAAAGGACCTTATAATAACTATAAAACTCAAACCAAACAAAACATGGTTATCATGAAACATTCAAACACACTAATAGTTTAATTAACCTTGTGATGCTTTGCATCAAACTCCATAACTTAGAAAATTTGAGCTTCTACTCAAATGTCCTTTGTCTAACTTATTCATTGCTTTCTAATTATTATTTCTCTAATTTTATGAGATCCTCTTTCTTCTTATCCTCTCATCTTTCTAATATCTTCTTAGCTAGTTCTTATGTCTTTGTCTTCTTGTCTTGTCTTGCCTCTTTACCAACTCATCTTCTACCTTCATATTCCATCTCCTCTATATTTGATTTTTCTTCATCATGCTCTACCTCAAGTGGTTGTTTCTTATTATTCACTCATACTCCTACTCCATATCTTCCTTCTACATTTTCATGGTTTTTTCATGCTCTCCTTATTGGTCGATCTTCTTAGCAATGTTTTCTCCTTTATCTTCATACTCTAATAGTTTATTATACATATGTTCTTCATATGCCCTTGTCATACCCTTATTTATATCCTCTTTGGATGCTCTTCATGATACCCCACCTTCTCATGGTGAGTCTTCTCATAACATCCTTGCTCATCTTGAAATGACATCTCCTTGACCAATTCAAGTCCATCACAACACAATACTTCTTGGCAACCTTTTTTCTTACTATTATCATCATGCATACCTCCAATAAACTCACCTAAAATATTAAAAATTGAATATATTAATTTATTTCCTTTCTCTTTATACATTTTCCTATTTTCATAATTACCTTTTTATAGCTCTCCTTCCATGAGTCTTTGCTCTTCATCTCTTGGAATACTACTTGAACTGGTTCTTGGGTGAAGACTACCCTCTCCTTGATCTCTCAATGCTCACTTATTCTTGATTATTCCTTGGATTATCTTTGGAATTATCTTGTCCTCCTCAAAAAATGAATTCTTCATCCCATCATCTCCTTTGTGAGGAACATGGTTGTCCTCCTCTTTCCTTAGCTCTATCATGAGTTCTTGTGTCTCATTACTTATTTTCTCCATGCGATCATGGATTGACTCCCTCTCTTTCATCTCCATACCTACATCATCATGATTATAACATATAAAATTAAATTCATGATAATTTTTGATAGAATTACATACCACTGATAGGGGGTGAATCAATGGTTATCAATAATGAAATTCAGATCCCAACCCTTTAAGTTACTTAACCAATCACATCAATATGAAAGATAGATGAATCAAAGAACAAACATGAATGTAACCATTACACAAGATTTATGTTGTAAAACCTCATGTGGGAGAAAACCCATTCTCAAGCCTACAAAAAAATGGACTAAATTCCTATAAGATGATCACAAACAAGAGGCTTTAGTGAAGTACACACTTCACAAGGAGCATAAAACCCTAAAAATGACAATCACCAACTTGCCTAAGATGTTGAGAACCAACACAACAACTTATCAAATGAAAAACTCTTGATCTCTGATTGATTATCAATATGATAGAGAAACCCTTAAATAAAACTCTTCTCCAAGTTTACAACTCCATACAAGTCACCGACAACAAGATATTTCTTCAACAAAAGAAAATAACCCCTTCACAAATCTTTCACTTATATTCAAATATGAACTCATAAATATGATAAAAATAATCAATAAAATCATAAAATTATGTTGATTTTAATTAATTTTTTCTCTTCTCAATCTCATACAAACATTGGTCACCAAGAAACCCAACAACCTTCACACAAGGTCTTCAAATATCAACACGCACACTTGATTGTCTAGCTTGATTCACACACACAAAAGGCATAAATAACCTTGTATATATACCAATATTAATTATGGTCAGACATATCTATTTATAACATTTTTGGAAGAATTATTCATGTCTCATAATGTTTTCCATGATCATCTACACAATATTTCTATACCATACCATGAGCTCATATCACAAACATCTCATAAATGAAGCATAATACCACTTGTATGACCATATTTGACTAAATAAAGATTATTAGAATATTTAAAATATTTTTAGAATTAATTCAAAGAGTACTCAACACTCCCTAACCATTATAAACACTTGATCTAACCATCTGCCCTGCAAACAAACTCAATCATCCAAAGGAGGTTCTTTTTGCTAGCAAAACCATCATGGTCAACTATGAATCAATCATTCAATCATCTCCAAGTGACTAGGAACAATAATAAAACCATGGATAGAGGGAATACATCCCCTAAAACGCCTCCAAGAGCTCAGAACCATCCCTACTCACTGATTAAGCCTTCCAATTCCTCTTTTCACTCTGATCACTCTTTCTCACTTATGGCACCATTTCCTTCATATCGACTAGTTAAATTTGACATTCTATAACTTTGACATAGAAAGATGAATATTATTGAAACTTTCCATGAATTTTTGATACAATTCCTAAGCTTAAAAAATCATCCATTATATTACCTAGTCATTCATAGAAATCTTCCTAAAAAACAAGAATATTGTTAATAACCCATTTCCTATGGGGCCCACACACTATCAAGAGACCAAAAATAATTTATAAAAAACTTTAAGAATTAATATACAACCTAAAATAATAATCCTAACCTTTCATAACATTTTTTTATCACCTAAAAGCAATATATTTCCAATCAGGTCTAAGACTAGGGTTTTAGCACTCAAAAATCTCCTTAGCTTTTTAATGATCGTTCATAAAGCTATGCCCCTTAACCCATAAAAAATGATTAGAAAAAAATATTAGGGAACTTACCCAACTACTAAAAAAATCTCAACTTCCCATGTAGACCTTGCACATGCCAACAAACATAAAAAAGTCCTTCTCGAGCTCACTAGACATCTTTCTAGCACCTCTTGAAGCCATACGATCCTTTTTCTAACTTTTTAATTCAAAATTTTACCTCTGACTTGGTCAATGCACTTTAAAAATCCTCTCTGATCATATCTCATTCATATATAATCTTAACCACTCTAGAATCACTCTTTGACCCTTCACAAAGCCTCACTAGCCCACTTCGGCCAACGAGGCCAATAGCCAAGTTGCCATGAAAATCACTTGCCACCTCTTTTAAACCATAAACATGACCTTATATAACCATATACATGTATAAAATGTATATTACAATCATATTAATATCCTTGCGATATCACCCAAGCCATAGTTGTCACAACCCCATAGATAACCATGTATGACCAAGCCTACAAGTCATAAAATAACATGAATACCTTATTAAGGCCACATGAAGTCAAAATTTGAGCATATAAAACATCAAGAACAAGTCAAAAATCATCATACCAATCTCCATTAAACCATACAACATCCACCTAGGGCACCCATGCACATCCTTGCAAGTATCACATTTCTAAAAGAATATTAGACCACCATGTTCCATCACTCTGACATAGTAGACCGCTTTTTCATCATCAAAGGAACTTGAAATAAATGAAAACAAATCTACCATCAATATGCCAACACTTTATAGTCTATTCAAGGACCTCATGGTATTTTCCATTCTCTCTTTCTCTTGTATTATTTTTCCAAGCCTCTATAGGCATCCATTTCATCTTCTTAAGTTTCTCATCTTAACCTCTTGACCTCTGCTCTTTACTTACATCATTAGCTACTAATACTTATTCCTTAAACATCTCACATGATTCTATGCTCAACTTTTTCATAGTTTTAATATTACATTGGCTTGTAACTTGATTTGATTCACCTTGTGCCAATACTTGTCTATATTCTTGCCTGCAATTCAATATTTATTTTTGAATTTTTACCCTTATGTGACCTACCATTTCCTATTTTGTAAGTGTTCCTATGGTCAATATGATCCTTGTCTTTAAAATGTTCTTTTCTTCATCTTGTAATTCTACCTCTATCTATTTTATGACATACTCCACCTTATTTTTAGTTTGACTTAGGAACTCTAATAGATCAACTTCAACATCCTGCATTAATTATCTCTACATCAACTCCTCTTCCTCATGATGATATTTCATATATTAGGCCATATTTTGTATTTGGGATCCATCTCCATCATGTGTCAAGATAGACACTCCTTCATACTATAAATCAGTTTGTATACCTTGCTACTCCATGATGTATGTTGTATTATCCATCAATATTTCTCTCTTTAGTATCCATTGACTCATGTCAAGTGCACATATCTTCAATTATTGTACTAAGACATAATTTTTATATTCCTCCATTATTTATGGCATGATCTAAAGCTATCATCTCTGATCTTAATTGATCCCAACTTTCATAAACAAATAACTAGTTATGTTTCTCATCGAACAACTCTTCATCACTTGCAATCTCCTATTTAAGCTCTTTGATTGATTAATGCAATATAAATTTAGATTTTTGATATTCATACCTCTTGACTCCATATTATTTATTCAATTTTGATTATTTTATTCCTTCAATGAGGCATCCTTATTCTTGAAGATCTCTTTCTCCAATCATCTCTCCTCCTTCAAGGTAACAAATTACCATATCTTCATACATTGCTACCCAATCAACTTCTTCTTTAACATAAGCATGTTGTTAATTCTTGTTATCCTTCATGTTTTCAAGTTTTGTGTCCTTAAAATGGACCTTTTATATCTTCACTTTTGTACTTGCATACACACATGATAAGAATTCATTAAATTTAAAATCTTGAGTCTTGTTTGCCTCTATATTCTCCTTATTAGATTGATAATGCCCTTAGTTGTTTCCTCTCATCATCCTCCATGACTATATCATTCTCCTCAAGGTGTTTCTGACCTTCCTCTTATCTAAAAACCTATTCATCCATCATGAAATTATTAATCTCCTCCTTTCACTCCCTACATAACAACATCTTTTGCTTCTCATTATCTCTCACGACAATCTTTCTTCTTCTCTCTATGAGTAGACTTATAGGCAACTTAACTCTCTTATTCCTTATTACCCATCCATACCAATGGATTTCCTATTTTTTCATGAGATTCATCGAGAGCATTATACTCTCTATCCTTTCATCCATTTCACTCATCTCCTCATCAACGACTGACCCTTTTCTTTTTGGGTCTTCCTTTTTCTTTCCCTCATTGTGGTACTTTAACTTAGCTAATCCATTCCTCACTTTTACCTTCTTTATCTTCATATTATCTCAAAAAATTATTTTCATCTTGCTTTAACAAGTATCTTTCACCTTGCCTTGGTGTCTCAACCTATTTTCTCTCCTCTATCTAGCCTATTGACACTCCTTTTAGAGTCTTTTCCACCTTAGAACTACTCTTCTTCTTCGATTCTTTTTTCTCTCTTCTTAGGGATGATATTTTAACATAAAATATTTAAATCTCTATTTTCCTCTTTTTGTAATCACTCTCAAACTTTCTTACATGGTCTTTATACCTACCTTCAAACTTTTTCTCATCTATAACTTAACTTTGTGTAACCTCAATTAACAACCTTTAATAGTTAAATTTTATAAACTTTCCAAGAGCTTACCTACTTTGATACCAATTAAATTAAGATATGATACCACCTGATGAAGAGTGATACATAAAATATCTTCATAAATATACTTGGATCTAATTTTTGCCTTTAATATCTTTCTTTATACTATGATTTCCTTGTCTATAGAAGGTACTATGCTTGTCTTTTACTACCCTGGATCACTCTTATCTTCACTAGGTGCATAAGCCTCCTTGCATGCATATTTATCTTATCTATCTCTCTCTCTCTTTCCATATCATAATTCATATTTATCTACACTCTTCCATCCTTATCACCAATATCATCATCTCATACACAATTTAATCACTTCACTCTCTGTTATTACTTCAAGCTTGTTCATTCTTTAATATGGGTTCATAGGGTTAACAACTTAATACATGATTTCATGGTTATTGTATCCAAACTAGGGATAATATGTCCATACACCTACCTATTCTATAATCCTTTATACATCCAATTAGAATACTCAATCCCAAAGCTAGAAATCTCACACAACTCACTCTTTCCTCTTTAAGGCCTATCTTCATAGCCCTATTTTAGTATAAATATAGCAGGTTTGAAACATTTAAAAAGTTTAAAAATATAATAAATACATTTTTGGATACCATTTATCCCATTTTTACTTCACCTAATTTTTTAATTTATAACTCTTAATGTAAGTCCTCTTTTTCTCTCACCCTTCTTGTCAATTAGGTCTCTTTAGGCCTAGTTTAAGTGCATAATCTTAGTGACCATATTGTACAACACTGTATCAAGTTTAAATTTCATTAGTACTCTATAAAAATTCAAAATACACTATATTACCAAGTTTCATAATTTTTTCTAGTTGAAATGAAAGTTAAATTGAAAACCCTATTCTAGGTTTTGATAGGCCTGTGCAAGGCCAAGAGCAATCAAAAGGGGATATTTTGAATTTTATACCAATTAAAAAACTAATATTAATTTTAAAAGGTATATCCAAAAAAAATTCAACTTCAAAAAATTTTATTTGGAATTTAACAATCATGAAATGTTTCCAATATGTAAGTTGACATTATTTTGGTTGCTTTTGACAGGACTCTGTTAGTGAAATTGAAGGTTTAAGATGAATATTGCACTTATAATTGGCCTGATGATTTTTAAGGGTAATTTATACATTATTAAACCCTCTAAAAAAAAATTCAATATTTTAACAATCAATGTATAAATTATATCAAACAAATTGCATAATTATGGGTGTTCTTCTTGACTATGTCAACTGATATAGAGATTGCCATTTAGTATTGAGTTCTTAGTCTATTATAAGAATTTAAAAGGAAAAAAATTACCAATATGAAAATAAATTATACACATATCTCATTAAAACACATAATTTAACTCAAAAATATGCATCCAATTCATAATCTTGCTTGTGCTAAAATAGAGTCTTCACACTCTTGTCTAAATTATGTCTTGAGACCTTAGCCTGTAAGTTAGCAAGCATAATTTATTTTTTAATAAAATAAGACAAAATTAATATATGTAATACATTAAAATAATCCTTTTAAAATAAAATTCACTCATTTCAATCATTCTTGTATTCATTTATGTCATGTCTTATATAATAACTACATAGGAATCTCAAGGCAGTTAGGATTCCAATTAAATAATCACATTTTATTTTCTTTCTTGAGACTCTCTACCCATGTATGCTCTAAGTTATCATATAATCCTACTATAATACCACACACTATACTCATCTACATGAATTTCATCTTCTTATCATGCTAAACATATAATAAATCTCCTTCTTTTGGCCAATTCCATGTAGGGTGGCAGTTACAAATGCATATTTCTTCAAGGTCACTGTACAAAGCTAGGGGATAAAAACAATGATAGTCCCCCATATTTGTAAATTATTTTACAACGGTTGTGTACCATTTAAAAAAAACACCAAATAAAAAACATCGAAGGGTCTGTCTCAATCCTAAAGGGAGGATGCCCTTTAACATCCAAAGGGTGTATGCCCTTTGGATTACAAAGGACTCACACCATTTTCAAAGGGTGTGCATCATTTTTAAAGGGTATACACCCTTTACAAAGGGTTTTCATCCTTTCCAAAGGGGAACATACTTTTGAAATCCATGTATGTTTTTTTTATTTTGTAATTAAAGGTATTTTTCATGTATTTTCTTTTGATTTGCAATTAGAGGTATTATTTTTTCAAGGATATATTTAGTAAAATAAATGTTAAGTATAAGTTTAAATGTAATATAAAATTAAACTTAAACTTAAACTTATAATTTAAATTTATTTTATTAAATACAATAAATTAGGGAAACTCAACATCTTTTGAAATTGATTACATAAATGTAAGAGTTACCATTTAGAAGTTAGTTTTTTAAAGTCCATTCTAGTCAATGCTTAGTTTTCAAAATTTTAGGATCAAAAGATATAGTGAGAAATGAGGTTACAAATCATGTTACATATGTAATATAGCTAGATAAAATTGAATATTACATGTCTATTTTACCTACTTAAGTATTCTCTATTTACTATATCTACTTGAGTATGTTCTACCTCATTAAATAACCAAGCCATGGCTTGATCTCAAGGAGTATGCCCTACTTAAATACACAAACCATATCTTTATATTAATTATTCCCTAATGGTGTCAAATTAAGTGTTCCACTTACTCAACCTAGTATACTTCAAGGTGATCTAGAGACTTTATTGCAATTAGGTCTCTTCCTAACCATAAATTATCTCTTGATCTATCAAAAAAGGTCTTCTGAGTATTGGTATTGAAAGACTAATGACCTTATTTTTTAGTATCATCTCTTGAATTCTTAGCCTCTGTATTTAGATCAAAAGACGCTTTCAATGACTTAAAATAGGGCACTCAGTCCTAAGATAGTAATTTAACTTCAATAAAAACCCTTATTTGACTCATAAAGCATTCGATTATATATCATCACTTATTTGAACAATATTATGAGGGATTCACCAATTATTTGACTCAATCTTCTTAGTGCATGAATAAATTCAACTCAAAACTTAGATGACAAAAACTCTACCCTTTATAGGCTTATTAGGCCAAATTATACCTCTAAGGACTTGATACAAATAGGTCTGTAACTACATTGTTTTTTGGACCCATTTAATTAAAAAACTCAATGAAAATATCAAGATAATGATACAAGACTCATAGATGTCTTTACACAATCCGAAGATACCAATTAGATCACCAAAGTGCCCAAAAAGTTAATTAAGTCCTAAGCACTACTACAATATTATGTATAGGTGTGCTTGGTCTTGAAAAGGTGTTATTAATCTAAGCTCATCAAAGGATTCTTATAAAACTTTATTAAGATGTTTGGAGACTATCTTTGAGGATAAGAAAAATTAGAATTCAATGGAAACTCTATTCTTTAGGTCTAGATGGCCTAATCTACTTATTTGGAAGGATATTGACTTGGATTAACTATAAAATACATTGAATCACTTTAATTTTAAGTAATTTATAGTGTTTGCATAATAACATTGGACCTTCATAAGAGGTTTATACTACATCAATAAATTTGGAGATGTATTATACTTGGAGTTTACTATCTTTGCCTTCGAATATTCTTAACAACCTTGTTCTCAACTTAGAAAATTAACTTTAATTAATGAGTCTATCAATATGCATAAATTAATAGCATATATCATGCAACCTATATCATATATATAGTAATGATATAGTTCTTCATACATTACATCTATCACATACATGGTATTACATGTAGGTATTCCATCACTCATATATGGCATCTTCATGTGGTCATGATATGGTCACTCATATTGGACATGAATGTAGCTAATAAGCCTAGTACACTCCATTTCCAAATAAAACATTAAACCCAAACCCATAACCCTAAACATTAAAGGCTAAATGCTAAACCCTAAACCATGAACACTCAATAATATACCTAAACCCTAGACCCTAAGCCCTAAATACTAAATTTTTAACCCTGATACATTTTCCCTAAACCAAAAACAATAATCCATAAAAACTAAATTATAGACCCCAAACATATAAAATTAAAACATCAAACCCTATAATTTATACCCTAAACACTAAAACTTAAATGTAAACCCTTAACCCTAAACCCCAAACCATAAACCTAAAATCCTAAATCCTAAACCCTAAAACCTAAATGTAATCCCTTAACCCTAAATCCCAAGCCTAAAACCATAAAATATAAGTCATAAAAATTAATCATTAACTCCTAAACCAAAAATTCTAAACCTAAATTAAAAATTAAAATCCTAAAGCCTTAAACACTAAACCTAAATATCTAAACCCTAAACCCTTAACCCTAAAATTAAAATCCTAAACTCCAAACCATAAACTCTAAACCATAAAAATTAATCCCTAAATCATAAACCCTAATCCCTAATCCCCAAACACCAAATCCAAAACCCTAAATACTAAATGTCAAGTTCTAAACCCCAAACCCCTAAGACTAAAACCCTAAATCCTAAGTGTGAAATTATAAACCAAAACCCTAACCCCAAACACCAGGATCTAAACCCTAAAAGCTAAACTCTTTATCCCTTGAGCCACAAATCATAAATCCCAAACCTTTAAAAATAACATATAAATAATAAGCCCTAAATCCTTATCCCTAAGCCATAACACTAAAAATTGAAACTTGAATGCTAATCCCTATACACTAAACTATAAGCTATGAATATTGAATCATCAACCATAAACCTTGAACCCTAAATTGATAAATCCTAAACCTTTATCCCTAAAACATAATCTTGAGTTATCACCTATACAGAGAAAGGAGAGTGGGCATTGGCTAAGCCATATCTTGAAAGGATAGGGGTCATTCTAACATATATAGAAAAAAGAGTGATTAGGGACATTCATGTAATAGGATTGAAGGTGGATTCAATATGAATTCCTAAATAATTTGTCAGTTTTTTTATTTAGTGGGTGTATCAAAATACATAAATGTCTAGCCTATATCATTAAACTTATAACATACATATAATAATGATACATTCATTCATACATTATATTTAACCCATACCTAATACTACATGTAGGCATGTTATCACTCATACTGACATATTCTTGTATTCATGATATAGTCACTCATACCAGACACAAATTTAGCTAATCACCTTAGTAGACTCCATTTACACCTAAAACATTAACTCTAAAACCCAAACCCCAAACCCTAAACACTATAAACCATGAATGTTGAACCCTGAACCTAAACCCTAAACACCATAAACCTTGAACACTTAACCCTAATACATTATCCCTAAACCCAAAATAATAATACCTAAACCCCAAAACTTATAACCTAAACATAGAACCTTAAAACCTTAACCCTAGACCCTAAACCCTAAAACCTAAACTTTAATCCCTTAACCTTAAATCCCAACCCATAAGCCTAAAATCCTAAATCCTAAACACTAAACCATAAAACCTTAACCCTAGACACTTAATATCAAACACTAAACCTTAAACACAAAATTAAAAATCATGAATCTTAAACCCCAAACCCTAAATCCCAAACCCAAAACCTTGACCCCTAAACTCTTAACACTAAACCCTAATCATAAAAACCACACTAAAACCTAAACCTTGAAATTTGAAACCTAAACCCTAAACCCAAAACCATAAAACCTAACCCCAAATCATAGACCCTAAATCCTAAAACTAGAAAAACCCTAACCTTAAAACCTAAATGTAACCCAAAAAATCAACCCCAAACACTGCACTATAAACTTTGAACCCTGAAATCTTAACCCAAAACCCTAAAAATGAAACCTAAACTACAAACACTAAACATACATTGTGGAGAACACACCATAGAGGAATGATGCAAGCATTGGTAGTTTATCTCAAACCCCTCTCCACTTTCCTATCATAATTGGACTACATAAGTACAAATATTCCAATTCAAGGAGAAAACATGTCATAACAAAGTTAGTGGCACAAATGCTAATAATTTATACTCATGACCCATATCATTCTTTGAGAATAACTCACAAACATGAGAAGATTCAAAATGTTCTAGCCTTTTAAATCAATGATTTGTAAATAATGTGTCTAGAAGAAGGATTTCACCTCATATGAAGCATGCACAAAAATAATTTTTGATCTATCATCAATTTTCATCATCCCTCATCATTCAAAATCAATTTTTTCCATGCAATTGAAAAGAAGATATTATCATATTTCCACCATGTAAATCATTCAATAATCTCCCTAGATTAATATATCATGACCCTATCTAATATACTATACATGAATGAGAATAATCACCCTAGTACACTTCAATCAAAACAAAAGAAATTGAAACACCATTCAAGATTCATCTAAAAAAGATATTATTTAGTTTGAAACAAATTTATACTAACTACTGGATTGGAATTCACTATACTAGATGAAGGAGTGACTAGGGATGATGAAGGAGTGATTAGGTATGATGAGGGACAATGATGGAATGGTTAGGGATAATTAGGGATAAGGATAGATGAGCAGGGGGTGATTAGGGATGATTAAGAATGATGAGGGTTGATGAAGGAGTGATTAGGGATGATGAAGGACAATGAAAGATGATGAAGGATTGACTGGGGATGATAAGAAATGATGATGATTAATGAGGGAATTATTAGAGATGAAGAGGGATGATTAGAGTATGACTAGGGATGATTAGAGAGTGATTATCTATGATTAGGGTTGATGAGGTTTGATGATGGAGTGTTTAGGGATGATCAATGATAATGAGGGATGATAAGGGAGTGACTAGGGATGATGAGGGTTGATGACAGAGTGATTAACAATAATGAAGGATGATGATAGCCAATGAGGGAGTGATTAGGGATAATGAGGGATCATGATAATCGATGAGGGAATAAATAGGGATGATAAGTGAATATGAGAATTGATGAGGAGTGATTAAGGATGATGAAGGTTAATGAGGTAGTGTCTTATGTGAATTTGGAGTGCTAGAATATGACTTTATTTTATGTGACTTTAGAATAATGCATGAGATTGGAATTGAAGAATGAATGGATTGACCATCTATCTGACATTTTTTTAAAAGTGAATGGTATATTTTTAGAATGAATTTAAATTGAGTTTTATTCTATTTTGAATGGATTTTATTAGGGTGATTAGCTACATTCATGTCTAGTATATGTTATCATATCATGACTATAGGTAGATGTGATGTATGAGTGAATTCATACATATATGTAATAGGTATGCGATAGATGTCATGTATGAGTGATCATATCATGACTATAGGTATGTTATAAGTTACATGATATAGGGCAGTCATTTATGCATATTGATAGACCCATTGATTGAAAAACCCACAAATTATTTTAGAATCCACCTTCAAGATTAGGTATTCAATCGGGTAGGGCATACTCAAATAGGTAAAGTAGGCAGGGCATAATCAATGGTATAGATATATTACATACTTATCATGATCTATAAACTCATTTCTCATCTATCTTTTGATTCTCAAATTTTGAAAACTAAGTATTGACTGGAATGGAATTTGAAAAACTAACTTCTAAATAATAACTCTTACAGGTTTGTAATCAATTTCAAAAGATGCTAAGTGGTCCTAATTTGTTATATTTAGTAAAATAAATTTAAAGTATAAGTTTACATTTAAACTTATATTTTAAATTTATTTTACTAAATATAACAAATTAGGGCCACTTAGCATCCTTTGAAATTTATTATAGACCTGTAGGAGTTACTATTTATAAGTTAGCTTTTCAAATTCCATTAAATAGAAGTTATATATTTGTTTTTAGAATATAAAATTAAATGTAAACTTATACTTAACATTTATTTTACTAAATATATCCTTGTAAAAACAATACCTCTAATTTTAAAACAAAAAAAAAACATGGCTAATAACTCTAATTGTAAAACAAAAACAAAGCAAACATGGTAAATACCTGTAATTACAAAACAAAAAAATCACATGGATTTCAAAAGGGCATACACCCTTTGCAAATGATGCACACACTTTGTAAAGGCCATACACCATTTCAACATTTTAATATGTTGTTGTTTTTTCCCTCCAAATTTGCCTTGAGTACAGGCTTGGAGAGGTCTAACCCCAGCTTGAAATTGGTTATGGAGCATCCCACTTAGTTTTTAAGAAATTTAGGATTATTTTTCATCTTTGTCGACATATATGATCAAGAAACTTTTATGACTCAAGTTTCATCTTTGGTTCTATATGTTGATGACCTTTTGATCACCAGGAGTTCTTCATCGGCTATTGCAGTGGTGAAGGCATCTCTCCAAGATAGATTTGACATGACAGACTTGGGTTTGTTGCACTACTTCTTTGGCATCAAGATCTCATAGTTAGATTCAAGGATTTATCTTGCACAACCTAAAGTACGCTCTTGACTTATTGGCTCAGTTTCACATGGCTGATTGTAAGCCATCTCTGACTCCCTTTCCATCAAGAGTCAAGCTTGAGGCTGACTGTTCTTCACCATTGGTTGATACCACTCGGTATCGAAAAATTGTTGGTAGTCTCATCTACTTGACTCACACTAGGCCCGACATATCATATACAGTGAGACTTGTCTCCAGATTTATGCAGGAACCTCATGAGCTACATTGGAAAGAAGCTAAGAGGATATTTCATTACATACAGGGTTCACATAGATATGGGATTCATTATAGATTTGGCATAGAGGTTGAATTGGTTAGATATATAGATTCAGACTGGGCTGGTGATTCATAGAATTGCAAGTCCACTTTTGGTTATAGTTTCTCTCTAGGTTCTAGTCCTATCAGTTGGTCTAGCAAGAAGGAGAATGCTTTCGCTATATCATCCACAGAGGTAGAGTACAGGGGAGTTGTTAATGCAACTACTGAGGCTATTTGGCTTTATGGGATTCTTTCTAAGTTTGGCATTCCTATCAGGCAGCCCACCATCATTTATTATGACAACTAGAGTACCATTCAGATTTGCAAGAATCTAGTTTAACACCAGCAGACCAAGCACATAGAGATTCACATGCATTTCATTTAGGAGCTTATTCATAGTCAGGACATTGACTTAATCTTTTGCCAATCTTCAGAGCAGGTTGCAGACATCTTCACCAAACCTTTCACCGAGAGCAAGTTCATTCATCTACAAACTCTTCTTGGGGTGCAGTCTACATTTGTAGTAGCATCATCTTCAGGGGGGGCCTTCTAGCCTCTTCATTTCTTTTGTCTCTCTTTTTTTTGGGGGGGGGGGGTTCCTACAGGTTTTCTCCTTTTCTCTTTTTTATGGGAGATTGCATTTGTACATGGGTACCTCATCAGGCCTAGTTGTCGGGACCCATTTTATATTTCCACACTGCCCACCTAAGCTGCACTTATGGGGGGGTATTAGTGTAGGTTTTTATTTTTCCCTATTATTTAATTAGGGAAATTATATATTTGTGCTTACATGGAGTTTTCCTACATTCGTGGGATAGGCTAGCTTATGTGGAGATGTGTGTCATAGATGTGTCATAGGTGTCATAAGAATGTCATAAGTAACTCCTTTAACTAGCTATTCTGGGTATGGGAGTTACTTCTCTATTCTTAGCACCTTGTCACCACCTTTCATGGAGGAGTTATAGTGTATTCTTGGGGTGCCATAACCACCTTTTATGGAGGAGTTACTTACATTCTCTCCTATATGTATTCTTCACTTTGGCCATCTTATGTTAATTGAATATTAGGTTTTCTCCTATTTGTATTATGCAATTTATCTTCTTGTATAATTTCAAATTGCTTTATCATCTATGTGATGTGCACTAGCTTCATCTTGTGTGATCACGTCTCCATTGCATTCGCATTATCTAGATTCTGGCAACAACTCTGATAGACATAATAGAGAAGACCTTTATCATTAAAAAAAAGGGAGCATAGTTTCACCTTGCCTTATTGGATAATACTGCAACAAAAACCAAAAAAGAATATATGATTAAACAATCAGGCATTACCACTTTCATTATCTAATCAAATTTTGAATATATTATTAATTATACATACTAAATTCCATGAAACCCTAGAGATCCTAGTATGACCATGCACCATGCATTTAATTAAAATCAATATATTTTCCAACAAACTAGGTTTTTATAAAAGGAAATAATAAATAAAATTAGGATTTATGCATAATACAAAATATAGTTTTAAAATCCCTTCAAATTGGAAGAAGATCAAAGTTGGGACTAAATGAAAAAATTATTTAAAAAATAAATTGAAATTATAAATATCGGCACCTTAAATTTGCATAGTAATAAATCATAACCCCTCAAACTCATAATTACCAAAATCCTCATATTTTACTATAACCCAAAAAAAATCTTTGAAAATATTATCTAATTAGAACATAAAATCCTTGAATTTTTTGAAAGTGGAATTGGCATGGCTAAAAATAGTTTGGAAGAAGTAGATAATCCAAATGCACTTAAAAATGAAGAAGGTGAAATGGAGTTGCAAGAGAAGACCAACATCACTTCATATAAGATAAAAAGAGCAAACATGGAAAATATCAATGCAACAACCTAGAGTTACAAAAATAGAAACAAGCCTTACAATTTACTAGTAAATTAATAGAGAAGGGAGTATGCGGTTGGGAATAACTACATCACTCCACTTCATTTGCCTTGTCACCACTATCACTACAACATTAAATCTGAGGTCAGGTGTGGGGCTATATGCTCAACCCATTTTTCATATGTGTTTTCATATTCAATTACTTTGGAGTACAAACTAAATCTAACTGAGCAAAAACTAGAGTTGTACAAACAAAAAATTGATAAAGCATTAAAATATTTAGACAAAGTAAAAGATGTGATGAAATCATTGGCTAGAGAGAAGGGTCATAAATTGAGTGAGAAATATCAATTGGATGACATGCTAAAAAAAACTTAGGAGATGTTAAACTGTTACAATCACTAGTCTAACCAATTGGCTGAACTACATACCCAACATGGGAAACTAAAAACTGATTTAGAATGTGTTATTGGAGACAAAATCCAATTAACATAGAACAAAGATGAAATAAAAAATGAAAAAAAATTATCCAATATAAAGTTAAGCGGTTAAATAAACTTTATTTGTACTTAGATAAGGTGAAAAATGAATTAAAACATGTCAAAAGTGAAGCCTCCAAGGAGATAATGACTCTAAGTCAAGTGTATTGCTTTATTTACATGGAACCATTGACCCAGTATAAATTTAACTAGAATAATATGGGGTATATTTCATCCTTATTTAAGTAAATTAGTTTATGTTTCAAAATAAGTTCAAAACAATAATAACTGTTGAAAATGCTATTCCTTGACATGTGGGCACTTTTATACCACGACAAGTATAATAAAATGGATTACAAAACATAGTGACCATTCATCCAAAGTAATATATTTAATCATCTAAAAATGAAATGATTTTGAATAGTATGAATTGATTAATTTATTATTTTTAATATTTTGAATATGTCAACACTATCCATTATGCCTAAAAATGACAACTTTAGAAGACATACAAAACCACCAGATGTAATATATAACAGAGTGTGATGAGGGGATTTAAAAAGTATATTACTCTTATTACTAAGTTGTATAATCACAATGATAACATAAATTTTATATGTATTTATTTATTTCTAAAATCAAAGTAATTAATGAAACACATATTTGTAAACTAGCTTTTGTATACCATACTTTTCCTCTTTATGTTTTTTATATTTCCCAGAGGAGGAGGTATCATTCCAGTCAATATATTATTGGAATTATCAAGATATTTCATATTACTAAGGTTCACAAAATTTTAAGGAATATTTCCATCAAGAGTGTCATATGAAATATCCTTGTAAAACCAATCCCCAAAAACATATAATGTCAATATCGGTGGATCATCTACAACCGATTCTTTACATATATTTTATTTAAGGTAGACCATATATTTAGTAAATTTAATGCATGATCTATGTGCTTAAATTCAAATGGAAGAGACTAACTAGGTTGAAAAAATCAAGTCAATAATTTTTGAGTATTTAATTTCTACCATAAATAAAATAGGTATATGCATGTGTATATAATAGTTGGTAAATATTTCAACCGGTTCACTTTTTTTTTTGCACAATCAAAAAGCATTATTGTAATATAGTTATCCTCTTCCAATTCAAATACCTCACTCAAAAATATGCAATAGACCAATAAATACTTGACGCCATTGCTCCTAGAGATAGCTATAAATGGCTTGGTAAGGAAAATTAAACAATTTTATTCAAATTTGTTAAGCACAGGATATATCTTTTACTTAATAAAATTCCTTTTACTTTAACCACTTAATCATACATTCAAGCTATGCAATAAAATTGAAAGAAATATCATGCATCACATAAAAGAGAGAGAGACACAAGATTTTTATGTGGAAACCCAAAGTGGGAAAAACCACGGAGAATAATCTCAAGTATATGAATGGGCACCAACTCAAATTACAAATTTTTCAAGCACCAAATTGTAGGAGCACCGACCCCTTTGCCAAGCACCAACACAACAATGATTCATGAGCACCCACCCATAGGATTACCAACCCCTCTTGTGTATACCACACCATTATCTCTCAATGTTGCTTTCTCAACAAATGATAGCACACTACTATATATCTTCTCTTTTCTCTACTTTCCTCTACTCTTATTAGCTAGATAAAATCATTCAATTCCATATTTCTAAATGGCTTCCGAAGCCTCCTTTTATATCTTTCCAAATGACCTTTGGCATTCACCCTTTGAGACCTTTCAATTCACATAGAAAATGGCACCAAACTTAAATGACCCTTCAAATCCTTTCTTTATCTTTACCTGGTGACTCTTCAAATTCCTCAAGGTGACCCTTCATGGGAAAATGCATCCTTTCCCTCTTTTGTCTTTAGTGATGACTCTTCAGATTCCTCAAGGTGACCCTTCATGGAGAAATGCATCCTTTTCCTCTTTTATCTTTAGTGATGACTCTTCAACTTCCTCATGGGCCATCTTTTGTCTTTATGCAAACAAAAATATATTCATTAATATTTAATTAATATTAACACACTTTAGCAAAGATATAAAAATTAAAAACACCTTTAGACATTAAATGCTAATTTGACATCAATGACAATATTTTCAACAATCTCCCCCTTTGTCTTTGATGGTAACATGAAACTATCACCAATTCTAAAAACATGTACTGCACATGCCAACCTAAAATTGAGACTTATAAACTAAACCAACTAAAAATATACAGTAACTCCCCCATACTGTAGCATCCTATTTCCTAAACGTGTTCTTGTACTTCTCCCTTTTGACATCAATGTCATAGAGTCTATCCTAGAGCTTACACTTAGCTCCCCCTCAACTAATATACAAATTAATCTATCAACTCACCTTCTTGTCATAGCCAAGACCCAATAACATCCACCATGCTTTAATTTTTCTTAAAGTGTCTCCTTAAAGCCTAGAAGATACACCCCACACAAAGGGTCCTAGAATTTTTTTTTAGGATATTCCCACATCTCCTTTGTTACTTCCTTGATCTTCTTATGTCTTTCTCTTGGAGTCCATTTAAGCATGTCTAGCTTATTTGACTTACCAACTTCAACATTCATAATGTTGTTCATCTTCTTAAATCTTGCAAGTATCTTATCTTGACAAGGCTTATGCTCAAATGTAATAAGAGATTCTTCACAGTCCTTATCTGATTCTTTATCCATTGTAGCGAGTAATTTATTCTCACTCTTCAACTCAACCTGATCAAACTTTATTGTCTTAGGTCTCCAAACCTAAATTTGGCTCTTCTCATACCTTCTAGGGGATTTGTATCCTTTGACATACCTTGAAGATCTCTTTACTCTATTTGGACATAATTTATCAATATGGCCAACCTTATGACAAAAAAAGCAAATAACATTTCTCATACCTTTTTCTTGAATGTGACTGGGATCTCCCTTTGACTGATTACTTCTCCACATACAATTTCTTGCTCTATGACCAACATGATGACAAACAAAAAAATGGCCATGAAAAGAATTTGAAAACCTGAAAGCATTGGGCTGTCTGATTAGCTTCTTCAATTTGCCTTTAAAAATTGCATCCTTCTTACCTTAGACTAATATTTCATGATCTTTCTCAACCTTGATTATGAGCCTCTCATGCTTATTATTCAAAGAACCTAACTCAAACTTAAACTGATTACACTCTTCTTCTCTTGATTTCAAACTTGAATATACAATTTCTAACAGATTCTGAAGATCCTAAATAAACATCTTATTTTCTTTTGCTTCTATAGCCAACTTAAAATTCAAGATACACACCTGTTCCTTAAGAGCCTCAACCATATATTTCAACTCTTTATTCTCCTTCTTTAGTTTCTTGGCCATCTTGTGCTTTCCCTGATCTACCTTCAATCTATTAAACTCTTTCCAAAGGAATCTGATCTGATACCAATTGTTAAGCATGGGATATATCTTTTACTTATCAAATTACTTTTACTTTAACCACTTAATCATATATTCAAGATATGCAATAAAACTGAAATCAATAACATGCATCACATAAAAGAGAGAGAGACACCATATTTTTACGTGGAAACCCAAAGTGGGAAAAACCATGAAGAACAATCTCAAGTATATGAATAAGCACCAACTCAAATTAAAAAGTTTGTAAGTAATAACTTGCAGGAGCACCAACCCCTTTTCTAAGCACCAACACAAAAATGATTATTGAGCACCCACCCATAGGAGCACTAACCCCTCTTGTGTATACCACACCACTATCTCTCAATGTTGCTTTCTCAACAAATGATAACACACTACTATACATCTTCTCTTTTCTCTACTTTCCTTTACTCTTATTAGTTAGATAAAATCATCCACTTCCATATTTATAAATGGCTTCCCAAGCCTCCTTTTATAGCTTTCTAAATGACCTTTGGAATTCACCCTTTGAGACATTTTAATTCACATAGAAAATGGCACCAAACTTACATGACCCTTCAAATCCTTTCTTTATCTTTACCTAGTGACTCTTCAAATTCCTCAAGGTGACCCTTTATGGGAAAATGAATCCTTTCCCTCTTTTGTCTTTAGTGATTATTCTTTGGATTACTCAAGGTGACCCTTCATAGATAAATGCATCCTTTTCCTCTTTTATCTTTAGTGATGACTCTTCGACTTCCTCATGGGCCCTCTTTTGTGTTTATGCAACCAAAAATATATTAATTAATATTAACACACTTTAGCCAAGATATAAACATTAAAAACACCTTTAGAAATTAAATTCTAATTTGACATCAATGACAATATTTCCAACAAACTTCAATAATGTCATAAATTCCCTTGCTATCATAATAAAATAACATAGTTTTTCCACTAGGAAAAAATGGTGGTGTCAAGAAAATAAATAATTAACATAAATTTAGTGCCTAAATATCTAATAGAAATCTATAATTGGAAATCATTGCAATAATAGCACCATGTAGATCGAGATCACATTCTCAAGACCCTTAGACTCCTAATCCATAAAAACATTCTCGAAACCCTAAGATTTATTAAAATTATGAAGACCAGATCTTAAAATCAATTTGATAATCAATAAATAGCCCATCAAAGCTTTAGATTTCAAACCTAAAATCCCAAATCAATCAATTTCATAGTAAAAAATCTTACCTCTAAACTCTATACACATGTTATGTAACCTATGAAAGCCAATGAAATCATACCACCCAAACTCGTTGGCTTCTTTCCAGTCCTCTTTGATTCAACGAACACAATAAACCATAATAAGCTTCTATAGGAATCTAGATTTTTATAACCCACCTCCATGTTTTTTATTAACCAATTCCACATTTAATGCCAAATATTTAAACAAACCAATCCACACCATGAAAACAAATGCAACATTGAATGGTAGAGCATTCCCATATTTTACAAACCACCCCGCTATCTACCATGCCATTAATTCATGGTCTCAATCCAATTAAAATTGATTATAACATCTAAAATCTCCAACTAATCAACATCAAACAAATATTATTATTTTATCTACACCATTATAAAAATTATTGTTTGACTTTGTGGAATCCTTATATTTTCTCTTTGCCTGTTAATAGATGAAATTTGATCAACCACCACTGATATTTGACTTTATAAAAAAATAAAATAAAAATAAAAAATAAAAAAAATTATTTGCCTACTAATTGATGAAATCTGATTGGCCACCACACTCAGTAATAATTCCAAGTTAAATTCAAGTGGTTCCTAACCAATGTTAATAAATTAATTACAAGGAAGATGGTTCCTTGTAAAACTAGATATAATATCCATAAAAATTGTTTTGATTAATTTAATTACAAGAAGTTTTGATATTCTTTGTAACTAATCAAACTATTGTGATTATTTTCTAGTTAAAAGCTTATGATGTTTCCTTATACAACTGGATACAATATTTTATAAACAAACAACTATGTATTCTCTGTTGTAAGTGTTTTTTAGGAAAATAACCTAAACTCATGTCACTAAAAACTCAGGTTCTGCTTCTAAACCCTAAGCCTTACCAACTTAGACTCAAATTATTTATCACATATCTAAATATATTCATTGTTTACCCATACACATCACATTTTTAAGTTTTGAATCACAATCAGTACATACAAAGATGTCAAACACCACCAAAGCCAAAAAATGGGTAAGAGCTTCAAAATTACAAACAAATTTTTTGACTTAGTAGTCTAAATATAAGATTAAGTAGGGATTTTAGAATTAGTTTTTTCCCTAATTAATTTTTTATATTTATTATATTTTTCTAAAAGCAAGTGCATGTTTGAACATTTTTTTTCACTTTCAAGCTTTCTATAGAATTTTGTTATTTGATTGAAGCAAAAAGTAAATTATAATTTCTTTGACATCACCAGACTCTGGTATAGTGGATGTTTTTAATATTTAATTTAACTTGTTTAATACTTATCTTTGAGTATATTTAAACATTTGGTTACATTATATAAGCTTCAACATTGAATCTGTTAATGTCATATGAACTTGCACTAAGATTTAAAAAGAAATCTAGCAAGTCACAACAAGCTTCTATGGACATTTAGATCTTTATAGATCATTGCCATGTTATTTAATTAACTAACCCATAATTCAATGAAAAATCATCAAACCATCAGCTCACACCATCTAAATAGATAAATCATTCAATATTGCATCATACTTACTTTGTACAAACTTACAACCTATCTATTACATAGTTCAAGCAATCAACTTCAAGAAAATAAATGGTTTAGCGAATTAGATTCAAGGAAATAAAATTATTCTATAGACTTATTTATTGCATTTATTCATGTGATCTATCCTAATTGGTTTGATGATTGACACTTGAAATTTCATTAAGAATTGGAAAAAAAACTACCAAGCCACAACAAGCTTCTACATGTATCTATAAAAATTAAACTGATTAAAAAATGCTTGCCATCTAACATATTTACTGCGACCATCCTTCTGACTATGATCCTTTTCTTTAAAGGTCAGAAATCTAGTATAGTCAGTAATTACAACAAAATGAGGCAAATGGAGAAGTTTTAATAGGAACTTCTCTAAGCATTTCTTTACAGCATAGATTTCTTTATCAAAAGAAATCCATTTCAGTACATCAGGACTAAAAACTCCACTAGTGAATTCACAGATGAATTCCATATTATTATATATACAAACAAGTACTCCTCCCCATGCAACATCGGAGGCATCAGTATAAACTTTCATTTGATCAGATTTTGGGATATGAAGTTCTGGGAGCAAAGCAACTATAGATTTGATCTTTTGAATAGCTATTGTATGTTGTTCTTCCCAACAAAAAGCTTTCTTCTTCTGGAGAAGTTCCTGAAGGATGAACCTATCTTCACCAGAGTTAGGATAAAAGCTATTTAGATAATTTATCAATCCCAAAAATGCTTGAAGCTTAGACTTATCTAGCTTCTCCAAAAAATTGATGACTTTTTCCTTGATGTGTGGCTGTATTTGCAGTCTGGAATCTCAGACTATCATACCAAGAAAATTGCATTCAGTTTGCACAACTGAATCTTCATCTCTGAGAGCAAGATTCCTACATCTTGAGCCAAGTGAAAGAACTTGGAGAGATGAGTATAATGGTCAGTCAAATTATTGCTAAAAATTAGTATATCATCAATATATACACACAAAAAGTTAGAAGTGCCTTGGAAGATCTTATCCATATGAGCTTGATAATATGCAGGTGCATTCATCAAGCTGAAAGGCATCACTCTCCACTGGAAATGGCCAAAAGGGTAGCTGAATGCTATCTTTTCTCTGATAGCTTCTTTGACTCTGATATGATAAAACCCTGACTTGCAATCAAACTGGGAGAAGTATTTACATGCTGCAACTTTCTCCAATAGATAGCTTTTATCTGGAATGGGATATGGAAATGGCTGTGTAATAGCATTTAATGGTCGCTAATTAATGACCATTATTTTCTTTCCTCTCTTTTGCTCAGAATGTTTGTTAACCATAAAAGCATAACAACAGAAAGGGGAAGTAGATTTCTCAATGAAGCCATTAGCCTCCAATTCTTTGATCTGGAGTTCCATATCGTTGTAATCCTGAGCTGGTATTGGGATTTTCTTCCCAATATTCATATGCTTACCTTCGAGGATTTTGATATCCATCTCAGGCATAGATTTAGACCAAAACTACTGAGGGTTGTCAGAACAGATAGTGGCTTTAATCTTATCTCCTATTTCTTGAATCTCAGCTGGGATTATCAGTGCTGGTGTTTGAGTCATGGAGCTTGGAAATTGCTCAGTGGCATAGATGAGGTGAGGTATTCTTATCCTTTCCTTTTCTATTGTAAACATGATACTCTTGGTGGTCGAACCATAGGGAGGGTATCTGTCAATAAAAGCACCGCCTAGAAGAATATCTACAGGCATTCTATCTAAGGCAAAAAAGTCAGCATGGAAGATTTTATTTTGAATCTGAAGGGTCTGTTGATGTTTATACTTATTGCAAATAAAACTGTTCCCTTGGACATCTAAGCTCTTATAAGCTAAGGCATCATCCAATGTCTTCCATTCATGGATGAGTTGTGATTTAGCAAAGGAGAGAGAAGCTCCTGTATCTATTTGGGCATCTACAAGTCTGCCATTAATTTTTAGAGTAATAAACTAGGCAAACTTTCCATTAATCAACTGAGTAAGATAGGTTGGTTGTGGAATTTCCAAAGGAGGTATACTAGTACATACCAGTTTTTGTCTCCCTGGATCTTGAACAATTGATTGTTCAGTGTAGATGTCTCCTTTTTCTGGTTATGCTTCTTCTTCTTCCTGAAGGTTACTGCATTCACTTGGGCAGTAATCTTGATATGAGTTGGACCCACGTCACCAAACATCATCATCATCCAACACATCCAACAACATTTCCATGTAGCTTATCTTTCACGCTGTAAAGTATGATGGGACTTGACACCGCCTTGACAGTGACTCAGGCAGGACCTCCCAAAATACTATATATAGGCCTCTCCTCCATAGCATTTGGCATCAAAAAAATTTTTAAGCACTAGAAATCTAATAGCCTTGTTTTTAAGAGTATGCTCTTCTCTTGCCCTTTTCGAAGGATCTTGAGAATCAGAAATTAGAACAAGTATTTGTATTATTTTAGTTTGAAGTAATAGTGTGAAGCCGTAGCCATTCGGCCCCTGCCTACTATCGCAAGTTTTCTGTAACTAAAGCTGTAAAGAGTTGTGAAGAAGGAGGCATCTACTGATGACACCTCCTTATTCATAGCTCTTTACAACTTTAATTACAGAAAACCCATGATAGTAGGCAGGGGCCGAATGGCTACGGGTTTTTTGTAATTAAAGCTGTAAAGAGCTATGAAGGAGGCATCTATTGATGATAAAATATTGGTATTAGAGCCATTGTTAGCTATTTTGGGAGAATTATTACTCTGTAAGAATTTCTAGCTTCGACTTTTTGAGTTCTCTGCTTTAAAAAATTCTTAGGAAAAGTTTATTGCATCGAGTCTTTGGCCGTTTTAAAATTGTCATAGGCCTCTTTATCTCTGCATCCTCTGTTTCCCTTACCAAAATTTTCTCGCTTACCAGACCTCAAATCTCTCTGCCATAGAATTCAGCAAAGCTTCTACCTCTTCCATAGTAGATCTAGTAAATGAATCTAAATTAGAAGGAACCTATGAACTCCCTTCCTTCATTCCTGAACAAATATCTGACTGTCCAGGTATTGAAATTACAGAAGAAAACCTTGGAAAAGAAAATAGCCTGTACAAACCCCTCGCTATTAAAGCTTCACATGTCTATAAGAAATCTGAATTATTAAAATCTAAGTTTATTTGTAATTCTACATATTTGTCTTTTGTAAAACCCTGAATCAAATCTGTCGAGTTAACCCTCAGTTATAAGCCAAAGAAGAACATTCAAACAAATTTACTATCTTTGTTACCTGAAATAGAAATCAATTATATCAGGTCACATGAAGATGTGAAATTTGTCCACTTTGGTCTTATTCATATCCATATAACTCCTTTGATTCCTGGTAATATTAAGCCTGTTATATATCTTACTTTATGTGATCGTCGTCAAGTCAGTTTCAAGCATTCTTGTCAAATATCTAGTCTTGGTCGCTTGAATGATGAAGTTATTTGTTTTGAGTTTTGTCCTAACCTCTTTGTCACAGTCTACGATAAAGGTTGTAAAGAAGTTAAAAATGGATCTTTATATTGTTGGGGATTATTCACCTCCCTATTTGGTCTTGATATGTTCGGTGAATTTAAGTATGCTTCCATTAACATCTTTGTTGTCTATAGTATGACAAATACTAATCATCCAAAGATCTTAGAAAATCTGCCTTATGCCAGAAGATTAAATGGCACTGTCCAACTCTAGAAAGGTCATATAGAGTTAGTAGAAATTCGTTCTGATTGGAAACTTGACTGGTTGAAAAATGTTTCTCCCAGAATGAAAGGTCAAGCCACAGTACATAAGAGTGATGGCAGAACTGTAAATATACTTCCCAGATCTTTGTCTGTTAATTCTTCTCATCTTTCTCCATCCAGACCATCTACTTCCTCTTCTCGTAGAACTATCAAAATAGGTCATATCTTGATAAAAGATGAAGAGATTAACCAAGGGAATGATCTAAAGGATCAATTACCTTGCACAATGATGAATCTTCCAAGAGAGGATAGTCTGGAATTCTACACAGAGAACAAAGTTACTCTATACAAAGGTGGAAGATGGCCACCTCATAAAGGAATCTATAAGCAGCCAACAGGAACTATATAGTATTTTTTGGCCACTTACCAAAGAGATGTTGAACCCTCAAATGAGTTCAAACAAAGAAATTATATGGCAAGGTTCAATTCTCACTTCACAGAGAATTTTGATGATCTCTGTCGAGATGTCTTGTATATAAAATATAATTTAGAGATGATACAACAAAAAGTGTCTTTTATTGATTCTAAACTAGATGCTTTAGAAGATAGTTTAGATTGGCTTTCAAAATAGGATCAACAAGTAGAATCCTCTGCTAAAAATCCCAATTTTTCAATGTCTTTCGACTCTAATTTTAAGATTGGCAAAAAACAGTCTAATACTACCCTTATACAAAGAACATATGTCCAGTTACAGCCTTGGTATCTTAATATTGATGATCTATTAAATCCACTCAATGAGATCACTACCTGGTGTAACTCCATGAGATTTATCACTATCAATGCACATTTAGATCAAGCTGGAACTACTTGTTTTGCATCAAAGTTTTTCTGGGGTATTATCAATCAATGGTGGAACACCATGACCAAAGCCGAACAGTACGAGCGTGTACATAATCAGCCTGATTCTTTAGCCACATTATTTAATTTGTTGATAAATGAGTTTACACCTCCATTTGGTAATAGAGAACTGGAATTGAAGAAATGGCTTCTCAAAATGGAGCTTTGTGATTTAAAACAGTTTGATGCATTTGCCAAGTAGTTTAGGGAATTGGCATATGAAAGCAAGAGCTTTTCATCGACTAAGATTAAGATCAAATTTTTTCATGCTGTACCATATAATCTTATTGATAGAGTTATTTCTTACATTGATCTTAAGGGACTAACAATTGAATATCTCTCTCTCTCTCTCAGATGTGATTGATTTTTCTAAGCAGTAAGCTATGTGCTTAGTCTCTGAGACTAATTCTATTCAAAAGCTCACCAAGCATCAAGCCTCTCAAATCGCTCCAACATTTCCTAAAACAGTGCCATTTGGCTGTCAGCCATTTGTACAGCCACGCAAGTAGCAAAAGTAGTGCCACAAGCGTCTATCTTTTTAGCGCCACTCATTTCCTCACAAACATTCCTATGCACCTCCTCATCTTTTCCTAAAGAAATGATGAACCGCTCGTCCTCCCTCCAAGCAGCCAATTTGCTACATCTATCACAAACCTGGCCATATTGCTCTGTAATGTCACTACAAGAACCCTGCAGTAAAAACTATTTTCACCTCCAATGCAGCAACATGGTGGGATATTATAGATTTTGATGAAGATCTCTACCTATAAGATGACATCTATGAACCAATTCTAGATGATCTCCCCGAAGAAGATCAAGAAGACTATGATGATGTAGATGCTCTCGAGTCATTAGCCGATGACTTGGAACAACCGCTAACCAACATGCAACGCCCATGGTACCGAACTAGGCACCATGATTTTTCATAGCTACCATATGAAGCACATGGAGCCTGGTCTCGACATCACCAAGAAGTCACAGAGAGACTAGAGCAACCTAGAGGAAGAGGATACTCCAGAGGAGAAGGAACATCCAGAGGGAGACAACCCTCTATGCCAAGGTTTCCACCAATAATACAAAGGCCACAACATCCTCTTTTGCAATTTTAGAGCTCGTTCAAACCTAGTGACTCTTGGATAAAAAACAAATTCACCAGCAGAGATAGTCTAAGAGAAATTCAAGCACCAAAGATCGAGCCACAGTGGGATATCCTACTACCCACATAAGATGAAGAAAAGGATGATGAAGTAGAAAGCTCTTTCTACTCAGATCAAGATTACTGCCCAGGTGAATGCAGTAACCTTCAGGAAGAAGAAGCAAAACCAGAAACATGAGACATCTACACTGAATAATCAATTGTTCAGGATCCAGGGAGACAAAAATTGGTATGTACTAGTATACCTCCTTTGGAAATTCCACAACCAGCCTATCTTACTCAGCTAATTAATGGAAAGTTTGCCCATTTTATTACTCTAGAAATTAATGGCAGACTTGTAGATGACCAAATAGATACAGGAGCTTCTCTCTCCTTTGCTAAATCACAACTCATCTATGACTGGAAGACATTGGATGATGCCTTATCTTATAAGAGCTTAGATGTCCAAGGGAACAGTTTTATTTTCAATAAGTATAAACATCAGCAGACCCTTCAGATTCAAAATAAAATCTTCCATGCTGACTTTTTTGCCTTAGATAGAATTCCTGTAGATATTCTTCTAGGCGGTGCCTTTATTGACAGATACTCCCTCTATGGTTCGACCACCAAGAGTATCATGTTTACAATAGAAAATGAAAGGCTAAGAATACCTCGCCTCATCTATGCCGCTGAGCAATTTCTAAGCTCCATGACTCAAACACCAACACTAATAATCCCAGCTGAGATTCAAGAAATAGGAGATAAGATTAAAGCCACTATCTATTCTGACAACCCTCAGCAGTTTTGGTCAAAATCTATGCCTGAGATGGATATCAAAATCCTCGAAGGTAAGCATATGAAGATTGGGAAGAAAATCCCAATACCAACTCAGGGTTACAATGATATGAAACACCAGATCAAAGAAATGGAGGTTAATGGCTTCATTGAGAAATCTACTTCCCCTTTCTGTTGTTATGCTTTTATGGTTAACAAACATTCTGAGAAAAAGAGAGGAAAGAAAATAATGGTCATTAATTATCGACCATTAAATGCTATTACATAGCCATTTCCATATCCCATTCCAAATAAAAGCTATCTATTGGAGAAAGTTGCAGCATGTAAATACTTCTCCCAGTTCGATTGCAAGTCAGGCTTTTATCAGATCAGAGTCAAAGAAGCTGATAGAGAAAAGACAACATTCAGCTACCCTTTTGGCCATTTCCAGTGGATAGTGATGCCTTTCAGCTTGATGAATGCACCTGCATATTATCAAGCTCATATGGATAAGATCTTCCAAGGCACTTCTAACTTTTTGTGTGTATATATTGATGATATACTAATTTTCAGCAGTAATTTGACTGACCATTATACTCATCTCTCCAAGTTCTTTCACCTGGCTCAAGATGCAGGAATCGTGCTCTCAGAGATGAAGATTCAATTGTGCAAAACTGAATGCAATTTTCTCAGTATGATAGTCTCAGATTCCAAACTGCAAATACAGCCACACATCAAGGAGAAAGTCATCAATTTTCTGGAGAAGCTAGATAAGTCTAAGCTTCAAGCATTTTTGGGATTGCTAAATTATCTAAATATCTTTTATCCTAACTCTGGTGAAGACAGGTTCATCCTTCAAGAACTTCTCCAGAAGAAGAAATCTTTTTGTTGGGAAGAACAACATACAACAGTTGTTCAGAAGATCAAATCTATAGTTGCTTTGCTCCCAGAACTTCATATCCCAAAATCTGATCAAATGAAAGTTTATACAGAAGCCTCCGATGTTGCATGGGGAAGAGTACTTGTTTGTATATATAATAATATGGAATTTGTCTATGAATTCGCTAGTGGAGTTTTTAGTCGTGATGTACTGAAATGGATTTCTTCTGATAAAGAAATCTATGCTGTAAAGAAATACTTAGAGAAGTTCATGTTAAAACTTCTCCATTTTCCTCATTTTGTTGTAATTACCGACTGTACTAGATTTATGACCTTTAAAGAAAAGGATCATGGTCAGAAGGATGGTCGCGATAAATATGTTCGATGGCAAGCATTTTTTAATCAGTTTAATTTTTTTGTTGAACACATCAAAGGCACTGAAAATGTAATTGCAGATTGGCTTAGTAGAAATCCTCCAGCCACACTGATGCATCAACCCATTCCTAGTTTTAATTTAACCAGAATATATAATCAAGGATTTCCATCTCTGAATATCCTTTTCCAAGAGCAGATTCTATGAAAAGGGTTACATCCTAGATATACAAGGATTTCATATGCAGCAGGACAGGACTTGCAAATGTCTTCAGCAGCTACCATCCAGGCAAATCGCCACCAAAACTATGGATTCATCTACATTGAAAGACTGAATAGTGAATTTATGTACCATCAGTTCACTAAACTATTAAAGCATCCTTTATGGACATGGCTGATAAAAATTTGATCTCCTTTCAATGAACATCTGTACCGGTGGATAGCAAAGCATGGCCCACACCACATACATGAAGAGGAGAATCATGATCAAGACACTGTTGTGCATACGATCATACGAAGATAGCTGGAGTGGGAGTCTTATTTCTACATCATTCCAAGATATCATGCATGTGAAGATGGACCCCAGCACTGGCATCTTTCTAGTACCTTCCAACTCAGATGTCTTTTCAATCCTATCAGCGAAGATGACTTAGTGGATGAAGCGAAAGCAATGTTGGAACCACGTCACCAAACATTATCATCATCTAGTGCATCAAACAACATTTCCCTATAGCTTATCTTTCACACTGTAAAGTATGATGGGACTTGACACCGCCTTGACAGTGACTCAGGCAGGACCTCCCAAAATACTATATATAGGCCTCTCCTCCATAGCATTTTGCATCAAAAAAAATTCTAAGCATTAGAAATCTAGTAGCCTTGTTTTTAAAAGTATGCTCTTCTCTTTCCCTTTTCGAAGGATCTTGAGAATCGGAAATTAGAACAAGTATTTGTAATATTTTAGTTTGAAGTAATAGTGTGAAGCCGTAGCCATTCGGCCCCTGCCTACTGTCGTGGGTTTTCTATAATTAAAGTTGTAAAGAGCTGTGAAGAAGGAGGCATCTACTGACGATAAAATATTTGTATCTGTCGTAAACCTGGCCATATTGCTCCTCAATGTCACTACAAGAACCCTGCAGTAAAAGCTATTTTCACCTCCAACGCAGCAGTGTGGCGGGATATTGTAGATTTTGATAAAGATCTCTACCTACAGGATGACATCTATGAACCAATTCTAGATCATCTCCCCAAAGAAGATCAAGCAGCCTATGATGATGCAGATGCTCTCGAGTCATTAGCCGATAACTTGGAACAATCGCTAACCAACGTGCAATGCCCATGGTACTGGCCTAGGCACCATGATTTTTCACAGCTACCATATGAAGCACATGGAGCCTAGTCTCGACATCACCAAGAAGTCACAGACAGACTAGAGAAACCTAGAGGAAGAGGATACTCTAGAGGAGAAGGAACATCTAGAGCGAGACAACCCTCTATGCCAAGGATGCCACCAATAATGCAAAGGCCACAACATCCTCCTTTGTAATTTCAGAGCTTGTTTAAACCCAGCGACTCTTGGATAAAAAATAAATTCACCAGCAGAGATAGTCCAAGAGAAATTCAAGCACCAAAGATCGAGCCACAATGGGATATCCTACTACCCACAGAAGGTGAAGAAAAGGATGACAAAGTAAAAATCTCTTTCTACTCAGATCAAGATTACTGCCCAGGTGAATGCAGTAACCTTCAGGAAGAAGAAGAAGCAGAACCAGAAATAGGAGACATCTACAATGAACAATCCATTGTTCAGGATCCAGGGAGACCAAAATTGGTATGTACTAGTATACCTTCTTTGGAAATTCCACAACCAGCCTATCTTACTCAGCTGATTAATGGAAAGTTTGCCCAGTTTATTACTCTAGAAATTAATGGCAGACTTGTAGATACCCAAATAGATACAGGAGCTTCTCTCTCCTTTGCTAAATCAAAACTCATCCATGACTGGAAGACATTGGATGATGCCTTAGCTTATAAGAGCTTAGATGTCCAAGGGAACAGTTTTATTTACAATAAGTATAAGCATCAGCAGACCCTTCAGATTCAAAATAAAATCTTCCATGCTAACTTTTTTGCCTTAGATAGAATGCCTGTAAATATTCTTCTAGGCGGTGCCTTTATTGACAGATACTCTCCCTATGGTTCGACCACTAAGAGTATCATGTTTACAATAGAAAATTAAAGGCTAAGAATACCTTGCCTCATCTATGCCACTGAGCAATTTCCAAGCTCCATGACTCAAACACCAGCACTGATAATCCCAGCTGTGATTCAAGAAATAGGAGATAAGATTAAAGCCACTATCTGTTCTGACAACACTCAGTAGTTTTGGTCTAAATCTATGCCTGAGATGGATATAAAAATCTTTGAAGGTAAGCATATGAAGATTGGGAAGAAAATCCCAATACCATCTTAGGATTACAACGATATGGAACTTCAGATCAAAGAACTGGAGGCTAATGGCTTCATTGAGAAATCTACTTCCCCTTTCTGTTGTTATGCTTTTATGGTTAACAAACATTTTGAGAAGAAGAGAGGAAAGGAAAGAATGGTCATTAATTATCGACCATTAAATGCTATTACACAGCGATTTCCATATCCCATTCCAGATAAAAGCTATCTATTGGAGAAAGTTGTAGCATGTAAATACTTCTCCCAGTTCGATTGCAAGTCAGGCTTTTATCAGATCAGAGTCAAAGAAGCTGACAAAGAAAAGATAGCATTCAGCTGCCCTTTTGGCCATTTCTAGTGGACAGTGATGCCTTTCAGCTTGATGAATGCACCTGCATATTATCAAGCTCATATGGATAAGATCTTCCAAGGCACTTCTAACTTTTTGTGTGTATATATTGATGATATACTAATTTTTAGCAATAATTTGATTGACCATTATACTCATCTCTCCAAGTTCTTTCACTTGGCTCAAGATGAAGGAATCGTGCTCTTAGAGACGAAGATTCAGTTGTGAAAAATTGAATGCAATTTTATTTGTATGATAGTCTGAGATTCTAGACTGCAAATACAGCGACACATCAAGGAGAAAGTCATCAATTTTCCAGAGAAGCTAGATAAGTCTAAGCTTCAAGCATTTTTGGGATTGCTAAATTATCTAAATAGCTTTTATCCTAACTCTGGTGAAGATAGGTTCATCCTTCAAGAACTTCTCCAGAAGAAGAAAGTTTTTTGTTGGGAAGAACAACATACAACAGCTATTCAGAAGATTAAATCTATAGTTGCTTTGCTCCCAGAACTTCATATCCCAAAATCTGATCAAATGAAAGTTTATACTGATCCCTCTGATGTTACATGGGGAGGAGTACTTGTTTGTATATATAATAATATGGAATTCATCTGTTAATTCACTAGTGGAGTTTTTAGTCTTGACGTACTGAAATGGATTTCTTTTGATAAAGAAATCTATACTGTAAAGAAATGCTTAGAGAAGTTCATGTTAAAACTTCTCCATTTGCCTCATTTTGTTGTAATTACCGATTGTACTAGATTTCTGACCTTTAAAGAAAAGGATCATGGTCGGAAGGATGGTTGCGGTAAATATGTTAGATGGCAAGCATTTTTTAATCAGTTTAATTTTTTTGTTGAACACATCAAAGGCACTGAAAATGTAATTGTAGATTGGCTTAGTAGAAATCCTCCAGCCACACTGATGCATCAACCCATTCCTAGTTTTAATTTAACTAGAATATATAATCAAGGATTTCCATCTTTGAATATCCTTGTCCAAGAGCAGATTCTACGAGAAGGGTTGCATCCTAGATATACAAGGATTTCATATCCAGCAGGACAGGACTTGCAAATGTCTTCAGCAGCTACCATCCAGGAAAATCGCCACCAGAACTCTGGATTCATCTACATTTAAATACTGAACAGTGAATTTTTGTACCATCAGTTCACTGAACTATTAAAGCATCCTTTATGGACATGGCTGATAAAAATCTGATCTCCTTTCAATGAACATCTATACCAAGGGATAACAAGGCATGGCCCACATTGCATACACAAAGAGGAGAATCATGATCAAGACACTATTGTGCATATGATCATACGAAGATAGCTGGAGTGGGAATCTTATTTCTACATCACTCCATGATATCACACATGCGAAGCTGGACCCCAGCACTGGCATCTTTCCAGCACCTTCTAGCTCAGATGTCTTTTCAATCCTATCAGCGAAGATGACTTAGTGGATGAAGTGGAAGCAATGTTGGACCCACATCACCAAACATAATCATCATCCAACGCATCCAATAGCATTTCCATGTAGCTTATCTTTCACGCTGTAAAGTATGATGGGACTTGACACTGCCTTGACAGTGACTCAGGCAGGACCTCCCAAAATACGATATATAGGCCTCTACTCCATAGCATTTTGCATCAAAAAAATTTCTAAGCATTAGAAATATAGTAGCCTTGTTTTTAAGAGTATGCTCTTCTCTTGCCCTTTTTGAAGGATCCTGAGAATCAGAAATTAGAACAAGTATTTGTAATATTTTAGTTTGAAGTAATAGTGTGAAGCTATAGCCATTCGGCCCTTGCCTACTGTTGCAGGTTTTCTGTAATTAAAGCTGTGAAGAAGGAGGTGTCTACTGACGATATTATCAATGTTCTTTAGTTAACTAATTTAGTACTCAATACAAAATCATCAAACCATCAACCTGTATCATGTGAACAAATACAACATTCAATGTCACATCATACTTTCTTTGTACAAACTCATCCTTTGTTTCTTACATAATTGATGAATAGGCTTAATTCAGGGAAAACACATGATACATAAAAACCAATTTAACCAATTATCTTCAATTAAGTAACATTAATTTATATACATCCTTGTTTTATTTTTTCATGTGGTAAGAACTATTGAGTTTGATGATTTTACATTCAATACAACATTCATTCATTTAAGAACATGACAATGGATTATAAACAACTAGATGTCTAAAAAAAATCCTATGTTTTTTTTAGTTTTGTGAGGCCATAAGGATTGAAGACAAGCCAAGAAAAAACTATACACATTTTTTTGCAATTAAATAAGTACTAACATGATTTTATTTTAATGATAAAAAATACCTCTATTTGTTTTGATCGTTATTGTGCTTTAGGAAAAGTTAATTTTCCAAATAATATTTATAAATTTTTTTAGGGTTATAGTAAAATATGAGGGTTTTGGGAATGTTTTTGTTGATAATGAATTGACGAGGTCTACATTAATTTCAAAATGGATTTTAAGCTCTGATATTTTTAATTTCAATAAATCTTAAGTTTTGGGAATGTTTTTATATATTAGGAGTCTGAGGGTTTTAGACTGATTTCCTTCCAAATTTTAGGTGTCGATCTTTCTAATTTTGATGGATTTATGTGGAATACTTTTGGCTTTGTTTTTTTCCCAATATAACTTTTGTAATTGAATTATTCCAATAAAATAGGATTAAAAGGTAATAAAATTCTATTATTGATTATATTCTCTGCACTGTTTTACTTTGGTGTAATTTGTGGACTTAGTTTTCTAATGATACTATAATTTCATATTCTATTGTTTTTATTCATTATATAGTATCCACCATGCTAAAAAGGATAAATATACCAGATCATGTGTAATTTGAAATTGTTTTTTAAAGGAATTTTCATTTAGTCTTGATTTTGGTCTTCCTCTAATTCAATGTGCTTTCAAAACTATATTTCATAGTAAGTCTTGAGTGTATATTTCTTTGATTATAGCAGTACATAACTATATCCCTTTGTTTATAGTAAATCCTAATTTTACTGCTATTCCTCTTATTACAGTAAGACCTAACTATTTGATTTGATTGATTGGAGAATGAATGTGGTAATGGTTTATTATTCAATCATATATTCTTTACTAATTTTTGTTATAGTATTCTGCAAAAAGGTAAGGTGAAAGTATTTTTGCCTCTTTATTTATTGATGATAAAGGTCTTGTCTATTATTTC
>JARHVA010000618.1:3385000-3447500 GCA_037957365.1 Torreya grandis
AATTTTATTAAATCATTTTGAGTCAAAATGACAATTTCACATTTTGGTGCTCTAGATCACTCTTTTCATCAATTCATAAGCACACATCATGTGCCATTATTATTTTATGTCAACAACATCCTAAATGGGATAACGGTCCATATGCATCTAACATTGCCTTTCAATTCTTCTTGATTCAAATTATGACCCAGTAATAAGACTTTCTAATTAGTTTGATTAATTATGCACTAATTTCCAAAAAAATTGCACTAAAATTGATTAAATCTTACTTAGGCAAATTAAACCAAATTATGATTTTAAGTAAGAATTTCATGGATCAAATTGAATATTTATTTATTGAAAATTGATTCCTAATATCTGCATCACCTAATGACATGATCAATGTGGTGGCATCCATAAGCCATAAATGCAATAAATATTAGGTTTATGGGCACCCATGCCTAATTAATACCTCTTCCTCTCAAGTATTTATGAGAATATTTATGGATTTATTATGCAATATTAGGTTAATTCATGGCCACACATCTCAATTTTGAGATGGACGGTCATGCTTGGTCCTGACCCATTTGAAAAATCTATAAATAGAAGGGCATAGAACATCTTTTCTTTGTCTAAACTTATAATGTATGATTATCTCCATAATATTTATTTGTGTTGATTATTGTGTTTTATTTGAAATAGGATAGATTTATTTTATAGGCATATTAGTGGTTTCATATCATGAGCCTAGATTATGCATGATGATCTTGATATGATGGAGGAGTTTGGCATCCATTGTTGACAAAGATAAGAACACCAAATCAAGGGGAAAAAATGCTTAGAGACTTTTGGATGGTGGAATGATTTTGGGAAAGTAATATGTATATGTGTTTTCTTTTAATTTATTGTTATTGTCATTTGTAAACACCATTGAATAGGTTGGTCTAGATTGTTAGTTCTTATGCATTATTTTGTGTTTTTCATGACTAATGCTTGAACTAATCCTCTTTGTAATCCAACACTACATTTTGGCATGCTTGATGGGACATAACATCCATTAAATAAATGAAGACATCTTAGCAATCTCATATTTCCATTAAAGTCATTAAAAAATACTTTAACATCAATTTTTATGCTCATTTTCCCATGTTTTTAACATTTTTTGTGCACACACAGGTCACACAATGATCGACATCAGTTTTGAGTGACCGAAATCGATGAAGGAAAACTAGAATTGGTTGGGTTGTAGGAAAAACATAGCTAACAAATTTGTATTTTAGAGCTTTTCTCAAAGTTATATTTCTTAATTTGAGTTTCTATGTCTCTGGTTTGAACATATTTCTTGATCTAGATGCTTTTATTTTGGAGATTTTATCCTAACCAATTATAAAAGTGTTTTTTTGTCTAAATATTTTCCTACCTTTGGGTTCATAGGTGACCATTATGAGTTAGTTTCAACTGGCCATGGTTAAGATACAACTAGCATCAGTCTTGCAGAAACCAACATTGGTTAGCATTGACCGACATCGGTCTCTATGTTTTTAAAAATACACAAAATTGAGAGCATGTTTTTCAAAAGTACTTACCTTAAACTCAATTCTACTTCAAAGATAAACAAGACTCTCTAATTTTTCTTGTAGGACCTATGAGGAAAAGTGCTTATTTGAGCATTATTAGATCTTATAACCTTCCCTTTAATGTTTAAAAGGAACTAGATGGTTTGATTGCATGATTTAGTGGATGTTTTTCATAGTTTTTTCAAAATAAGGCCAAGGGCCCAATAACTTCACTTACAATTTCAAATTTGGTGTTATAAAACTCAACTTTCACTTAAAAGTTTCAAATTTCTTGACTTTTTAATGTAAATCATTTATCACTTATTTGTTAGATTGTTTGAGCAAAAGGAATTATGTGTGTATGCTCTCCCCCCATCCCATATAGGGAACTCAGGTGACCAAAATCACCTTTTCATTGAAATTATGCCTTTATCCAAGACATAAAAAAGAAGTTGTCTAGGCTCTCCCCAAAACCTGTATGGTTTGGGTGACCTAAAAACAACCGTAAATCCTATTTATTCAGATTTTATTTCTTACAAATTGACTTATAAGGGGGATGTCATTGCTTATCATAGATTCTATAGGGAAGCATTGAATTGGGGCTTCATCTCCTGATAGTGTTTCAACCTCTCTTCATGGTGGGGCATATATATTAGGGTATGCATACTATGAGAGATAGGGGTTTGAGTGATTAACCTCTCTTTTCATAATGAAAGCCCAAGTTAGGTTTGGTCAACTAGGGAATTCCACTAAGATATCCACGAAAGGAATCATCATGTAAAGGAATAAACCCTTGCATGATAAGTTGATCAGTATGAACTCAATTGACATGTTTCATCTCATGTGTTAACCACACTTGGGACCATCTAGATGGTTGTAAATTGTAAGTTTTAGAAAGCCCCACTTGCCATAGAGTATTGTTGATGTAGGGTGCGTCCAAAGGTCTATTTCACCGTATTGTCACTTGGAAGAAGGGGGTGTAAAATAACCTACCAATTAATGTGCTTTTATTTTGGATGAACACTTAAAATTCCTACCAAGTGTATGTATATAGACAAATTTCAATAACACAAAGCAAACCTTGTCAGTTTAATTCTTAGGAAGATTACTTAGTTGCATTTAAATTTTGGTCTTAGCTTACTTGGTCCTTGATTTGAGTCAAAATTTAATTTTAAACAAATTTCATAACCAAACACATTGTCCATAATTTATTGAACAAGGAAGCATTATGCTGGTCAAATCTACATCAATCTTTACCTTGTTCAATTTTTCATCTTAAACATTATGTGTGTCATGTCATTTATTTGGAATAATTATGCTACCAATTTTATTATAAACCAATTCCCAAATTATATTTAAGTCCTTCATTTATAGTTCAAATTTGAAATTGTACCTTTCTAAGTTCATAAGGTTGATGTGTCAATTGGGTTTGCCATTTGTACTTGACTTCAGGGAGCTTGGGTTTAATTTCCTATTTGGATTGAAGACTGTTTATTATTCTAATCATTGTGAAATTGGGTCATCAAGTGTAGTGATCACACTCCAAGTTGTATAGCACATTTTATACTACAATTATTGTTACCATGTGGTGGTGTTGTGCTACCCATTTGGTTCTAGTTTTATACTTAGGAATTCTTAGATGTTTTCACATCTTGAGTTTCTTGGTTCATATTGTCTCCTTCATAATTTGAAGGGCTTTCTTCTAGTTTCCTATTAGTAACTCATCTAAATTGAACTAGTTTTTATGATATTGATGTGTCTCAAAAAGTCTATGTTTTAGTGTACTAGTTACACTCTAGGTTTTTTGAGTTATCATACCCTCTTGTAAGTCATACGATTTCAACTCTACCCAAGGCTAAGTAAATTCATGAACATCATTCTTATAATTATGTGTGGTACTACACCACCCTCCTTATTATAGTATATTTAGCTACCTAGTCAACCTATTTATAAAAGATCAAAACTTATTACCTTGTTGAACATGTTTGCAAAACATTTCCAAATCCGATCAAATATATAGAGCAAACCTTTTTAAACATGAATCAAAGGTACACTCATAGTGGGGTCCCTTAAGGCCCTAACTATGAGTAAGAGAATTATTTTGATGATCAAGACAATTCAGTGATCTTTGAGGACACTCCCATAACTATAGGTATCGAGGAAGACTTTTTAGACTATCAACCCCAAGAGGACAGGGATGAAGACCTTTTGAGCTTGATAGAATCAGGTGCTAGACTACCCTCAATTTTTCCTATAGAACAATTTAATACCTTAGTTATATAAGGAGAAAAACAATAATAACAATTTTTTTCAAACATTTCACAAACAAACATACCTTATTCTAGCAAAGACAAGGAATTGCTTATAGATTCAAAACCAAACAATCAAGATCTTGTTAACAATATTAAGAAGATAAGTCAAAGATATGTATACCAAATTATTATGGACTTAACAAACTCTTTATTAGCTATGTCAATCCATAATGATGCTTTGAAGGAGCAAGGAAATGTGGTTGAACCAACACAAAATCTACTTGAGAACACAATAATGATAGATCAAGATGTCTCAATAAAACAACCCAAATCCCAAGAGGTTCCACAACACACTCCACTAGACATGAAGCACACATTTTTAAATCATCAAAAACCTCTTGTTCCTTTGAAAAAATAAAGACCAAAACATTCAGTAAGTATTTAAGAAATAATACAAAATATTTTGGCTAGTTCATCTCAACCAACACGTATAATGGTGAATAGTCAAATAACTCCCCAAAATTAACAAAATATGGTTAATTCAAGGAAACTTATTGCTAGGAATTAACTGCTTACCTACTTGATTGAAGGAGTGAACCAAAACCAAGTTGAGGATCATAGGGTGTACATCCCTACCAAATCCATATAGTAACAAGGGCACATTCCATCCCAACAACAACAACAGGGGCACATAGCACCCCAATAGTAACAATAGGGGCACATTCCACCCAAATAGAATTATGTTCCACCCATAAATGCACCAAACATGTAAGAGTGGAAATCTATGAAATATATTGTGACACATTGGAGATGAATAATAGAGTTAAGAAGTAAAAATTTGATGAGATATGCCCATATCCATTTGATTTATCTATTGTTTAAGTCCCCTTTTCATATCATTTTGAGGCACCTAAATTTGACAAATACAAAGAAAGGGTACCCTCATGAACACATTCAAGTATTCTTCATATTATGCCAAGAGGTTGCTTATAGTAGCATTTATTTTCTACACATGCTTCTACAAAGTTTAGTGAGATAAGATCTAGATTGGCTACTTAAGTTACCCAAGGGATCAATTATAGATTGGAACGACTTATCTAAAAAGTTTATCAACCATTTATCATACAATATTGAGCATGAATTGACCATTGTTAAATTGTGAAAATCCAAATACCATGATGAATAAAGCTTCATTTCATATATAAATAGATGGAGAGCATTAGATGGTCACTTTCAATATAATTTTCTAGAATAATAGTTGGTGGACATATTTGCATAGAACTTACATCTCGAGGTCATGCACAATCTATACTTATGCTAATTCATTTGTAGAGATTGTAGAAAAAGGGGTGCATATTGAGAGGGCTCTTATTTCCAAGGGCCTTATCAAGATTTTCATGCAAGGTCAAAATTCAAATCTAACCCAATCTTCTAGTCCAATAGTTTCAGAAGAGAAACCTAAGGGTTTAAACAAGAACAAGAATGTGGTGGTAAATGGTGTAACTGAAACAAGACATGTATAAATGGTGCAGGCCCCACTAACCCCAAACATATAATTATATCCCCATAATCCACCACCCAATTTGAAAAGATGGCCTTCATAAAGGACATTCCATAATCAATATAGAGTCTTCAACAAATTGGGATAACCTATTGAGACAATTTTTCAAAAGCTCATAGAAGCTAACTTGATTGTATGACTGGTACCAAGGACATTTCCTTAAGATCAACCAAAACCAAATTAGGTATAAGGAGAATGAATGGTGAAACTTCCATCATGTTATTGGACTATCGGTGCATCTAATTAAAGATCTGATTGAGAGTGGCTAAGTTGAGATTAAATTGGCCCCACAAAGAACTAATCAGGATATGAAAATCTACCAAGATACATTCCCTCAACATAATCAATCATCACCAAGGAACAATCATCAGAACCAAGGACAAAATTAGAGGCGTAATTAGAACTAGAATCATGGTCAAATTGTAATCAGCATGATTTTAATCTAGATCATTATACCCATGCTAACAATTTGGGTTACAACATGCCTTAAAACTATAAAAACATCATGGGATGTATTTCTATGCACCACATTACCATTGTTACTATTAAATCCCATGATCCATCTTGTATTCCTCATAGTATGGGACCTAATATTATAGGGCCAATACCCTCTCCCTCTAGTAATACTAGAATAAGTTCACATAATTATGTTGTGACTCCATTTGCATGGGTTACTATTTCTAGACAACATCCTTCTTTTAATTACAATGGCTCCTCATTCAATCAAAATTGAAATAATTCAAATAGATGCCCATGATTCACCCTCCAAGGCCCTTCACCTTTGTCTTTTGATTATAATGACTCTTTGCCACCTCTAGGTTACACAGTCGTAACTAGATGCTCACGAGTTACCCTCTAGGTCCCTTTTCCCACTTCTTCCACAAAACCCAATGTGAATATTATTCTTTTAGATCTGAATCCTAATAATAAACCAGCTAAAGCCAAGTCTTCTTGTCCCAATGTTGAGAATCCTTACACTCTATTGGACTAACTGATCAAAACCCCTACACATATTACCATTTTGGATCTCTTGCATACATCTGAAGTCCATATAACTATTTTGAATAGCCATTTACAAGAATTAAATGTTCCCAAAGATATAAATCCTAAACAGTTCTAAATACTAGTTGGACATCTATCTTCATTTTTTTAGTGCATATTTGATCAAAGAGACATGTCCACCCTGGGTTTGAACCATAATAACCTATTGTACATTGAGGAAATCATTAAAAACCATAATATCAAGAATGTTCTTATAGATACTAGTTTAGGGTTGAACATAATATCCCTTAAATTGGTTCATAGGTTGGGCTACACTATGAAGAACACTCAACTAGAGATGATTAGCATAAGTCTTATGACAATTCTGAGAGGGAGTTTGTTGGTACCATTCATTTTCCAATAATTGTTGGGTCTATTTCCCACCACACATTGATTCATATTCTGGACATTAAGCTGACTTACAACATACTTCTTGGTCATCCTTGGATCCATGAAGTATAGGCCATTCCATCCACCTTGCATCAGTGCTTAATTTCCCCCATGATGGGATTAAGGTTACTATTCTTGTCGATAAATAGCCTTAGAAGTATTATGATGATATTGAGGATGAATATCATAATTATAACTATTATCCTAGTTCTAAATTCATTACAAAAAAGAATAAGGAAATAGTTTCACAACCACCTCCATCCAATTATATCAACCCTAGTAACCTTGTGTCCACTTCATCTGATCCATTTCCTAAAACTCTTAAAAAATAGGTTATTATTGAAGACGTGGGAATTTTCACATACCATATTAAGGATGCCTTCCATGTTGAAACATTGATGAAGTCTCAAAAAACATTTGGTAAACCCAAACCATCCAAGATCCCAACTAGACCCAGATTGATTTGGAAACCAAAGAAAAAATAATGGAAATCACCTATGGTATTTGTACCTACTAATTCACTAGAAAAGGATCAAGAGGCTTTCATAGAAGGAAATTGGATGTATTCTGAAGGTCTTGTTAATTTTTTCAAAAGCTAAAATATCCTATTCTTAACCAAATCATGGATCATCTAGATTATATAGGAAGTGACCTTGTCTCATGAGTGTAAGAAATCCTAGAACCTTTATCAACTGGTGTACCTAATTTAAATCATGGTCTTGAATTTATAGAGCCTGGGGGTGACTTCATGAATTTTTATAGTGAATCTTCTAAATTAACTAGCGATGAGACTCCTGGTAGTGATGTAGCATCCCATTTTAGCCTTTTTGATGAGCTTGTTGACTCAGATTTATTTGATAAAAATGCCATTATGACCATAACACATTTATCCTATTAGATGTTCCCATCTTGAATCAAGATCCCATTCCACTATTGGAGCTTCCTGTCCTAAAGCAAGAACTCATTTCACTATTGGATCTTCCCTTAATGAAGAAAAACTCATTACTCTCTATGCCTTTTCCATCTTTAACTCATTGATTGGGACTAGAAAAACTTTGTCATATGCCTTGATGAGTTTCAAAATGAAGAATTAATTCCAAAATACATGGGCCCAAAATATGGATTTCCCATTGGCAATCAAAAATAGGGATTTTATTTTTTATTATATCGTTATGCCTACTTTAGAGAGAAGGAAAAATTTATTGGTCATAACAAAGATAAAACATCAATATTTTTAGGTGAAAACCTCTCTGAGACACTCCTTGATCAGGGAAAAAGTAAATAAAAAGACAATCCATTGAGTGAAAACTCATTTCAAGCACTCTCAGGCAGGAAATTTTGTTCATACCCTCAGGACATAGAAAGTACATTAGGTCATAACTCCATAGTCCATTACAAGAATCTCTTTAGAACAACAATAAATGTTTGCGCATCTCACTCTTGAGTTTCTAGAGGTTTTCTAACTAGCCATTACTTGAGATGGTAGATTCTGATTCATCACATAATCCAGAGCTTTGGAAGGAATAGTAAGATGTAAAAAAATAAGATGATCATGATCATACCTTACCTACTATTCTTAAAGATGGGTCCACCCTTCTTGTAGAGAACATAGTTAAAGTAAACCTAGGGATATACGATGATCCCAAAATTATTTATCTTGGAGCTTCCCTTACTGAAGTAGAAAATGAACACATTATATCCATTTTGATGGATTTTAGAGATATTTTTGCATGGGCATATTCAAACATGCCAGGATTAGACCCATAATTAGTAGTGCATCAACTTGTTGTTCATCTAGATTCCAAACCAGTTAATCAAAAATTGAGAAAGATGCATCCATACATCACCCTCTTGGTAAAAGTCAAATTAGATAAGTTATTAGGAGCAAGCTTCATAAGACCACTACACTATTTTGAATGGATATCTAACATAGTTATAGTCAATAAGAAGCCATATGGCATACATCTTAGTAAAAATTTTAGATACATTAATAAAGCATGCCCTAAAGATGATTTCTCTCTGCCCAACATCAACATGATTATCAATTCTACTGTTGGGTATGAGATGTTATCCATCATGGATAAATTTTTTGGATATAATCAGATCAAGATAGCCCAAGAAGAATAAAACAAGATTGTGTTCACCACTTTGTGGGGAACATTTTGTTACCAATTCATGTCATTTGGATTGAACAATGTTAGAGCCACATATCAATGTGCCATGACTATCATTTTCCATGACATGATGCATAATATTTTTTAGGACTATGTTGAAGACATAATATCAAAATCAATACCATGTGCTGGACATCCTGATGTTCTATGAAGAATGTTTGAGAGGCTTCTTGAATATAAAGTCCCCCTAAATCCTAAAAAATGTGTCTTTGGAGTTACTTCAGGGAAATTTATAGGTTTTATTGTATCATAAAGAGGGATCAAATTTGACCCTAAAAATTTTAAGGCCATTATTTAAATGCCTTTACCTTCATATGTTAAATAGCTCTAAATTATAAATGGAAAAAGTTAGTCAATTCGTAGGTTCATTTCTCAACTAGTAGATAAGTGCCACCCATTTACCCATCTCTTGAAGAAAGGGGTCATATTTAAATGGGATGAAAATTATCAATTAAAATTTATGAATCTCAAGACATACTTGGCCAACCCACCAATTTTGAGATCACCAATACTTGGACAACCACTTCTTTTTTATAAATCATAAACTTATCGCATTAGGGAAACTTTTGGCTCAACATGATGATCAAGGTAAAGAACATGTAGTCTATTATTTAAGCCACACACTGGTGGATTATGAACATAATTATACACCTATTAGAAGGTGTGTTTATCTATTTTATTCACTTCCCAAAAGTTTTGACATTATATACCAAACAATAAAACTATTGTCATCACCAAGGTGGATCCTCTCAATTTTTATTATCCAAAGCAACTCTCACATGATGTATGGCTAAATGGATCATGCTCTTGATAAAATTTGATGTTGAGTATTAGAATCAGAAAGCTATCAAAGGGTAGGTTATTACTAATCAACTTGTAGAAGCCCCTATTAGAGACACTCAACCACTCAGATTTGACTTTCTAGATGATTTTATCATGGCAATGGAAGAAGTGTAGTGTGAACCTAAATAGTGGAATATATATTTTGATGGTTCCTTCACTTCTCAAGGATATGGATCCAAAATATTGTTGATTACACCACAAATGTATTTGATTCCTAAAACATTTGACATTAATTTTCATTATACAAATAATATGGCCGAGTTCTAAGCACTTATTGCAAGACTGCATCTTATAATTCAATGGGACATTTAACACTTAATGGTTCATGATGATTCCTAATTAATCATCAATCAAAACACTAATTAGTATCAAAGTAGAGATGACAATATTTTTCCTTATAATCAAAACATAGATAATCTCAAGATTCATTTTCAATATTTGTAGTTTGAACAAGTACTAAGGTCCAGCAATAGATTTGTCGAGGCAACAATAACAATTGGGTTAATGATACAGATTGATGGTGGGTCCAAAGAGTGTCAAATTTTTATTGAGAATCTTCTACAACCTACACATATTATGTCATATTCAAAAAGGGTATGTGTCATTGTCTATCCCAATCCCCCACCTGAACTGACTTGGTATCAAGACTATTATAATTACTTCCATGATCACATTTTTTCACTTAAATTATCCAATAAATAACAAAAAATATTCCATCACCACCTAGCCCATTATAACCTCCTTTGAAACATGCTTTATCAAAAAGGCTATGATGGAATGCTACTTCATTATTTATCTTCAAGAGAATCTAAGATAACATTGAAGGAGGTTCATGAAGTCTTAGATAAGAAGCTCCTCAGAAGAGGCTATTATTGGCCAAAAATGGAGATAGATGCTTATAATTATGTGAGGAGGTGTGTTCCTTGTTAAAAACATAGAAATTTCATACATGTGCCTTCCTTACTACTATAATCGATCACAACACCATGGCTATTCTCAACTTGGGGCCTCGATCTCATAGAGAAAATAAACCCAACATCTTCAGATGGCCATTAACACATTTTATCTACTATCAAATATTTTACTAAGTGGATTGAGTCCATTCCTCTTACATTATTGAGAAGCAGATAGCCAAATTTATTCATTACCATATCATTTATTGATATGGCATCCCAATACATAGTATATTCGATAATGGAAGATCCTTTATAAATAGATATGTAAAAGAGCTTTGTGAAAAATTCAAAATCAAGCATAAGAAATCCACACCATATAACCCACAAGGTAATAGACAAGTCAAGGCATTGAATAAGACCATTTTAGCCATTTTAAATAAGATTGTCAATGAAACTAATTGTAATTGGCACTTACAAATCTTACCTACCCTTTATGCTTATTAAACTAGTTATTGAACCCCTACATGAGACACTCCATACTCCCTTGTTTATGGCATGAAAACTATTATCCCGATCGAGATTGATTTGCCTTCATTATGAGTGTCTTTGGAGCATATTGAATATGATGAATAATATAGAGTCTCAAGGTTGAAATAACTAGAAATTATTGATGGTAAGCATTTGACTACCCTAGAAAACTTGCAAGATTATTAGAATAGATTGTAGAGAAGCTATAACAAATGCATTTTCCATTGGTAGTTTGAGATTAGTGATTTGGTATTGAAAAATAACCATAAGAAAAAAAAACTGAATGCAAGAAAAAAGGTAAGTTCCTACCTAATTTTTTGGGACCATATGTTATCACAATAAACTATGGATTAGGGGTATGTCGACTGGATACTCTGAATTCTGAAGAACTTCCAAAGCCCATGAACATTGTGCACCTGAAGAGGTTATATGCTTGATAGATTCAAACCATTTTATACAAGACCCTTTACTTGGGGGAAACTTGTGCTAAAGTATTTTATCTTACCTTTATATCCTTGATTGTCCTCTCATGGACCATATTATTTTGACCTACCCAATATTATTCTTTTGAGAACCTTATTACTTTCATGACTTTGGATAGTGAAGGATTTTAGACCATTGGCACATTGAGCAAATTTGATCCCACCCTAGACCATTCTTTTTGAGAACCATATTCATTATATATTATCCTCTCATGGACCATATTCATTCTAGATTGTTCTCTTTGAGAACCACATTCTTTGTTTTATCTTGGGCTTGTTTTAACTTGAACATATTTTAGCCCTTAGCCAATTATGATCTTGATTATGAATCATTGGCATTATGATCACATTCGATGCCAGTTATACAAATTAAATCATCTAAGATAGTATTTTGTAGCTTATTCTACAGACGAGGGAACATGAATGCATCTTCAACTTAGGATCTTTACCTACCTAATGGTTATTTAGAGATATCTTATGCTGCACATTGGTCTATTCTTTTACTACTACTTGGTAGACATTATTTCCTTATCAAGAACCTCACTCTCATCAATTTGTGAACATGTGTCATTATATCCAACTTCAGCTATCATTTTAACTCCTATTTATTTCCCTGGTCCATTGTTTATATCCATGAAGGCCATTACATCTAGCTTAGCTATTTATTAGAACTTCTACTCTTGGATGAGCATATTCTTGATTAGTTTATTTACCCTTGCGAATATCTTATCCCCAAAACAACAAAAAAATTAGAAAAGGGATCCATAAATTTTAAAAAAAAGAATTGTCTTACTTTTGTACATTCTGATATCCATGATCTTGACATTTTTCAAGTATTTGATCTCCATGTTCTTTCCATTTTTCAAGTATCTTGTCTCACCAAATTTCCATTTTGCAAGACCATTTTGATTTATCTACTCTCATCATTTTGCATTCCCATCTTCCTTTCTATTATACAACATTTATTAGGTTTTTTTTGTCATCACCTTTTCTTCTATCCCACTTCCTAGGAGAAATACATTTGGCCTAAAGTTTAAGTTGTAACACGTATCCATGGAACTATATAGGCAACATCCACTTATCTTGTACATATGTAGTCAGCTTGGCCAACCCCTTCCTTTTCTTTTCTTCTCCCATTTCTTATACATTGTTTCCCTATTATTTGGAAGTAACTTTGTGTCCTTGTTCTTGTTACATTGTTGTAGAAAATAATGCCTCTACTACACATGCATGAACAACTATTTTTAAACTACACTGACTTTGTTTTTATTTGTGTGTGTTTATTTGTGTTTTTTTTGTCTCTTCATTTATTTTTGTTTCTTTCCTTTGGTTGTTTCTTCTTCTTTTCTTCTTAGTATTTTTTTTTTCATAATTGTTCTTTCTTCTTTGTTTTCTTTTTTTTTTCCAAGAACATCTTGATGGTCCACATAGAACTTGATTATTTATATCTTAATCTCATGTTATTAATTTGCTCTTGTTTTATTTTAAAAACATTCTTGTTCCTACTTAAGTCTTGATTGTTCATATCTTGATCTTAAGTTGGGTTCATTTATGTTTTTATTTTTCATTGTCTTTACTTTTTTGTTTAAATTTAAATGGATGTAACTCTAGTCTTGGTCATTTTTATTACCATTATACTTAGTCATAGGTATTCATATTTGAACTGAATCCATGCAATTAAAATTCCATGTCATTATGAGTTACTCATACTTATGATGATTAATTTATTTTTCTATAACAAGCACTTTGTGATTTGGACTCAAGTCTCAACATCAACACAACTCTAATGAAAAAATCTCAACAACACCATGCATTATTTAGGATCAATAGGTTTAACACCTAAATCTATGCTTAGACATGCATCTCTTGGCATACATCATGAGTATAATCATAGCTTGGACAATTTTATACATCCATCATTCCATTCTCTCTTACTTCTAGGTGAAATACATTGGCATGAGGTCCATCTAGACTATGTAGGTAGTGCTTGGATATATAACGTATCTCATGTCAGCTTGACCATCTTCACTTTTCTTTTCATCTCTCTCATTACTTCATGCATTCTTGTTTGCTTGGATTTTTCAAAGTCATTCCACCATCACATCTATGTTTGTGCCTAATTATATTTATTATATATAATAGGTTATACCCTTGAGTTATTACTTACCAGTTTACCTTAGAGGGGCACAAAATTTGAACCAGTCACAAATCTAAATCAACCCTACAAGGGAAAACAACTCTTTATCAATGGTCAAAATCAAATCTACCAGGGAAATTTTGTTTATCACATGATCATATATGCACTATAGGAACAAATTATTTATTCTATTTTTGGAGACAATGTTCTCATTTTATTCTAATTCTAAGCTCTCCACACTTTTGCCTATGATGGCAATACTTTATTGTCCAACTTGTTTTGGGATTGATCAATTTTGAAGTGTGCATCTTGCACCCTCAAATCAAGTGTGTTTACAGTGTGTCGCTTTTATTTTTGGATTATATCTTTTCCATTCCCCCCATATTAGGGGCCCATTATATTATAATTATATTCTTATCATTGATGGAATCAACACATGTAAGAATTAGCTCATTTTTATTTAATCTATTCCATGGGTTAGTCTCACTTTCTCTCTCTTTTATAGAGTCCATCCTACTCTTTCATCCTAGTATGTCCTCTCAAAGGGGCATCATGGGTCATTTCCATTTTATTCTTAACAACTCTTTTCTTTAAAAATACATTCCTTTGCCCAAATGTATCACTATGCCTTCTCAAACAGGGGAAAAATGTAGACATCCAATTCCTAACACCATTCATGTTGAAATTGTCAATCTTACTTGAATTGCACTCAAATGCATAATTTAGGCCAAAATCACTTAAATGCACTAAATGGTTCAATCTTGTTGTATACAAGTGTTGATTTACGCTAATGTATCCCTAAATGGGTCAATGCATTTTATGTGATTCCTAATTTTTCTTAAATCATTTTGAGTCAAAATGATGACTTTGCATTTTAGTGCTCTAGATCACTCTTTTATTCTAATTCATAAGCACACATCATGTGCCATTGTTATTTTATGTTGACAACATCCTAAATGGGATAACAGTCCATATGCATCTAAAATCACCTTTCAATTCTTCTCAAGTCAAATTGATTAAATATTACTTAGGAAAATTAAACCAAATTATGAGCTTAAGTAATAATTACATGGAGCAAATTGAATATTTATTTATTCGATACTAATTCCTAATATCTGCATCACCTAATGACATGATTAATGGGTGGTATCCATAAGCCATAAATGCAATAAATATCAAGTTTATGGGCAACTATGCCTAATTAATGCCTTTTCCTCCCAAATATTTATGAGGATATTTATGGATTTATTATGCAATATTAGATTAATTTATGGCCACACATATCAATATTGTGATGGATGGTCATGGTTGATCCTGACCCATTTGAAAAATATATAAATAGAAGGGCATAAAACATCATTTTAAAGCTTAAATTGAGTAAACTTATAATGTAGGATTATCTCCACAATATTTTTTTGTGTTGATTATTCTATTTTATTTACAATAGGATAGCTTCATTTGATAGGCATATTAGTGATTCCATGTCATGAGCCTAGATTATGCATGGTGATCTTGAGATGATGGAGGAGGTTGGCATCCATTGTTGATAAAGAGAAGAACACCAAATCAAGGGGAAAAACATGCTTGGAGCTACTTTTCGATGGTGAAACACTTTTGGGAAGGTAATAGGTATATGTGATTTCTTTTAAATTATTCTTATTGTCATTTACAAACCCCATTGAATAGGTTGGCCTAGATTGTTAGTTCTTATGCATTCTTTTGTGTTTTTTAATGACTAATTCTTGAACTAATCCTCTTTGTAATCCAACAATACATAGGGTATAGAGATATGTTGGAGAGGACAATGTAAGAATAAACTATACAAACTCTTCCTCATCATTTTATTTCTCAAACTTGACATATGTTAATCAATAGTTCAAATGCCTAAGGAGAAATGAACTTTCATTATATATTACAAGTTAGAAGGTTTGATATATTGATGATTTCTGTACTCTATGCATTAAACACAAAATGTACTCACATTCAATATGATATCTCCATTTCCTTTGAAATATTTCAAGGAAATTTTTCTTGTGGAATTTATACTCACTCTACTTGGCATGCTAGAAATTTAATAAACTTTTTTATATTTCTTGATTATGCCCTCTACTTTTTACAAGTCACATATTTCTTGATTATGTCCAAAATTTCAAATATTATACAAGTATAATATTCTAAAGTTTTGCATTTTGTAATTTTCACTTGATTCATTTATTTTCCAACACTATTTAATTTTCATGACTTAATATTTCTTGCCAAAGTACAATTTCCATCATCTATCATATAGTTTTAAGTTTGGAAACTATTACTTGTTTTTTTATAATTGTTGCATGTGTTTATTGTGCAGGATATAGACATATTATGGCATTCTATTATATAACAACAATCAAATGAATATGGTTTTCATCCAAATGATAGAATATTTATTCAAATATACCAAATCTTAGTGTTCGATGATTTTTCCTGGAACATGGCATGAATTAAGATGAGTTACTTATTGATTATAGGCAAGATGATTGATTTATAAATTCCAAATGATAAAAAAACAAATTTTAAATTTTCATGTATTCCAAATATAAATAACTATAAACACTTCATACCATGCATCAACTTCATCCAAAATTTTATTCTCCCTCCTCTTGTAGGGACTTGGCACTAGCACCCTTATTTGTTAAAAGTTTCATTTTCTATAATAAATAGAAATAGAATATTATTTTACCTTGAGAATAGAGAAGAAGATTGGGATTGAATTGATATTAGTATAATATGACATTTGAAAATAATAATAATAATAATAATAATAATAATAATAATAGTGTAATTAGATTGACCTAAATTATGTTATGCATCTAGACATTGTATGGGAAATCATTAGGAGAGAAAATCTAGAAGTATTTTTTTCTTTGTTCTAGGTGTACTTAAAGTCTTAATAGTAGTCTAAATTATTATCAATATCTCTATTGCAATATTGGTCATTCGGGTTTTTTTTTTTCAAATTTATAGGATATTCAATAGGTGAGCTAGAAATCCCTAATTCTGTATAGTTTGTATTTTCAATATTTTCATATTTTTATGTAATCAAATTGACATGATTGATTTATTTATGCATCATGTCATTAATTTTATAGCAAACTAAGATAAATAATAATTATTTATTTTGTAAATATGTCATGCTTGGTAGGTTAATTAAATATTTATGAAGGTGTAGTAGTAGTAATATTTTTATTCCTGAAAACCTACATGATCAATTTGATTACCCTTTGTGTCATTAATTTATGAGAAAACTAAGATACATTGTAAATTGTTGTATAGGCAAAACACATAGAAGATAGAAAAATGTCCATGTAAGAATGATTTCATTTATTCACATACTAAATTAATTCATGATTCATTTTTAGAATTAAAACTATAATATCTCTCAAAGAGAAAAAACAAAATTCATGTATCCATTTCAAAAATACAAAGATTACTTATTCATGCAAAATTTTGGAAGGAATTGAATAAACATGTTTTTATTTTAGCTTCATTTTTTTATGGTCATTCTATTTTTCAATGATTTATGGTAGTATGAAACAAGTTTAAAAAATGTATTTTATGAGAATCATCTATATGTGATCCTACTTCCATTTTTTATGTTTTTGAAATGGAAATAGAAACTCAAAAGTTATTAAATGCCTAGAATTTCCAATATATTTTTAGAAATACCTTTTAAATGGCTAGAATATTTCCATTGTATTTCTATTAATGTATAATGATTATGGGTTGTTAACGGGACTCATAGATTAAATAATAAAATCCTAACTAAACTTCCCCACTCTAAAAAAAATTAAGCTAACTTGCCAAATTAGCAAAAGATGAAAAAACAAATTACACACACACACACACACACACACACACACACACACACACACACACACACACACACACACACACACACACACACACACACACACACACACACACACACACACACACACACACACACACACACACACACACACACACACACTCACGCACGCACACACACACACACATGCACATGCACACTCACACACACACACATACATACACACACATGTACACATGCATGCATGTACGCACACACACGCATGTGCGCCCCCGCGCGCACACACACACACACACACACACACACACACACACACACACACAAATATCTTCTAACATACACTCATCTAAATGTTGATATATTAAAATTCAATAAAATAAAATCCAAAAGTAAACTTGATGCTCCAAGGAGAAACCATTTTCTACTATAGAATAAAGGGAATTTGGAAAACATCTACCATTTTTTATTGGAAAGAAAAATGTCAGCTGCCAAATCACATGTCCCATGTTTTTTATGTGTTTAATCTATTTATATAAAAAAATCAATATTACATTTATTTATATATTTTTTAATTTTCATATTTATTTGCATAGGAAATTCCACAACATTTTATATCTACAGATTCCTTGAAATGGGCTTTTCTATTTCAATTTTTGCTTCTATTTCCATTTCCTAGCCACTTAGACTAAGACTTATTGAAAATATCATTTACCTTAATGGATGTTTGACTTTTTAAATCACTATTCACTCAAGGTGGTGGTGTTTTTAATAGAGTTTGATGTGAGGGTGGTTTGCAATCAAGAGGGAATCAAAATTGAGAATTCATTAGGGTTTGGTAACCTATTGCCCTAATTTATGAGAGATTACATTAATCTTTCCATACATTAAAATGAGCTTGAGGCTGAATAGAGTAATAATAATAATCTTTTTAAAGTTATACTACAACATGTGGTTGGGTACCTAGTGTTACCATGGATAGTGTGTGTGGTTTGTGGAAGACAGTGGTTGTTGAATGTTCTGCTAACCAACACTCATGGTAACATTTGTAGGGCTTGCATGCAAGGATATAAGGATGTTAAATCTAAGTGGAACATCTCAAAGGAGGTTGATAACACTATGAGGAGGAGAGAGGAGTATGTGAGAAGGTTGTACAATAATACATATGAGGAATATGCATGGCTTATGATTTTGGTTCAAGAAAGGGTTGTAAGAAAGGAAAGGGATTTAATTTCCACAAATTAGAGTATTTGACTATCATATCTCCATTTATCCTACTCCTTCCTTATGAGGCAAAAAGGTATTTTAATAAATATATAGGGTTTCAAATCTGAATCTTTATGTCTTTCTAATGCAAATCTTTAAAAGAAGTATTTTTGGTCTTAATATTTATGTGAAAAGTGATGGTGATGACATTGTGATACTTATTGTCTATGTTGACAATCTTCCCATCATTGATAGTGTGGCCACTATAACTAAATGTGTGAAATAATATTTATGCATTACTTTTGACATGATTGATTTAGGTCTCCTACACTATTATTCAAGGGTAGAATACTTACAACATGACCATCTCATTTTAATAGCTTAGTATGCCACAACGTTTTTGAAAAATATTGGAATGATATATTTTAATGCCACTTATATACCTATTGAGTTTGAGTTGAAAATTTGAGCTCATGATAATTCACCATTGGTTAAATAATCACTCTATAAATACTTGGTGGGAAGCTTGATATATCTTATGTCCACATAAATGGATATATGTTTTTTTTTTTTTTTCATTTTTTATTTCAACCAAAGATCATTCATCAAATAATAACAATTTTTTTTTGAGATATGTCAAAATAAATATTGACTTTGGCATCTTACATTAAAGAAAAAAAATTTCAAGTTGACAAGTTATATAGACTCTAATTGGGGAGGATTACTGGATACTAGGAGATATACCACCAAGTATATCTTTTCTTTTGGTTCAAGTGTTATTTCATGGTAGAGAAAGTTTCAACATATTGTGGCTATCTCTTCCACCAAAATAGAATACAAGGAAATAATCAGTGCTAGTTGTGAAGTAGTTTGGTTATGTTAGATTCTAGTTGATTTACAACTTCCTCTATCTAAACTTACTCCACTTTTTTTTTATAATCAAGGTGTATTGAATTTGGTGAATATGTATTGGTGTATTTCATATACCCACCAAACGTATTGAGATCCATCATCACTACATTTGATATTTGTTTGATTCTAGTGATATTTATCTTCATTTACGTACTTCTACATAGCAACTTGTAGATTTAATGACTAAACCTCTTGGTCATTTTTAGTTTGTTAAATTTTGAGACAAATTTAGTGTTGTTTCTAATCTAGTGATTAAGAGGGGGTGCAAAATTTATTATATGTAACTAATGTAATTTTCAACCACCTTAATTGTATGTAGCTTCTTTATGACATTAATAAATGAAGGATTAAGAGGGGGTATTAAATATATTGATTAAATATATTAATGTGATTTAACAAATATTATATTAATTAAGACTAAGGTAACTATCAACCACCTCAACTATATTTAACTTCTTTATGTATTTAATAAATGAAGGATGCAATGTAGTTTAAGGTGTGATTTCTAGTTTCTATTCATTCTTTTAGAAATCATACTTCCTTATAGTAGCTACTATGTGTTTTCTAATTAAGATATTTGGTGGTGTGTGTGTGTGTGTGTGTGTGTGTGTGTGTGTGTGTGTGTGTGTGTGTGTGTGTGTGTGTGAATGTGAAGTAGGAATGTATACCTAATAAAACCATTTTAGAATGGATATGATGTTAATTTGACAAGGGTAATAAAACTATGAAGAAATTCATTATATAGTAATTATTCTTTAGCATGACTAACAAATATGTTTCTTATAGATTGCCTCTATGCATTTAATTTCACATTACTTAAGCAAATTAACTTCTATACATATAGTGGATACAAATGGTTTAATAATGATGAAAGGACATATATATGTGTAGGATAAAATTTCAACAAGAAAATAAAATAAAGGATCAAAGTGTAAATGCCTTTATCATTAGAAATAGACAATCCTTAGTTTTACACGATGGCATTAAACTTGTTTTAAAGTCTACTTGTGATAGTAGATACAAGGAATATACCTTCCTTGGATAAATTCATGGAGCCTTCTTATGTTTCTAAAAAACCTTAAGTTACACATAAACATTGACAATGTTTAATTATGTGAGGGAATTATGGAAAAATAAGTAAATCGCTAGTATTATCAGTGAAGTCGATAAATTATATGGGTAAAATGAATGAATATATTTCCTTATTATATTGGTTTTAATGTACACTAAGGATAAATGAGAGAATAATAAACATTGGTGATGTCAAAGTGTTAAGATTCAAATGAACAACCGTTAACCTACTATTTATGAAGGTGCACAAAAGAAACCAACAAATAGAAAATCCATGGAAAACATGACATATTTCATCAATTTCTTAAAATGCATTAAACCAATATTTAAATTTAAATATATGGAAATATTGGCTTGTATGGCCTGTATTTGAGTTGAAATTAAACCCTCCTATCAAAGATAATAACTATATATTTTGTAATCACACAACCTATCACTATCTTGACTTATGGGATTTTTTGGAAACTTTGTTGCAAGATAGAGTCACTCACTTCCTTGAAGACCCCTCTCTTTTCATGTGTACTATCTACAAAAACCAAGTACAAAATACCATATCTTCTCATTTCCTATTTACTCTCTAATAATTACCAAGTACAAATTGAGATTTCTATAAATATAAATATTCAAAAAGTGATCATCTTCATAGTAGTCGTAAAAACTAACTACTTAAAAATAGTGTGAGTAACAACCAAATCTGTAATATAAGAAGAAACCATCTCTTCATTTATTCCCTCATACTATGAAAGGCCATCCACAACAAGATTAGCCAATGCCTATGAATTTGGCATATTATTTTCCTACATAATTATTCATACATCCTACACAAATCCCTATGCATTTAATTAAAATTGAGGAATTAATCCTAGTGTAAGTCCTTGAAAGTAGATATTCCTCCACCACTAGTGCATATAAATTTATTAGATTAGGGTCAACAAGGTTATTGTCATATTTTTACACATTCTATATGGTGGAGTCTACCTCTAAAAATGCTTGTATGTTGACTATGAATGGGTCCATAAGTTTGTACAAGCCATATTGCCCAATACATAGGGTAACCACTCTATCCTATGTGAAATCAGACACAACACACTGTCCCATAGAAATGTAGAGCTACATTGGGATTCTTGGTTAATTGAATAAAAAATAAGATATTTTTATTCATGATAGGAAGAAACCTAACATTGCTTACTATGATTTTTATAGATTTATTTAATACAATGCTAATGTATCCTATCCTCTCTACTACATATGACTATCCATCTACTGATTAAATTAAATTAAAAGGATTTTTACTTCTGATAAATTTAACATACTAGTCCTTATAATATGTGTAATGTTGGGATGTGTTGAAATCAATGAACCAACTACTGGTTGTATTTTTTAATTAATAGGCACAATAATGTACTCTTATTCAAAATCATGTCTTTCATCAACTACTACCACATTTGTTTCTTGATTATTTTGCAATGAATTTTCATACTATCACTTTTGGAAATCCTTTTTAAGATGCCCAGAATTATGATAGTAAAAAAATTAACCTGATATTTAAATGATGAATCAGTAGGGATATGTTTCCACTTCCCTTTTGATTGAGCAGCTAAAGAACTCTTTGATTGTTCAACATGATTCATTATGTGTCTATTTACATTCTTTTTACATCAGGTACTAACCCAATAAAAAATCAAGATATCAATTTCTATCATTAGATTTATAACCTTCACAAAATATTAATATAAGGATGGTAAAGTGTTCAGCACCAATGTCACCATATCATCATCATCCCCATTTTTTTTATCATTGATAATTGGTCGCATATATTTTTCATTCAAGGTAGGTGTTCTGACAAAGATTCATCCTTAGACATCCTGGTGTAAAATTAAAAAAATATTTAAGTACAACACTTAGATTTTCTCTAAGGTTTGGTATTGGTTCTACAAACCAATCTACAACACACTTTCCAAAGTGTCATTTTGTACCTCAGCTATCATGTCATCCAACACATAAAGTTTTAATAATAACAAAGTTAGGTTATGATGTTTGTCATAATCCACAAAGTTTTTTACAAGGCTTGTTTTAGTGTTAGTAATGATTTTCACAATCATGACATTATGTAATTATTAAAATATTATGAATCCACACATTGTAGTTATGGTTAGTTAACTTTTGCACTTCTAGTAGACTCAGGTTTTGAGTAGTGGTCATTATTCACATAGAAAAGAATAAAAAATAGGGATTTCAACATGATATTTAAAGAAATAATAAAATTACTATTTATCTAACCTATAATTAAATATAACTACAATTTTATGATCTAGGTGATCTAGAAATAAATGCAACAGAATAAATGTATAATTTTGATGAGTTTTTGACACTTATGTAAGGAATTAAAAATACTAAAGACTTTAAATAGTATAATATTTAAATGTATTTGGATAAAAAAATTACTCACTGGTTAAACCCTTACATTTGGTTTATACCACTATGTGCTCTAATGATAATTATATAAAATCCACAATGGTTGAATTATAAATCCCATGCATTGACATTTTTTGTGTGACTATATTCGAAGTTTCTTATTACATTGTGTGTAGAATTTTACTAGATCATTTGTATTATTTCCATTCTATTATTTCTAGGTTTGTTTGTTCTGACTACATTTTAATTTCTTTTCAATTTTTTTATTTTTGTCATATTTAATATGTTGCATAATGTATTTATCTCTTCCATGTCCTTTCCTTGATGATTCAAATGTGCCTTTTCCTTGACAATTTATATTACATCCTTAAGGATTCCTAATGTGATTCCTAATTTATCCTTGACAACTCCCCTTGTGTGATATTTATGTTCCATGACAATATTCTTCTTCATTTTTACCCCATATCCTACTAATTTTCTACATGTTCTCATCACATCACATAGTCCTATGACTATCTACATAACCTGTCATTTTATTTCAACCTTATACTATTGACCTTAAATTCTTAGTTTGTACCCAAGAAACATGATTTATTTGAACTTTGTGCCTCCATTTGTACTCTACAAGGCTTCCTAAAATAATATGCTTCCCTCATACCTCACTATGCTATTCCTTGAGTGATTAGATTTGATACCAATGTTAACAAATGATTGCTACGAGAATGAAGAGAAAATGGAAGTATGCAACATACCTACTCACTTGTGTGACTATCATTTTATTAATGAAAAATTGGTTACATTAGTTGGGAGGTTTCATAACCTCCATAATCTAGTCATTAACTAACAAATAATTATAACTTTAACAACCTCCTCTTCGACAATATTATTTTTAATTTTTATACTTATTCCTCTACATGATGAATATGATCTCTTACCACACCATCTATGATTTCAACCACTTATGGACATTCAAATTCATGGTGGACATGCTGACCAAATATAAAGTAGATACCACTAAATAATTTACCTCTACCTCTTTCAATATGCCCTCTTTGATCATGAAAAAAACCCCTTCTCTCATTTTGATGTGAAGAGATTAATTCTACTTTCTCATATTCTTGATCTAGAACCTCTTTATTTCTGCTAGCCTTTTTCCTTTTTACTTCTTCCTCATATACATTGATTCATTCTAGTTATGTTTTATTCTAATCTCAAAGCCGATTGAGATGCTCCTTCATTCGAATGCAAGTGAAATAAACTAAAATCATCTTGAATGAGAATCTTAATGTAATTTACATACATTACAATTTTATCTCCATCATCTTCTGCATACCCAACTCTTCATCTAGTAAAATTCTCATTATGCTTCTTCACATTCAAATTTTTTTGCTTCCAATTATGTAACTTTTTAAGTAAGATAAAATGATAACCAATTAGGAAAAAATCACCCTTTAACCTAGAAACCATCCTATCATAGGTTTTAATCTTTTTTTCTTCTTCTCTTAATTCTTCCTAGTAGTACACAATTCCACCAAAGAGATGCATTTCCTCTCAACTTTATGTATGTAAAATCTACTCAACATGGATCCTTAATTTTATCATAATGAAAATATGTACCTATTATTATTATTATTATTATTATTATTATTATTATTATTATTATTATTATTATTATTATTATTATTATTATTATTATCCAATCTTTAATTTTTTTGGTATTAAAATTTTTAGATAAATAAGGGCTAGTTATCAAACTTACCTCCAAGCTTAGAAATAGTTTTAATGATTTAGTGATTTGGTATGGAATTTTGTTTAAAATATTTTTATTGATCTTCATGTTCCTCTTCATCTTCAATTACTTTTACATTAAGTCATATACTAAATTAGCATCCAATCTTGATTAAATTACTCTCATAAGCTATTCAAGATTCACAACCCTTGGTGTTCCTCTTTCTTTTAACATAGGTATTGCACTATGAAGCATTTCTCACTCTTCTTCAATGCATTATAAATATGTAACTTTTTATTTGACCCAAATAGTGACACAAAACACTCCCAAAAACATAGTTGTACAAAAGGAGTATCCCACCCATTTCATTTCTCTCACTCTAAACTCAATTAGGCATGACTGACAACTTGATATACTTTTAAACTCTTATGAACAACTCATAACCGGATTATTTTAACTTATTTACCTTTTATCATATTAAACTCAACAAAGTAAGACCTTTTGAAATTTTAAACCCCTTAGAGTGCTTCTCTCCTTTATCTCAAGGCATAATATGATTCACAAGTTTATTTTCTATCTCTCTTAAATTTCTATGCATGATTTTGTTGATCTTTTACTCAATGACATTGTCTTCTTTTCACATCTCTATGCATGATTTTGTTCAATCTTTTACTTGATGATTTTTGTCTTCTTTTCATATTATTTCCTTTCAATCTTACTCAACAGGCCAATAGTCATTGTTTTTTCTTTCTATTTCCAGTAGCAAATGCTTTCACTGTTATATTCTCATCCACTATGAGCTCGTTCTCTTATAGCTCATTCATCACTCTTTGTTTCAATTCTTCTTTATCTTCTCAATGCATCCTTGGCATACAAAATGTTAATATGATAGCTTGTTAAATATTATTTTCTCCTAAAGTTCATTATTATTAACCTTTTCAACATTCACAATAGTGCCATTTCAAAATATAAATTTCACCTTCCTCTTATTTAATTGTATTACGATGTACTATTGTTATACTCCTTTATGTAAGTGATGTAGGAGCAGCAGAAATACAATTTAATTTTATTATGTAAATGGCATAAAAATTTAATTGATCTAGTCATTGGGAGGTCTAGAAAGGTTATTTGTAAAATATGATTTTAATAAATGATTAAAATATTATCTAGAAACTTGTCTATGGACAAGGAAAACATGTTAGTTAGGGATAAATGTTAGTGGAAAAAATATTGGTCTATTCTTAGACCAAACCAAATCTAGATAAGTCCTATACCACGTAGATAGGAGCCCAATAAAAGTAAATATTTTAGTATATGGTTGAATGAAACTAGTCTTTATAGGAGAACAAGTGTGGGTGAGTAAATAAGGAAACCTTGGGCCTTTAGGCCTATATGGTGATTGTAAATACTTTATATGATGATTAATAAAATAATTTTTAAATATGTCCAATTTGTGTATACGGTTTCAAGCTATGTGAAGGAAACATTTGAAGGTGTAATGTACATTGAATAATTAGACCTGTAGAACAATGACAATCTCTACACATTATATCATCGAAATCAATGGTGTATGAATTCTGCAAGTCTAGAGATTATTTCAACAATCAGATATGTAGACCATATTCTGTAATAGTCTTATAAGTATGAAGTTTGAGCTATTTTGATATAGTTTATGCATGTTAATTGATGAAGGGAAGACTATTTTTAATTATGATCTAAGTGAGGATTCGAATCGATTTGTAATAATGAAGGGAATTGTTCTATATTAAGATAGAAACACCCAATAATAAGTCTCCATTTAAGACTAATATTAATATATTATTAAATGATTATTGTGGTACAAAAATATTAAAGGAATTGATTTGATGTTGAATCAATCTTCCATAAGAATTGGGTTTAATAATGAGAAATCATGGCCATGATAACTGTTAAATTTGTGTTATTTTCAACTTCCTATTGTATCGATCAAATCAAAGGCCAAGTTATAGGGGATTTATAAATTGATTCATACACAAAAATGGGGACTTGTGATGTTTTTATATATCATTGGTGTTAAAACCATGTGGTAATACAAAACTGTCTAAGTGTGGAGGACACGTTGGTAAATATTTGTTCACCGTTCTCAAGGAGATAGACCAAGTTCAAAGTACCTATAATCTAGTGTTAGTAATTGATATGTTTGATATCTTAGATCTACATGTTAACTCATAGTTTTAAAGTTAGGCTCCAATCAATTTGATGATAATTAATGTTTGGCATAAACATGAATTAATGTATTTATGTTCATTGAGTCAAAACATGTTGTAGTGGCACGTGGAGTGGTTTTTAAAGTGAATTGGTAGTTAGGTAAATTGTAACTAAATCCTTGAAGCATGGAATTGAAGTGTCATAAGCTATCAATATGGATCGATAAGGTAGGAAAACCATAGTAGAATGAACTCTAAAAGAGATCTCTCTTGACTTTGTATGACTAATTTAATAGATAGTGAGAATTTATGCCAAAGATGATTGTGTGGATAAATAATGAAAATATGACTGTATATCGATGCTTGGACATTGTTGAGTAACTATGCCAATTTATATGGATGGTTCTTGATATATGTGTTGCTATGGGTAGAAGAAATTGAAAATACTGAGTTGCTATGGGGAGAAGGAGAGAGAGAATAGAGAAGGTCACTAATCCAGTTAGTAAAGATATTAGAGAAATGCTATAGCAAATAGATAGTGGCTCTAAGAAAATAGGATTTATTCAATAGGTGGAATGATTGGTAAATGTTATAAGTAGGAATTAAAAATTGTTACAAGTAAATGTAATTTCTATGTGTAAATTGTAAATGAGTACACTATGTATGAATAATTAGATTGTAGATCTTTGTAAGAATGATGGTCAGATAAAGAAGGTAAACATTTGAAGAAAAAATTTATATTTTGAGTAGAGTTCAGATGATGCTCTGCACCATTTTTAGTATTAGATCGGGTATTCTCTTTGGAATAATTGAATCAAACATAGTGAGCTTGCAACAAGATCAAATTTGGGAGGAATCTGATAGGTAAATTTGTTTTTATTTTAAATTAAAACAGAGGAATGATTGGAAATCTAAGAAAGAACAATGAAGTTCTCTACTTTGGGAGGAAAGTAAGAGTATGTTCTTAGGAGTTGAAGAATAGTGGAAACCTACAATAGAATAGCCCACAAAGACATTGGAAAGATTATAGTAGTGCATGTTTGAATGATATCAGACAAGAGGTAAATTGGTCTTTTTATTTTAGCTAATTTGAGAAGGAAATGGTTGATCATAGGTAGCATTTATGAAAATAAATATATTGGGAGGACTGTAACAAAGAATGAAGTTCTTGGAGACTGTGGTAAAGAGCCTGATTCAGTTGAAGGTTGGAAAGAATGAGGACAAGCAAATTTCTCAAAGAGGTGATCTACATAAATTTAGAATCTAGAAGATAAATGAGTGATTATAAAAGGTTCTAAATGAGAGGACCGGATAAATACCAAAGGGATAGGCTAAGGAGAATCTTAGTAAGGTATTGAGTAACAAGTTAATGAAGAAGGCTTGTTATATAGGCTTGATTGTAGCTCAAAGTGGGTAAGAGGAAGCTCACAAAGGGAGAAGGAAGATGACTACTTATAGTCATAGCAAAGGTTCAAGTATAGGCCATAAAAGTATGAATGATGAGGACTTTGATAGGGAACTAGCTGAGACAAAAGTAAAACTTAGTGTACTAATGAATTTTCTATAGGAAGGTTAGAAATACCAAAGGTGTAGATGGATTTTACAAAAGAAGGTGAAATGACACATGTTACAGGTGAATCTAAAGCACTAGTTGAGTGTTCAGTTGAGGAATGAAGAACTCAAGGAAGTTGAGATGGGAGTTCAGTATTGTGAACTTGAACAAGGACTAATCCTTGGTGAAGATGAGGATGGAGAAGTTGATGAGAACTAAGATTCTCATGTTTTTGAAGTTAATGAAATTTGTGTAAATGCAATTTATGCAGGTACAAAAGATGGAGAATTGCCTCATAAAGGCAATACCAAGGAGATTATAACAAATGAAATGATTAATGAATGTCTTATGTCCAAGGAAGGAGATGTAGACTTTGAAGAAGAAGTGAATCTCTTAGAGGAATGGTTGGCAAATGAAACTAGTGATGAATATGGAATGAAGTCTACAAATTCAATTCAAGGTAATTTTACTGATTTATGTGAATTGAAACCTCTGGAAGAGAGATTATTAACTCAAAAGATGCATATTCAATATACAAAATTGAAGTTAGAAGAAGAGGAAATTGTCTTGAAAGACAATAATGAGAAGGAAGCTACAAGGTATAATCAACATATTATAAAATAAGTATATAAACCAAAATTTAGTAAGAGTCTTGTAACTCTTATGCTCAAGGAAGATATGCAATAACAAATGAGAGATGACAAAAAGTTTCAATAGTCAAGGATAAAGTCAGATGACAAAATTGATAGAGATGGTGATATATTTTAGGAAAAAGAAGATGAGGAAGAAGTTAAGCCTATGTGTGGGCCTATTGAAAATATATATGAAGAAACGATAGTATTTGAAGAAGTTCAAATGCCTCAACATTTAATTTTTGATATTATATTTGATGAAGATAATGTACATGGTGTAGATATGCTTTGTATAAACAAAAAATAAAATTAATTAGATAAATTTATGGGGAATTCATGTAAAGAAGTGTTTCAAATTGTAGAAATTGTAGACAAACAAAACAAGCTGGTTTTAAACCAAGAATTAGTAGACACTAAAGAGTATAAAGAGTACAGTGAAGAAGAGGAGACGATTTGGCAACCAATCATTTTAGAGTCAAAATATCTAAGCCTCATAAGAGATGAGGAATCTATCAAAGAATCTAAAATAGAGTTCATGAATATTTTAAAGGAAGAAGATGAAATAGAATGGATAGTAGTGCTTCAAGTTTTTGAATCTAACTATGTTTTTATTTTTGCATGTGCAGGTTTTAAAAGAGAAAATATGGATTCATTTTCACTAGACTTCATTGAAGAAGCTGAAATGAAGATTGAGATATTTGAGCTCATACATTACAAAGACTTGAGGAAGAAGAAGATACTAAAGAATTAGAAGAGGTAGAAGAAAAAAGCAAAATATCATTTGCGTAGGAGTTTAAACATTTTCCCACCAGGGGAGTCTGATACAGGAGCATCAAAAATACAATTTACTTCTATTATGTAACTGACAAAAAAATATAATTGGTATAGTCATTGGGAGGTCTAGAAAGGTTATTTTTAAAATATGATTTTAATAAATGATTAAAATATTATCTAGAAACTTGTCTACGGACAAGGAAAGCATGTTAGTTAGGGATAAATATTAGTGGAAAAAATCTTGGTCTATTCTTAGACCAAACCAAATCTAGATAAGTCCTATACCATGTAGATAGAAGTCTAATAAAAGTAAATATGTTAGTATAAGGTTGAATGAAACTAGTCTTTATAGGAGAAAAAGTGTGGGTGAGTAAATAAGCAAACCTTGGGCCTTTAGGCTTGTATGGTGACTGTAAATACTTTGTATGATGATTAATAAAATAATGTTTAAATCTACCTAGTTTGTGTATATGGTTTCAAGCTATGTGAAGGAAATGTTCGAAGGCACAATGTACATTGAAGAATTGGAATTTTAGAACAATTATAATCTCTACAACTTATATCATCGACATCAATGGTGTATGAATTCTGCAAGTCTAGAAATTGTTTCAACAATCAGATAAGTAGACCATATTTTGTAATAGTCCTATAAGTATGAAGTTTGAGCTATTTTGATATAGTTTATGCATGTTAATTGATGGAGGGAAGAATGTTTGTAATTATGATATGAGTGAATATTAGAATCAATTGGTAATAATGAAGGGAATTGTTTTATATTAAGATAAAAACACCTAGCAATAAGTCTCCATTTAAGACTAGTATTAATCTATTGTTAAATGATTGTTGTGGCACAAAAATATTAAAGGAATAAATTTGATGTTGAATTGATCTTTCATTGCAATTGTGCTTAATAATGAGATATAATGGCCATGATAACTGTTAAATTTGTGTTGTTTTAAACTTCTTGTTATATCAATCAAATCAAAGGTTGAGTTACAGGGGATTTATAAATTGAGTCATACACAAAAATGAGGACTTGTGATGCTTCTATATATCATTGGTGTTCAACCCATGTGGTAATACAAAACCATCTAAGTGTGGAGGACATGTTGGTAAATATTTGTTCACCATTCTCAAGGAGATAGACTAAGTTTGAAGTACCTATAATCTAGTGTTAGCAATTGATATGTTTGAGATCTTAGATCTGCATGTTGACTCATAGTTTTAATGTTAGGTGCTAGTCAATTTGATAGTAATTAACGTTTGGCATAAATGTGAATTATTGCATTTATGTTCATTGACTCAAAACATGTTTTAGTCGTGAGTGGAGTGGCTATTGAAGTGAACTAGTAGTTAAGTAAATTTTAACAGAATCCTTGAAGCATAGAATTAAAGTGCCATAAGTTGTCAGTGTGGATCAATAAGGTAGGAAAACCATAGCAGATTGAACTCTAACAGAGATGTCTCTTGGCTTTGTATGACTATTTTAATAGATAGTGATAATTTGTGCCAAAGATGATTATGTGGATAACTAATGAAAATATGACTGTATATTGATGCTTGAACATTGTTGAGTAACTATGCCAAGTTATATGCATGGTTCTTGATATGTATCTTGCTACAAGTAGAAGAAATTGAAAAGACTAAGTTGCTATGAGGAGAAGGAGAGAGAGAATAGAAAAATTCACTAAGCCAATTAGTAAATATATCAGAGAAATGCTATAGGAAATAGATAGTGGCTAGGGCATAATGTAGGAGTTATGCTATAGGTGGAATGATTGGTAAATGCTATAAGTAGGAATTAAATGTTGCTATGGTTAATGGTAATTGCTATGGGAAAATTTTATATGAGTACACTATGAATGAATAATTGGATTGTGGATCTTTGTGATCTTTTTCAAGAATGATGGTTAGATAAAGAAGGTAAACATTGGAAGACAAAGTTTTTATTTTGGGTAGAGTTTAGATGATGCTCTACACTAGTAAGTCATCCAAAAATGACTTTGATACCCTTTGGATATTTCTTTATTCTCTCTTACATATTACTCACAAAAGGATAATTCTTTTATTTTATTTTCAATTCATCCACCTTTGCTTTTATTTTCCTATCCACAACCTTGAGATGCATCCAACCATTTCATAGGGATCACTACTTTTGAAGCCTCTTCTTTCACTCAAGACTCTTCTTGTCTGCAACTCTTCTCTGAATTTTTTATTTTGATAGAGTTTTGTTTGATAAAATATATAATAATTTATGGGAAACTACTCAATTTTACCCCCATCATTGGATAATTTATGACTATAATTTTTGGTATTATATACTATCATTATGTCATATTTCTAAGGTCATCTCAACAACACATGGAATAAATCTATATCTATCATATACATACTACCTTATACTAGGAATTTCCAATGTGGAAATATACCTTACATTGATTTGTCATTTAAACTTGATGACCTTTTACAAACATGTAACCTTATATTACTATAGGTTTAAGGAAAATTTTAGACCCAGCTTCCTAACCTCCATCTACATTCATCTTGTGGAACTTTTCTCTTCTTCCACTGTAGCATTTTATTATTATTTTAATTCATACTATATTTGAGATACAAGAGAATTTGCCTCACAAACTCTACTATGCTTCTCTTCTAAACATTTAAATGGTCATTGGCCATGCTGACCAAACTTTTTCCTCTATGCCCTCTTTTTTCATGAGGAAAACCACTTTGTTATCTTTGATGTGAGGATATTGATTCTGCTTAGTGATATTTTTCTTGTGTAACTTGTTTATCTTCACCATCTTATATATCATATTGCACACTATCTCATCCTATTATTCCCAATGTGGATATCTATGTTACACTTATAAGACACCAACACTTGATGACATTTCAAAATCATGTAACGTTATGTGGATAGAGTGTGTGTTAGACACCACAACTTGATGACGTTTTCATAACCATGTAACCTTGTATGGATAGAGTGTGTGTTACATATTAGTTACAAATTCTTGTCCATATTTATAGATACCAAATTATTAGTATTTCCTCTATCTATAATAATCTTACAACACTTACCTTGATCCTATATGTATGCCTTCATGTCCATTAGGTTTTACAAATTCCAACCCAAAATAATTTTCAATAAATACCCTCTCTCCATCTTATTTTGCGGGGATACTATTACCAATATTAGCTTGTAATAACTCCTCATTTTTACTTGATCTGACCCATTCTCCTTAAAATTTGTATTCTGAATGATTTTCTCAAGTAAATCATTTTTGGTTTTTTCCATGCTAAGTTATCAAATTTGGGAACATAAAAATGCCATTTTTTGATAAATAATGGACAAATTCAAGTCATATGTGTTTCTATGCTAATTTCACTTTCACATTCAAAAGATAGAAATGAGAAACTAAGAGATGGTCAAGGTTAGAAGATACTTGATTGTAGTCGTGCGCACCGAAATCAGACATTGGAAGGTACTCCTCTTTGGCTGTGGAGGAATGACACTTGTGAAGAAAAAGAAACTGAAACACGAAAAAATGTTAGACGAGGAGACGGTGGGTTGTGAAGCAAATGCCTGATCCCGGAAGTATGAAGACTTCCTAGAAGGATATCAACCCACTGATTAAAAACAAAATATTTGACAGAAGTAGATATAATGAAAGACAGAATGACAAAAATAAAAGATAGAACACAAAATGCGTACTTGAGATGCAGCAAGTTATTCTGCACAGTCTCCAGTTTCGATCTCTATGCCGGTGTCGGTCAGGGAAGGGTGCCGGCATTGGTTAAAGTTCTGACGTCGGTCGGGTAATGACCAGCGTTGGTCAGGGAAATAGTTCTGGACAGAGTCTGGGTGGGTCTGGTCAGGTCTGGTCGAGTCGAGACAGCATTTGGTTGGGTCTGGATAGGGTCTGGTCGGGTTGGGCAAGGTCTTAGGATTGTAGAATGGTGCCTGAGGGTTCATTTGGGGTTTGGGAGTCGGTTTAGGAGTCAGGGGGTTTTTACAAGGATCTGGGCAGAGTGACTGTATATTCAGGAATGGTAGACAGAGATGTAAAGGGAAGGATTAAGGTCTTAGGTCTGTAGTCTGAGTCTAAATAGGGGTGATAGCAGTAATAAACAAATAATAACCAAAGAGAAACAAAAACACAAAGCAAGATACTTACCTGTTACACACTGAAGACATGATTAAAGTCGTTGATGTGTCACAGAAGTTGATCGAAGCAGAATAGCGAATGTAGATTGGTTGGATGCTGGAGTCGATTGATCGTAACAGTTCGGGGTGATTGTTAGAGTTTCGAATGATTGCCAGAGTCTGTTGATCGTAAGAGTTTTGAATGGTTTTGCTGATGAAGGTGAAGGATGGTTTGATAACTGATCAGAAAACTGATTGGGAACTGAATGGATAATGGGTAATGGGTAATGGTTCCTGTGTTCAAACCGACGTCGGTAGGATTGTCGACGTCGGCTGATAAGTGACCGACGTCGGTGACGTCAGCTGGGTAGCGACCGTCGTCGACAGATGTAGAATAGGGACAGAGGCTAGCTTTAGCTCTCTGCTCATTTTTACTTGTTGCCAGGGTCAAGGCTCTTAGGTAAATGGTCGACAGGGGCAAAATAGGCATGGAAGAATAAAATGGGGGATAGAGGAAGAGGACGACAAGGGTTAGACACAATTTTGGTGTCTACATTTGCCCCTTTTTGTCTTGTTGGTTGTTCTGGATGAACTGCAAGACAAAAACAAAAGGTTGGTTGCCCCAGGGGATGGGTAAGGTCAATTTCATCTTGTTGGTTGTTCAAATGAACTGCAAGACAAAAATAGGAAGAAGAAAGGTTTCCCCAATTGTGGATGAGGTATTCCCCCTCAAAGCAGGAGTCGAGGGAAGGGAATCGAGAATCGGGTGCTGATTTGACAAAGAGTGGATGAAAAAGGGTGAGGGTGAATGCTGCAAAAGTCATGATTGCACGCCTACCACTTCACGAGATGGTCGGGTCAAAGTGTCGCAGGTCAAGGGTCGAGGAGTGCCAAAATTGAAGTAACTGGGCCCCAGCATTTAGTCGTCTACTGATCGGATCACTCAATCTAAGCTGAAGCTCCAAATGGTCATCATGTTCTAGGTATCTCAAGCTCAGGAAGTGCTCCCAGAAACACAAAAATGTCACAAGTAGTGCGGATCAACCGGCTTGCGATCCTATACTTGTGAGGGTCCGAAAATAGTCTGCGCACAATTTTGCTAACCAGTCGTGAGGTAGCATACATGCAAAAACAACAAAGGCAACATTGTCTTGGAAGTGGTCAAGGTCAAAGGAGATAGGCATGATCTCCAATGGTCTTGGGTCGAGGTGGATGGATGGACGAAAGGATGTGGCCGAGCTAACCTCAGAACACTGAGTGCTACCTACATAGCCCTTGTGTGAAGGGCCTCAGGCCAATGTAGTTCTCCCAAAAATGGAGGAATGGTCAAAGGGATGGAATTGGTCATGGTCAAGGGCAAGGTCATGGTCAAAAAGAGGAAAAAAGGTTTGTCCATCAGAGAGATGAACAAATGAGGGTGGTCGAGCTAACCCCAGAAGACATCATGTCATCTGAGTGCTGCCTACATAGCCCCGGTCTTAGGGCCTCAGACCAATGTAGTTTAGACTGAGAGGCAAAATGGTCGATGATGGGATGTGGTCAAGTGTCGAAATGATGAGGAGAAGATGTTACAGCCTTTTCCAAATGGTGTATTCTGTAACATTGGTCGTGGGTCTTTCATCCCTAGCAATTTTCCATAGTCGTGATGGATATATGCTAAAAATGAATTGAGGTCTATTTATGCTTCAACAAGTATTGGTTTATGCTTAACATAAATTGGGTCTGGTCGATAGTTTCTTTGTGTATTGGTGTCCATAGAAACTATGTGAAATGGACAATGATGATGCCTGATGTCATGATGTCAATGATGAAAATGTTGAGGTTGGTTTGGTTTGAATTGGTTGGGTAAAAAAAGGTTGGGTTGAATGTGACCAAAGTGTAGAGAAAAAGTGAAAGGCAAATTTCTCTTTCATTGACAAGGACCAGAAAGGAAGCATAGATAGGGGTTGTTAGAACAAAAGCCCCGTTCATGCATGACGTCATTGACCAGTGTTGTGCTAGAGAAGTAAGCAAATCACTTGACGTTAAGTGAGCTCGAAGTCCCCTGAGTAGGTGATAGGAGGAGGATAGGGTAACCCAGTTTAGAGCAGAGATAACTTTGCCCTTTTTGATAGGAGACTCTGAGACAACTATAAGTCAAGTCCATGATCTTTTTTTTTTTTTTTTGGGGCAGACTGATCAATGCGAGAAGCCTGCAGAGAGATGTCATTTGCTTGGTGGTCATGTTGCGAAGCTGATCAATGCGGGAAGCTTCTAAGAAAGGTTGTTGTTTGTAGCAAGATTTAGTTAGCCATCCTTCGAGGAAGTGGTCTATATTTTTTCTTTATATATAAGGGTTTTGAATAGCTGTCCTTCGAGGGAGCAGTCTATTAGCTACAGCAATGATAGTACAAATGTCCTTCGAGGGAGCAGTCTGCCTTTTGATTCTGAGTTGGTGACCTTGGATATGTGGACATTTTGATTTGTTTTGATAAAAATGTGAGTCATGGACGAGACTATAGAAGGTCAAGGGCTCCCTTTTATTAGGACAAAGCATCCCTACTATATAAAAGGGTTATGGAGGATTTGTTAAGGGGAGTAGGGTTGAAAGGAATGAGGATGAAGAGGACAGGAATTGCTCAAGGGATGAGCTCAAGGTAAATTTCAAGTGGATGAGTATTTAACTAACAAAAGAATGGTCGCAGATGAAAGGCATAAAAGGGGCTCAGGTTCTGATAAGTCCCTGGGCCATGCTTGTGCATGTATGATAAGGTTCGAGTCAATTAGGAGCGGACTTGACCCATTTGGCTCTTTCCAGATTGGTCAAGTGTTGATGGTGGATGTGAAGTTGGTTGACATGGTCGCTGATTAGTTGAGACTGGTCGAATGTTTGGATAAAAAGGTTGGTTGAATGTTATTTGGTCGCTGATAAGTCGAGACTGGTCGAATGTTTGGTTGATTGATATTTGATTGTTGATTGGTCGAGACTGGTCAAATATTTGGTCGAGGTTTGGGTCGATGGACACTTGATCAAGGTTTAGGATTAAAGGAGTGATTGATATGTGGTCGAGATTGGGTTGAAAGATTGGTCGAGGCTTGGATGAAGGTTGAATTCCCCATGCAACTAGGGAGAATGTTTGAAAGATTGGTTAAGGTCGGTTGAGGTTTAATGGTCAGATGGACTGTGTTGATGTTGAATAAGGGGGTTAAAGGTGGCAAAGGGACCATAGCCTGGTATGGAGATCCTGATTTAGGTGATGAGGTTGGAGAGGCATGGGTCAGTTTTGATGTTTTATCGAAGAGGTAGTCAAGAGGATCCTTGATGAGAAGGGAATCCTTTCTCCATTGTTGATGAATGATAGCTTTGAGAGTGCAAAAATGCTCAGTGTCATGTCCCAGAGTGTGATGATAGTGACAGAATTTAGAGTTGTCGAACCAAGATGGCCTTGATCCGAGGGTTGATGAGTGGCACAAGGTTGAAGGCTTGTTGATAACATGGTTGAGAAGAGAGGTGTCATTCCCTATACATTGGTGAATGGAAACATTGAGGGCACAACAATGCTCCGTGTCGTGCCTAGGCATGCGATGATATGCACAAATGAGAGTGTCATCGAACCAAGGTGGTTTAGGTTCGAGAGATTGATATGGTCTAAGAGGTGGAAGATAGATGCGAGAGGACTGCAACAATTGTTGTAAGAGCAAGGTATAAGAACCTGCTAATGGATCTGGATATTTTGTTGAAGTGGGGGTTGATGACTTTGGTTCGAGAGGCATAAGAGACGTTGGTTGATAGTTTGGAGGAGATATATGTTTGACAGGTTGAGAGAGTAATGGAGGCGACTTGCCTCCGTGAAGTATGGGAGTAGGAAGTACTCCTATTAAAGTGGACGGATGTAGGCCTAAGATTGAAGGTAATGACAAAGGTAGGGGAGGAATCCTCCGGTGTGGTCTAGTGGTATTTGTTAGTTTGGGTTGAGGGCCACCTTTGTGTGAGGCGAGGTTAGATGCGGGTTTGGGTTCAAATGTGGACGAAGGTGAGTGAGATGTAGCAATCTCAGGCAAAGGGCAAGAGGAAACTAAGATAGGGTCCTCCTCAATCGAAATGGATGGAGAGACTGGGTCTTCTCATGGTGGAGAAGAAATAGGAGAGTGCGGCTCCTCAAGAGGGCAGAGGGCAGAGATGATCGTGCCTTCTACTTGTGCTTGAGGAGTAAGAGAGGTAGGGTCTTTGGATGAAGGTAGGCTTGATGGTGTAGGTGTGGTCAAGGCATCCTCCAGTATAAGAGAGGTAGATGGAGGACTAATAGGAGAAGAAAGTTCTTCATCATGTGGAAGAGGAATAGGGGAAGAAGGGTCTTCCACCTGTGAAGGAGATTGGTCAGGGACAAGAGGCAAGATAGTGTTGACATTGTGAATGTTATGGTCTTGGGGGTCATTGGTCATGGTTTGGACATTGTTTTGAGTAGGCGAATGATTTAGGAATGGTTGTTTGAAAATGTCGATGTGTTGGTTGGGTGGGGTGTTAGGGTTATCTAAAATAAGATCCCCCTTGTCGATCATGTCTTGGATGATGTTTTTGAAAGTTTGGCAGTTGTCGATGTCATGGCCTTGGACGCGATGAAAGTGGCAGAAGTCAGCTTCTCTATACCATGTACGGAGGGATTTTGAAGGGTCAAATTGAGGTGGTCGGATTGGAGGGAGATTGAGGACCCCCTGCTTGACGAGTTTTTCCAAAATGGAAGTGTATGATTCTCCAAGTGGAGTGTAAGAACGCTGGATGTACCGTTGTTGGAATTGTTTGGTGATGCTTGAAGATGTAGAAGGTTGAGATTGATTAGTTGTTGTTGAGGATGGTGATCTAACGACCACAGTGTTGGCCACTCCTTTGGATTTGAAATTGGCAGAAGAAGAAGGTCTGGAAGAAGAATGGTCATTGGCTTTTATGTTGGTATTACGTAATTTGACCTTATCTTCTTCAAGGGCACAGAGTTCAAGCTTTTGATCCATGATGAAAGCTTCATCAAAAGTATGGAATGTCTGAATCCACAAGGTAGAAGAGATGTGCCTGGCACATGATCGAGAAAAGAGCTCAATGAGCTCAAGTTGAGGCAAAGGGAAGGAGAGCTGGTTAATCAAGCCTCTCCAACGGGTGACAAAATCAACTATAGATTCATCGTCAAATTGCCTGATGGAGTAAAGGTCTGTGATTGAGACTTGTTTAGTAATGTTGATAGAGAAATGGTTGAGAAATAATTGGGTGAGTTGAATAAATGAAAAGATAGAATGTCTGGTAAGAGAGCTATACCAGTCAAGGGTAGGGCCAGAAAGCGACATGGGAAACGTGCGTAAAAGCAACGCATCATCATGCGCAATAAGATAATAGGCATGTCTGAATGCCCAGAGATGTTGTTGTGGGTCTTCCTTACTCTGAAAGCGAGTGAATTTAGGAAGCTCCCAATGGTTGGGGTATGGTCGGATAGGGATGGAAGGATGAATGGGCTCGTTGCAAATTTGCTCATACAAGAGAGCATTGCATGAGCCAGAGATAGAGGTCTCGATACTGGTCATTTTATCCACCAGCATCTTGATGATGTCTGCTGCCAAATTGACAGATGGAGTGCCCCCTAGGTTGTAGGGTGCTTGAAAGAGGCTAGAGGAGGCATACGACATAGTTGGTTGCGCTTGTGGGGGCGCAACGTATGTATAACTAGTTGCAGGGATAGAAGTAGAGGTCAAAGGTGGTTACGTCATAGAAGTAGAGGGCATAAGTTGACTAGAAACCGCCAAAGGTGGTTGAATAGTAGCACTGGTAGAAGGATAGGTTGGCACTCTTGAATTTGTGGGCACAAGAGTGTGAGGGGTCGAGATAATCAAGTTCTGGTATGATGTAGAACTTGGTTGAATTACAGGTGGTTGAGGGGGTAACAAAACCCCGATGGAGGTCGGTCCAAAAATAGATGTGGAGGCCAAACTTTCTGTATTGGCCAGGTTGGGTTAACGGTTGAGGTGAAAGGCTGAGTCATAAAAGGTTAGGTGGCGAATGGTGTCGATGTCGTCGCCACGTCACCCGAGAGGTCTCGCGTTGGGTTTCTTGCGAGATAGTTTTGGAGGGCTGTGACATTGAGGTCCAAGAATCTCTCGAAATCCTGGTCCCCTTCAAGGATGATGGGAGTTTGAGTCGGGGTTGGTCTTGTAGGAGTTCTTTCAGTCTCCGAGTGGAACTCCATTATAGGACTAGTTATGGATGGGGTAGATGGAAGTGGTTGATGGCTAGCGTGGTCAAGAAGAGCCTTAGTTTGACTGCGTGTCAAAACCGTTCAAGGCAAAAAAGAATGTTCTCACAAGCTCAAACAAGTAGATAAGAACAGAAAAGATGAAGACACAAGCAGATCCCAAAACCCTAGGAGTAAATATATATTAGGATTATAGTGGCTTATGCCTTAGAATGTGTGAGGAAGATTGGCTTTTGAGTCGGGTCTTAGAAGAAGTAGTCTATGGATGGTTTCAGGTTTTGTTATGGTACTCAAGAAGTCTGTGTTAGGTTTCGTACAAGGCCTGGTGCTAAGGAGCAAGCTCCCCTCACTTCACGAGTCCAGTGGTAAGCTGGGCCTACTTAGCCAAAATATACTTCCCCTATAGTTTAGACTCTGCCAGAGAATAGAGTGGGCTTTCCCCTTGGTGATGAAATCCAAGTAGGATCGCCGGGATGGGTAAGGTATCCGCTGGGTGATGAAATCCTAGTCGGGCCTTGTCTCAGGTAAGTTAAAATGTTTGTTTTAGTGCAAGTGGTTTGGTCGTGTAACATGAAGTGATCTAGATTAATTCAATATGCGTTTGTTAATTACTAAGTGTGGTCTAAAAGATGCAAGCAAACAGAAATGCAATGCAGAGTGTTTTAATGCCCAAGTCGAAATGTTTGTTCGTATGAAGACGGATGGAGAAAGAGTCGAAGAATATGAATTTTGGCTAGTCTAGAAGTACAAGAAAGGAAAGAAATGTTATTTTTATTCCTGCTTATAATGTCGTTAAGAAGAGACGAAAGAGGCGAAAAATAAGGAACCTAATGCACCTATATGAACGAAAAGAAAAAGGAACCCACGGAAGAACCTAGGGTCCCACCAGGCGTGCCAGAATGTTTCTATGCTAATTTCACTTTCACATTCAAAAGATAGAAATGAGAAACTAAGAGATGGTCAAGGTTAGAAGATACCTGATTGTAGTCGTGTGCACTGAAATTAGATGTTAGAAGGTACTCCTCTTTGGCTGTGGAGGAATGACACCTGTGAAGAAAAAGAAACTGAAACACGAAAAAATGTTATACGAGGAGACGGTGGGTTGTCAAGCAAACGCCTGATCCCAGAAGTATGAAGACTTCCTAGAAGGATATCAACCCACTGATTAAAAATAGAATATTTGATGGAAGTAGATATAATGAAAGACAAAATGATAGAAATAAAATATAGAACACAAAATGCGTACCTGAGATGCAGCAAGTTGTTCTGAACAGTCGCCGGTGTCGTTCTCTATGCCGACGTCGGTCAGGGAAGGGTTCCAACATTGGTTAAAGTTCTGGCATCGATCAGGTAATGACCAGCGTCGGTCGGGCCAATAGTTCTGGATAGAGTCTGGGCAGGTCTGGTCGGGTCTGGTCGAGTCGAGACAACGTCTGGTTGGGTCTGGACAGGGTCTGATCGGGTCTAGGCAAGGTCTTAGGATTGCAGAATGGTGCCTGAGGGTTCGTTTGGGGTTTGGGAGTCAGTTTAGGAGTCAGGGGGTTTTTACAGGGATCTAGGTAGAGTGACTGTATATTTAGGAATGGTAGACAGAGATGTAAAGCGAAGGAGTAAAGTCTCGGGTCTATAGTCTGAGTCTAAATAGGGGTGATAGCAGTAATAAACAAATAATAACTAGAGAGAAACAAAAACACAGAGCAATATACTTACCTGTTACACACTAAAGACATGATTGAAGTCATCGATGTGCCACAAAATTTGATCGAAGCGGAATAGTGAATGCAGATTGGTTGGATGCTGGAGTCGATTGATCGTAATATTTCGGGGTGATTGTCAGAGTTTTGAATGATTGCCAGAGTCTATTGATTGTAAGAGTTTCGAATGGTTTTGCTGATGAAGGCGAAGGATGGTTTGATAACTGATCAAAAAATTGATTGGGAACCGAATGGATAACGGGTAATGGGTAACGGTTCCTGTGTTCAAACTGACGTCGGCAGGATTGCCGACGTCGGCCGATAAGTGACCGACATCGGCGACGTCGGCCGGGTAGCGACCATCGTCGGTAGATGTAGAATGGGGACAGAGGCTAGCTTTAGCTCTTTACTCATTTTTACATGCTGCCAAGGTCAAGGCTCATAGGGAAATGGTCTACAGGGGCAAAATAGGCATGGAAGAATAAAATGGGGGATAGAGGAAGAGGATGATAAGGGTTAGACACAATTTTGGTGTCTACATTTGCCCCTTTTTGTCTTGTTGGTTGTTATGGAGGAATTGCAAGACAAAAATAGGAGGTTGGTTACCCCAGGGGATGGGTAAGGTCGATTTCATCTTGCTGGTTGTTCGAATGAACTACAAGACAAAATAGGAAGAAGAAAGATTGCCCCGATTGTGGATGAGGTATTCCCCCTCAAAGCAGGAGTCGAGGGAAGGGAACTGAGAATCGAGTGCTGATTTGACAAAGAGTGGATGAAAAAGGGTGAGAGTGAACGTTGCAAAAGTCATGATTGCATGCCTACCACTTCATGATATGGTCGGGTCAAAGTGTCGCAAGTCAAGGGTCGAGGAGTGCCAAAATTGAAGTAATCGAGCCCCAGCATTTAGTCATCTACTGATCGGGTCACTCAATCTAAGCTGAAGCTGCAAATGGTCATCGTGTTCCAGGTATCTCGGGCTCAGGAAGTGCTCCCAGAAACATGAAAATGTCACAAGTAGTGTGGATCAACCGGCTTGTGATCCTATACTTGTGAGGGTCCAAAAATAGTCTGCGCACAATTCTACTAACCAGTCATGAGGTAGCATACATGCAAAAACAACCAAGGCAACATTGTCTTGGAAGTGGTCAAGGTCGAAGGAGATAGGCATGATCTCCAATGGTCTTGGGTCGAGGTGGATGGATGGACGAAAGGATGTGGCCAAGCTAACCTCAAAACATTGAGTGCTGCCTACATAGCCCTTGTGTGAAGGGCCTCAGGCCAATGTAGTTCTCTTGAAAAAGGAAGAATGGTCAAAGGGATGGAATTGGTCATGGTCGAGGGCAAGGTCATGGTCAAAAAGAGGAAAAAAGGTTTGTCCATCAGAGAGACGAACAAATGAGGGTGGTCGAGCTAACCCCAGAAAACATCATGTCATCTGAGTGTTGCCTACATAGCCCCAGTCTTAGGGCCTCAGACCAATGTAGTTCAGACTGAGAGGCAAAATGGTCGATGATGGGATGTGGTCAAGTGTCAAAATGATGAGGAGAAGAAGATGTTACAGCCTTTTCCAAATGGTGTATTCTGTAACATTGGTCGTGGGTCTTTCATCCCTAGCAATTTTCCATATTCATGATGGATATATGCTAAAAATGAATTGAGGTCTATTTATGCTTCAGCAAGTATTGGTTTATGCTTAACATAAATTGGGTCTGGTCGATAGTTTCTATTTGTATTGGTGTCCATAGAAACTATGTGAAATGGACAATGATGATGCTTGATGTCATGATGTCAATGATGAAAATGTTGAGGTTGGTTTGGTTTGAATTGGTTGGGTAAAAAAAGGTTGGGTTGAATGTGACCAAAGTGTAGAGAAAAAGTGAAAGGCAAATTGCTCTTTCATTGACAAGGACCAGAAGGGAAGCATAGATAGGGGTTGTTAGAACAAAAGCCCTGTTCATGCATGACGTCGTTGACCAGTGCTGTGCTAGAGAAGTAAGCGAATCACTTGACGTTAAGTGAGCTCAAAGTCCCTTGAGTAGGTGATAGGAGGAGGATAGGGTAACCCGGTTTAGAGCAGAGATAACTTTGCCCTTTTTGATAGGAGACCCTGAGACAACTATAAGTCAAGTCCATGATCTTTTTTTTTTTTTTTTTTTGGGGGCAGACTGATCAATGCGGGAAGCCTGCAGAGAGATGTCATTTGCTTGGTGGTCATGTTGCGAAGCTGATCAATGCGGGAAGCTTCTAAGAAAGGTTGTTGTTTGTAGCAAGATTTAGTCATAGCCATCCTTCGAGGGAGTGGTCTATATTTTTGCTTTATATATAAGGGTTTTGAATAGCTATCCTTCAATAGAGAAGTCTATTAGCTACATCAATGATAGTACAGCTATCCTTTGAGGGAGCAGTCTGCCTTTTGATTTTGAGTTGGTGACCTTGGATATGTGGACATTTTAATTTGTTTTGATAGAAATGTGAGTCATGGACGAGACTATAGAAGGTCAAGGGCTCCCTTTTATTAGGACAAAGCATCCCTACTGTATAAAAGGGTTATGGAGGATTTGTTAAGGGGAGTAGGGTTGAAAGGAATGAGGACGAAGAGGATGGGGATTGCTCAAGGGATGAGCTCAAGGTAAATGTCAAGTGGATGAGTATTCGACTAACAAAAGAATGGTCATGGATGAAAGGCATAAAAGGGGCTCAGGTTCTGATAAGTCCCTGGGCCATGCTTGTGCGTGTATGATAAGGTCTGAGTCAATTAGGAGCGGACTTGCCCCATTTGGCTCTTTCCAGATTGGTTAGGTGTTGATGGTGGATGTGAAGTTGGTTGACATGGTCGCTGATTAGTTGAGACTGGTCGAATGTTTGGATAAAAAGGTTAGTTGAATGTTATTTGGTTGCTGATTAATCGAGACTGGTCGAATGTTTGGTTGATTGATATTTGATTGTTGATTGGTCGAGACTAGTCAAATATTTGGTCGAGGTTTGGGTCAATTGACACTTGATCGAGGTTTAGGATTAAAGGAGTGATTGATATGTGGTCGAGATTGGGTTGAAAAATTGGTCGAGGCTTGGATGAAGGTTGAACTCCCCCAGTGGCTAGGGAGAATGTTTGAAAGATTGGTTAAGGTCGGTTGAGGTTTAGTGGTCAGATGGACTGTGTTGATGTCGAATAAGGGGGTTAAAGGCGGCAAAGGGACCATAGTCTGGTGTGGAGATCCTGATTTAGGTGATGAGGTTGGAGAGGCATGGGTTAGCGTTGATGTTTTATCGAAGAGGTGGTCAAGAGGATCCTTGATGAGAAGGGAATCCTTTCTTTGTTGTTGATGAATGACAACTTTGAGAGTGCAACAATGCTCAGTGTCATGTCTTGGAGTGTGATGATAGTGATAGAATTTAGAGTTGTCGAATCAAGATGGCCTTGATCTAAGGGTTGATGTGTGGCACGAGGTTGAAGGCTTGTTGATAACATGGTCGAGAAGAGATGTGTCATTCCCCATACATTGGTGAATGGCAACCTTGAGGGCACAACAATGTTCCGTGTCGTGCCCAAGCGTGCGATGATATGCACAAATGCGAGTGCCATCGAACCAGGGTGGTTTAGGTCTGAGAGATTGATATGGTCTAAGAGGCAGAAGATAGATGTGAGAGGACTGCAACAATTGTCGTAAGAGCAAGGTATAAGAACCTACTAACGGATCTGGATATTTTGTTGTAGTGGGGGTTGATGACTTTGGTTTGAGAGGCATAAGAGATGTTGGTCGATAGTTTGGTGGAGATATATGTTTGACGGGTTGAGAGAGTAATGGAGGCAACTTGCCTCTGTGAATTATGGGAGTAGGAAGTGCTCCTATTAAAGTGGACAGATGCGGGCCTAAGATTGAAGGTAATGATGAAGGTAGGGGAGGAATCCTCCAGTGTGGTCTAGTGGTCTTTGTTAGTTTGGGTTGAGGGCCACCTTTGTGTGAGGCGAGGTTAGATGTGGGTTTGGGTTCAGATGTGGATGAAGGTGAGTGAGATGTAGCAATCTCAGGCAAAGGGCAAGAGGAAACCGAGACTGGGTCCTCCTCGGTCGAAATGGATGGAGAGACTGGGTCTTCTCGTGGTGGAGAAGAAATAGGAGAGTGCGGCTCCTCAAGAGGGCAGAGGGCAGAGATGATCGTGCCTTCTACTTGTGCTTGAGGAGTAGGCGACGTAGGGTATTCGGATGAAGGTAGGCTTGATGGTGTAGGTGTGGTCAAGGCATCCTCCAGTATAAGGGAGGTAAATGGAGGTCTAATAGGAGAAGAAAGTTCTTCATCCTGTGGAAGAGGAATAGGGGAAGAAGGGTCTTCCACCTGTGAAGGAGATTGGTTAGGGACAAGAGGCAAGATAGTGTTGACAGTGTGAATGTTATGGTCTTGGGGGTCATTGGTCATGGTTTGGACATTGTTTTGAGTAGGCGAATGATTTAGGAATGGTTGTTTGAAAATGTCGATGTGTTAGTTGGGTGGGGCATTCAGGTTATCTAAAATAAGATCCCCCTTGTCGATCATGTCTTGGATGATGTTTTTGAAGGTTCGGTAGTTGTTGATGTCATGGCCTTGGATGTGATGAAAGTGGCAGAAGTTAGCTTCTCTATACCATGTAGGGAGAGCTTTTGAAGGGTCAAATTGAGGTGGTCAGATTGGAGGGAGATTGAGGACCCCCTGCTTGATGAGTTTTTCCAAAATGGAAGCGTATGATTCTCCAAGTGGAGTGTAAGAACGTTGGATGTACCGTTGTTGGAATTGTTTGGTGATGCTTGAAGATGTAGAAGGTTGAGATGGATTAGTTGTTGTCAAGGATGGTGATCTAACGACCACAATGTTGGCCACTCCTTTGGATTTGGAATTGGCAGAAGAAGGTCTGGAAGAAGAATGGTCATTGGCTTTTGTGTTGGTATTACGCAATTTGACCTTATCTTCTTCAAGGGCACAGAGTTCAAGCTTTCGAGCCATGATGAAAGCTTCGTCAAAAGTATGGAATGTCTGAATCCGTAAGGTAGAAGAGATGTGCCTGGCACATGCTCGAGAAAAGAGCTCAATGAGCTCAGGTTGAGGCAAAGGGAAGGAGAGCTGGTTAATCAAGCCTCTCCAATGGGCGACAAAATCAACTATAGATTCATCGTCAAATTGCCTGATGGAGTAAAGGTCTGTGATTGAGACTTGTTTAGTAATGTTGATAGAGAAATGGTCGAGAAATAATTGGGTGAGTTGAATAAATGAAAAGATAGAATGTCTGGTAAGAGAGCTATAGCAGTCAAGGGCGGGGCCAGAAAGTGAGTTGGGAAACGTGCGTAAAAGCAACGCATCATCATGCGCAATAAGATAATAGGCATGTCTGAATGCCCAGAGATGTTGTTGTGGGTCTTCCTTACTCTGAAAGCGAGTGAATTTAGGAAGCTCCCAATGGTTGGGGTATGGTCGGATAGGGATGGAAGGATGAATGGGCTCGTTGCAAATTTGCTCATACAAGAGAGCATTGCATGAGCCAGAGATAGAGGTCTCGATACTGGTCATTTTATCCACCAGCATCTTGATGATGTCTGCTGCCAAATTGACAGATGGAGTGCCCCCTAGGTTGTAGGGTGCTTGAAAGAGGCTAGAGGAGGCATACGACATAGTTGGTTGCGCTTGTGGGGGCGCAACGTATGTATAACTAGTTGCAGGGATAGAAGTAGAGGTCAAAGGTGGTTACGTCATAGAAGTAGAGGGCATAAGTTGACTAGAAACCACCAAAGGTGGTTGAATAGTAGCACTGGTAGAAGGATAGGTTGGCACTCTTGAATTTGTGGGCACAAGAGTGTGAGGGGTCGAGATAATCAAGTTCTGGTATGATGTAGAACTTGGTTGAATTACAGGTGGTTGAGGGGGTAACAAAACCCCGATGGAGGTCGGTCCAAAAATAGATGTGGAGGCCAAACTTTCTGTATTGGCCAGGTTGGGTTAACGGTTGAGGTGAAAGGCTGAGTCATAAAAGGTTAGGTGGCGAATGGTGTCGATGTCGTCGCCACGTCACCCGAGAGGTCTCGCGTTGGGTTTCTTGCGAGATAGTTTTGGAGGGCTGTGACATTGAGGTCCAAGAATCTCTCGAAATCCTGGTCCCCTTCAAGGATGATGGGAGTTTGAGTCGGGGTTGGTCTTGTAGGAGTTCTTTCAGTCTCCGAGTGGAACTCCATTATAGGACTAGTTATGGATGGGGTAGATGGAAGTGGTTGATGGCTAGCGTGGTCAAGAAGAGCCTTAGTTTGACTGCGTGTCAAAACCGTTCAAGGCAAAAAAGAATGTTCTCACAAGCTCAAACAAGTAGATAAGAACAGAAAAGATGAAGACACAAGCAGATCCCAAAACCCTAGGAGTAAATATATATTAGGATTATAGTGGCTTATGCCTTAGAATGTGTGAGGAAGATTGGCTTTTGAGTCAGGTCTTAGAAGAAGTAGTCTATGGATGGTTTCAGGTTTTGTTATGGTACTCAAGAAGTCTGTGTTAGGTTTCGTACAAGGCCTGGTGCTAAGGAGCAAGCTCCCCTCACTTCACGAGTCCAGTGGTAAGCTGGGCCTACTTAGCCAAAATATACTTCCCCTATAGTTTAGACTCTGCCAGAGAATAGAGTGGGCTTTCCCCTTGGTGATGAAATCCAAGTAGGATCGCCGGGATGGGTAAGGTATCCGCTGGGTGATGAAATCCTAGTCGGGCCTTGTCTCAGGTAAGTTAAAATGTTTGTTTTAGTGCAAGTGGTTTGGTCGTGTAACATGAAGTGATCTAGATTAATTCAATATGCGTTTGTTAATTACTAAGTGTGGTCTAAAAGATGCAAGCAAACAGAAATGCAATGCAGAGTGTTTTAATGCCCAAGTCGAAATGTTTGTTCGTATGAAGACGGATGGAGAAAGAGTCGAAGAATATGAATTTTGGCTAGTCTAGAAGTACAAGAAAGGAAAGAAATGTTATTTTTATTCTTGCTTATAATGTCGTTAAGAAGAGACGAAAGAGGCGAAAAATAAGAAACCTAATGCACCTATATGAACGAAAAGAAAAAGGAACCCACGGAAGAACCTAGGGTCCCACCAGGCGTGCCAGAATGTTTCTATGCTAATTTCACTTTCACATTCAAAAGATAGAAATGAGAAACTAAGAGATGGTCAAGGTTAGAAGATACCTGATTGTAGTCATGCGCACTAAAATTAGATGTTAGAAGGTACTCCTCTTTGGCTGTGGAGGAATGACACCTGTGAAGAAAAAGAAACTGAAACACGAAAAAATGTTATACGAGGAGACGGTGGGTTGTCAAGCAAACGCCTGATCCCAGAAGTATGAAGACTTCCTAGAAGGATATCAACCCACTGATTAAAAATAGAATATTTGATGGAAGTAGATATAATGAAAGACAAAATGATAGAAATAAAATATAGAACACAAAATGCGTACCTGAGATGCAGCAAGTTGTTCTGAACAGTCGCTGGTGTCGTTCTCTATGCCGACGTCGGTCAGGGAAGGGTTCCAACATTGGTTAAAGTTCTGGCATCGATCAGGTAATGACCAGCGTCGGTCGGGCCAATAGTTCTGGATAGAGTCTGGGCAGGTCTGGTCGGGTCTGGTCGAGTCGAGACAACGTCTGGTTGGGTCTAGACAGGGTCTGATCGGGTCTAGGCAAGGTCTTAGGATTGCAGAATGGTGCCTGAGGGTTCGTTTGGGGTTTGGGAGTCAGTTTAGGAGTCAGGGGGTTTTTACAGGGATCTAGGTAGAGTGACTGTATATTTAGGAATGGTAGACAGAGATGTAAAGCGAAGGAGTAAAGTCTCGGGTCTATAGTCTGAGTCTAAATAGGGGTGATAGCAGTAATAAACAAATAATAACTAGAGAGAAACAAAAACACAGAGCAATATACTTACCTGTTACACACTAAAGACATGATTGAAGTCATCGATGTGCCACAAAATTTGATCGAAGCGGAATAGTGAATGCAGATTGGTTGGATGCTGGAGTCGATTGATCGTAATATTTCGGGGTGATTGTCAGAGTTTTGAATGATTCCCAGAGTCTATTGATTGTAAGAGTTTCGAATGGTTTTGCTGATGAAGGCGAAGGATGGTTTGATAACTGATCAAAAAATTGATTGGGAACCGAATGGATAACGGGTAATGGGTAACGGTTCTTGTGTTCAAACTGACGTCGGCAGGATTGCCGACGTCGGCCGATAAGTGACCGACATCGGCGACGTCGGCCGGGGTAGCGACCATCGTCGGTAGATGTAGAATGGGGACAGAGGCTAGCTTTAGCTCTTTGCTCATTTTTACATGCTGCCAAGGTCAAGGCTCATAGGGAAATGGTCTACAGGGGCAAAATAGGCATGGAAGAATAAAATGGGGGATAGAGGAAGAGGATGATAAGGGTTAGACACAATTTTGGTGTCTACATTTGCCCCTTTTTGTCTTGTTGGTTGTTATGGAGGAATTGCAAGACAAAAATAGGAGGTTGGTTACCCCAGGGGATGGGTAAGGTCGATTTCATCTTACTGGTTGTTCGAATGAACTACAAGACAAAATAGGAAGAAGAAAGATTGCCCCGATTGTGGATGAGGTATTCCCCCTCAAAGCAGGAGTCGAGGGAAGGGAACTGAGAATCGAGTGCTGATTTGACAAAGAGTGGATGAAAAAGGGTGAGGGTGAACGTTGCAAAAGTCATGATTGCATGCCTACCACTTCATGATATGGTCGGGTCAAAGTGTCGCAAGTCAAGGGTCGAGGAGTGCCAAAATTGAAGTAATCGAGCCCCAGCATTTAGTCATCTACTGATCGGGTCACTCAATCTAAGCTGAAGCTGCAAATGGTCATCGTGTTCCAGGTATCTCGGGCTCAGGAAGTGCTCCCAGAAACATGAAAATGTCACAAGTAGTGTGGATCAACCGGCTTGTGATCCTATACTTGTGAGGGTCCAAAAATAGTCTGCGCACAATTCTACTAACCAGTCATGAGGTAGCATACATGCAAAAACAACCAAGGCAACATTGTCTTGGAAGTGGTCAAGGTCGAAGGAGATAGGCATGATCTCCAATGGTCTTGGGTCGAGGTGGATGGATGGACGAAAGGATGTGGCCAAGCTAACCTCAAAACATTGAGTGCTGCCTAAGTATGGAATGTCTGAATCCACAAGGTAGAAGAGATGTGCCTGGCACATGATCGAGAAAAGAGCTCAATGAGCTCAAGTTGAGGCAAAGGGAAGGAGAGCTGGTTAATCAAGCCTCTCCAACGGGTGACAAAATCAACTATAGATTCATCGTCAAATTGCCTGATGGAGTAAAGGTCTGTGATTGAGACTTGTTTAGTAATGTTGATAGAGAAATGGTTGAGAAATAATTGGGTGAGTTGAATAAATGAAAAGATAGAATGTCTGGTAAGAGAGCTATACCAGTCAAGGGTAGGGCCAGAAAGCGACATGGGAAACGTGCGTAAAAGCAACGCATCATCATGCGCAATAAGATAATAGGCATGTCTGAATGCCCAGAGATGTTGTTGTGGGTCTTCCTTACTCTGAAAGCGAGTGAATTTAGGAAGCTCCCAATGGTTGGGGTATGGTCGGATAGGGACAGAAGGATGAATGGGCTCGTTGCAAATTTGCTCATATAAGAGAGCATTGCGTGAGCCAGAGATAGAGGTCTCGAGATTGGTCATTTTATCCACCAGCATCTTGATGATGTCTACTGATGGATTGACAGATGGAGCACCCCCTAGGTTTTAGGGTGCTTGAAAGAGGCTAGAGGAGGCATGCGACATAGTTGGTTGTGCTTGTGGGGGCGCAACGTATGTATAACTAGTCGCAGGGATAGAAGTAGAGGTCAAAGGTGGTTGTATCATAGAAGTAGAGGGCATAAGTTGACTAGACACCGCCAAAGGTGGTTGAATAGCAACACTGGTAGAAGGCTAGGTTGGCACTCCTACATTTGTGGGCACAAGAGTGTGAGGGGTCGAGACAATCAAGTTCTGGTATGATGTAGAACTTGGTTGAATTGCAAGTGGTTGAGGGGGTAACGAAACCCCGATGGAGGTCATTCCAAAAATAGATGTTGAGGCCAAACTTTCTGTATTGGCCATGGTCAGGTTAACAGTTGAGGCGAAAGGCTAAGTCATAAAAGGTTGGGTGGTGAATGGTGTCGATGTCATCGCCATGTCACCCGAGAGGTCTCGCATTGGGTTTCTTGTGAGATAGTTTTGGAGGGCTGTGACATTGAGGTCCAAGAATCTCTCAAAATCCTAGTCCCCTTCAAGGACGATGGGAGTTTGATTCAGGGTCGGTCCTGTAGGAGTTCTTTCAGTCTCCGAGTGGAACTCCATTATAGGACTAGTTATGGATGGGGTAGACGGAAGTGGTTGATGGCTAGCGTGGTCAAGAAGAGCCTTGGTTTGACTGCATGTCAAAACCATTCAAGGCAAAAAAGAACGTTCTCACAAGCTCAAACAAGCAGATAAGAATAGAAAAGATGAAGACACAAGCAGATCCTAAAACCCTAAGAGTAAATATATATTATGATTATAGTGGCTTATGCCTTAGAATGTGTGAGGAATATTGGCTTTTGAGTTGGGTCCTAGAAGTAGTCTATAGATGGTTTCAGGTTTTATTATGGTAATCAAGAAGTCTGTGTTAGGTTTCGTACAAGGCCTGGTGCTAAGGAGCAAGCTCCCCTCACTTCACAAGTCTAGTGGTAAGCTGGGCCTGCTTAGCCAAAATATACTTCCCCTATAGTTTAGACTCTGCTAGAGAACAGAGTGGGCTTTCCCCTTGGTGATGAAATCCAAGTAGGATCGCTGGGATGGGTAAGGTATCTGCTGGGTGATGAAATCTCAGTCGGGCCTTGTCTCAGGTAAGTTAAAATGTTTGTTTTAGTGCAAGTGGTTTGGTCGTGTAACATGAAGTGATCTAGATTAATTCAATATGCGTTTGTTAATTACTAAGTGTGGTCTAAAAGATGCAAGCAAACAGAAATGCAATGCAGAGTGTTTTAATGCCCAAGTCGAAATGTTTGTTCGTATGAAGACGAATGGAGAAAGAGTCGAAGAATATGAATTTTGGCTAGTCTAGAAGTGCAAGAAAGGAAAGAAATGTTCTTTTTATTCCTGCTTATAGTGTCATTAAGAAGAGATGAAAAAGGTGAAAAGGAAGGAACCTAATGCACCTACATGAACGAAAAGAAAAAGAAACCCACGGAAGAACCTAGGGTCCCACCAGACATGCCAGAATGTTTCTATGCTAATTTCACTTTCACATTCAAAAGATAGAAATGAGAAACTAAGAGATGGTCAAGGTTAGAAGATACCTGATTGTAGTCGTGTGCACTGAAATCAGATGTTGGAAGGTACTCCTCTTTGGCTGTGGAGGAATGACACCTACGAAGAAAAAGAAACTGAAACACGAAAAAATGTTAGACGAGGAAATGGTGGGTTGTCAAGCAAACACCTGATCCCGGAAGTACGAAGACTTCCTAGAAGGATATCAACCCACTGATTAAAAATAGAATATTTGATGGAAGTAGATATAATGAAAGACAGAATGATAGAAATAAAAGATAGAACACAAAATGCGTACCTGAGATGCAGCAAGTTATTCTGCATAGTCGCCGGTGTCGGTCTCTGTGCCGGCGTCGATTGGGGCAACAGTTGTGGACAGAGTCTGGGCAAGTCTAGTCGGGTCTGGTCGAGTCGAGACAGCGTCTGGTTTGGTCTGGATAGGGTCTGGTCGGGTCTGGGCAAGGTCTTAGGATTGCAGAATGGTGCCTGAGGGTTCATTTGGGGTTTGGGAGTCAGTTTAGGAGTCAGGGGTTTTTTACAGGGATCTGGGCAGAGTGACTGTATATTCAAGAATGGTAGACAAAGATGTAAAGGGAAGGAGTAAGGTCTCAGGTCTGTAGTCTGAGTCTAAATAGGGGTGATAGTAGTAATAAACAAATAATAACCAGAGAGAAACAAAAACACAGAGAAAGATACTTACCTATTACACACTGAAGACATGATTGAAGTCGTCGATGTGCCACAAAAGTTGATCGAAGTAGAATAGCGAATGCATATTGGTTGGATGCCAGAGTCGATTGATCGTAATAGTTTGGGGTGATTTTCAGAGTTCTGAATGATTGCCAGAGTCTGTTGATCATAAGAGTTTTGAATGGTTTTGCTGATGAAGGTGAAGGACGGTTCGATAACCGATCGGAAAACCGATTGGGAACCGAATGGATAACGGGTAATGGGTAACGGTTCCTGTGTTCAAATCGACGTCGGCAGGATTATCGATGTTGGCTGATAATTGACCGACGTCGGCGACGTCGACCAGGTAGTGACCGTCATCGGTAGATGTAGAATGGGGACAGAGGCTAGCTTTAGCTCTCTGCTCATTTTTACATGCTGCCAGGGTCAAGGCTCGTAGGGAAATGGTCGACAGGGGCAAAATAGGCATGGAAGAATAAAATGGGGGATAGAGGAAGAGGATGACAAGGGTTAGATGTAATTTTGGTGTCTACAATATGCCCCAAATTATTACAATCTTCACACTTCAAAGTGAATTTTCATATTCAGTTATTTGGATCCATTCACCCCTACTACAATTTAAAATCACACAAAAAGGGAACTCTTGATTCATGAAGGCATTAACACAAAATTTGGCATACAATAATCTAGATATTGAATTAGTAGTAGTATCAAATGTTATAAGGTACCCAAATGATTTAGCCACACTTATGAAGAGATCCTCTTCCCAAAAATCCATGGTAAGACTAGGTAGCCTTACCCAAATCATCATGAGGTTAATGTTTTATTTTTATAGATCAAAGCTAGGTTTCCATTTATTTATAAATAACCTAGATCTCCCCAAAAATAGTGGCCTTCTAACCAATATTATATAATAGTCCTCCTCATGATTAAAACAAATAAAAAACCCATTATTCATCATTGAAATTTAAACATGCCCTCTTAGAATGCATCTTCTACCAGCCCATTACTTGAAAATGTCAATATTTGGTCTAGCCCCCAAAAACGTACCTACCAATGCATCTAACATTCTTAAAGATGTTGAGTTAATAAGTGAATTTGGAAGTTCAATATGGATTCCCCTTGAGTCCTTATATATTATAAAATATTGAAGTGGGTGAATCTCCTCCATCTCCCCATTTTTACCCTTAATCTTCTCTACCCAAGAAAATTTACGATAGAAACCATTATTAAAATCTAACTTACCTTTGTTATTGACACTAATCGCCTTATCATTTGATTGGTTGGTTATACCTCCTAGGTCCACACCTAATAGATACTATCCATCACCATTTCCTTTCATGTTTTTTGTATATTTTTTCAAATTTTCTCTTCCCCCATCACATCACTCATTTTTTCTCAAATTATAATACTTTTTTTAATTTAAAATATTATAAATAACTCACAATAGCTATATTTTAACTACTTTTCCTTTTCTCATACTCAACTCAACAATGTAAGACCTTGGGAAATTTTCAACCTCTTAGAGTTCTTATATCTTTTGCATCAACATGTAACATGATTCATAACTTTATTTAATATATATCTTAAATATCTATGTATGATTGTGTTGAATCTTTTACTTAATGACTTTGTATTTTTTTCACATTATTTCCTTTCATTTCTAATCAATAAGGCTAATATTAATTGTCCTTTTCTTACTATTTAGATTAGCAAATGCATTCACTATTCTATTTTCATCCACTATGAACTCATTCTCTTGCATCTCATTCATCTTTCTTTGTTATAACTAATATTTTCTCTTAAAGTTCAATGCACATTTACAATAATCGCTTTATCCTACCATTTCAAAATAAAAATTTCACCTTTATTTTCTTCTTTAATTTCATTATAATGCACTATTATTATACTCCTTTGTGTAAGCCATCTAAAAATAACTTTGATCCTCTTTGGATTTTGATTTTTCTCTCACATATTCCTCACAATAGGATAACTCTTCTCTTTATATTTATTTTCATCAACCTCTACTTCCATTTTATAATCTACAACCTTCAGATGCATCCAATCCTTTTATATGGATCAATATTTTTCAATCAATGTCTTTCACTCTAGACTCCTCTTGTGTCCAACTATTCTCTAATATTTTTTTCTTTTGTTAGACTTTTGTTTGCTGAGATATGTAATAATTTAAGGGAAAAAACACAATTTGTTTCCCATATTTTGAGAACTTAGAATTATTATTTCTTACATCATAACTACCCTTCTGTCATATTTCCAAGGTCATCCTAGTAACACATGGCATAAATCTATATGTATCACATACATTGTACCTCATCCTTGGAATTCAAAATGTGGAAATCTACCTTACATTATTTTTTCATTACAATTTTATTACCCTTTTGAGAACATGTAACCTTATATGGTTGTGGGTGTGAGGTACATTTCAAACCCAACCTCCTCACCTCCATCTACAATAATCTTATGGTACTTACCTCTTCTTCCACTATATCATTTTCTTCTTTTTCTACTTGATCCTTTACTTGAGTGACAAGATATTTTTCCTTACCAAATCTAATTTCCTTCACTTCTTTACATTGAAAATGGTCATTTCCCATGTTGACCACATCTAAAGTAGATACCACTAAATTATCTAATTCTACCTAATCCTCTATGTCATCTTTCCTCATGATAAAAACCACTTCTCTACCTTTTATGTGAGGATATTGATTTTTCTTACTCATATTTTTCATGTGCAATCTATTTATCTTTGTGAGATTTCCATATCATATCACCAACTAACTCAACTTGATATTCCCAATGTATAAATCTATGTCACATTTTTAAGTCACCATAATTTGATGGAATTTTTACAACCATGTAACCTTATATGGATATGGGTCTGGGTTTCATTTTAGATCTGATATCTTGTCCATCTTTATAGATATGAAATTATTAGTATTGTGTCTATCTAATATCATCTTACAAAACTTACCAATAAGTTTAAATTTGGTTCTAAAATTGATTTTCTTTTGTATCAAGCCTTCACTATTTTTAATCTTTAACAATATCATACAATTTATTGCCTTTTATTCAACAATATCATTTTTTCCTAATTCATCCTATGCTTTAGGAATATTCGCTATTACCACACCATCTCTACTTTCCTTATTTTTTGGAGATTTAAATGCCCAGGGTCTTTGCTAACCACATCTAATGTAAAAATGACAACATCCTTTGCCTCTACCTCTTTTTATATGTCCTTTTTGTTCATGGTAACAACCGTTTATTCTTTTATGTGAGGATACTGATTGTGCTTCTTAAAATTTTGATGATTTGTGCCTTTGTATGGTTTTTAATTTAAAATATTCCTATCTATCTTCATGTTCCTCTTCTTGTTCACTTCTACAATGACCCATCTGCTAACATAACATCTAATTCTCATGACATTCCTCTTATAATATCTTCAAGATTCACAACTCTTGGTGCTCATCCTTCTCTTCTCATAGGTGTGAGCCATTTATCACTTTTATTTAATACATTATTAATTTGTAATTTTTTATTTGATATAACTATTTCCACACAACACTCCCAATAACTCAACTGTATAGAAGGAGTATTCTACCTCATTTCACTCCTCTCACTCCCAACTCAATTACGCAGGACTCATAACATGTTATACTTTGAAAATCCTAATAACAACACATAATAGGATGATTTTAAATCCTTTTCATTTTTTCATATGTAACTCAACAATGTAACTTTAAAAAAATTTAACCTCTTAGATCACTTCTCTCCTTTATCTCAATAATTAACAATATTTACAATTTATTTTCTCTCCATTACATCCCTATTAATGGTTCAGTTGAATTTTTTACTCGATGAATCTATTTTTGTTCTAAATTATTTCCTCTCACTTATACTCACCAAGGCCAATAGTCATTATATTTTTATTGATATTATCACTAGAAAATACTTTCATTATTCTATTTTCATCCACTATGAATTCATTCTCATGTAAATCATTCATCTCTATTTGTTACAACTCTTATTTATATTCATAGTGCACTCTTGGTATGTAAACTATTAGTGCATTGGCTTCCTCACTATTATTTTCTTTTAAAGTCCATTTTTATGCACCTTTACAACACTCTCTTTACTCTATAATTCAAAAATATAAATTTTGCCTTACACTTTTTATTTAATTACATTATAATGCACTTCTATTATACTCCTCTATGTGAGCCATCCAAAAATGAATTTGGCCCCATTTATATCTTGCTTTATGATCTCACACATATTCATTACAAAATAATGAATCTTTGATCTTTATCTTTCTTTTCATCCACCTTTGTTTCCATTTTTTGATCTAGAATATTCATATGCATTCAAACCTTTCACATGGATCACTAGTTTTGAAGCCTCTTCCTGGCCTCTACACACCTCTTATCTACAACTCTTTGAATTTTTTTTCTAGAGTTTTGTTTCTAAAATATACAATATTTTATGTGAAAAAACTCAAATTGCCCTCTAGCTTTATATAATTTATAACTATCCTTTCTTACATTATATAGTGCACTTTTGTCATATTGTGAAAGTCATCCTAGCAACACATGGCATAAATCTATATTTATTACCTATATACACCTCATCATTGGAATTCCCAATGTGGAAATCTACCATACACAACTTTTTCATTTAAACTTGATGACCTTTTTATAATTATGTAACTTCAAATCATTGTTGGTGAAGGGTACTTCTTAGACCAAAATTCCTAGCCTTTAGCTAAAATCATCTTGAGTCACTCACCTCTTCTTCCACCATATTATTTTATTCTTATTGTAACTCATGTTCTAATTGAGTGACAAGATCCCTTGCCTAACCAAATATACTTTCCTTTACTTCTAGACATCAAATTGTTGTTGGCCATGTTGACCATGCCTAAAGTAGATACCACTAAATCTTATGCTTTTACCTATCCCTTTATGCCCTCTTTATTCATGATAAGAACTATTTCTCTATCTTTGATGTGAGTATATTAATTCTTATTACACATATTTTTTCATATATATAAATTTTATCTCTACTCACTTCCATATCATATCACATTATATCTCATTTTGGTATTCCAAATTTAGAAACATATGTTGCATTTATAAGTCACTATATCTTAATGACATTCTAACAACCATGTAACCTTATATGGCTATGGTTGTGGGTTACATTTGATATCCTAATTATTGTCCATTTTAATAGATAATTTTTTTTAGTATTGGCTCTATCTATCATCATCTTGTAACAATTACTTATAGATTTACACTTGGTTCTAATAATTGCTTTTCTTTTGTAAAGAGCCTTCACTATTTTTCAGTTTTTAAAAATAAAAAAAAATTGGTGCATATTATTCAACAATATGATTCTATTTTTTTATATTTCATCCTCTTTTTGGGAAATATGAGCTCTTACCACACCATCTCTACTTTCCTCCACTTCTAGACATTCAAAATCTTGATAGTTGTGTTGACCACATCTAAAGTAGATACCACCCAATTGTCTACCTCCTACTCTATCTATGTGTCCTCTTTGTTTATGAGATAAACCACTTATTTTTATTTTATGCGAGGTGATTGGGTTGATTTCCTCATATTATTTATCGATAGCCTCTTTATCTCTAGTATCCTTTTCCTTTTTACATCTTCCTCAGATGATTTTATTCCTTGTATCTAACTCATCTTCTACTCTCAAATCCAATTGATAAGGTCCATCTAAATTCAATTGAAAGAAACTAAATGTATCTTGAATGGAAATATTAAGGTCATTTATAAAATTTGCAATTTTATCTCCACCATTATCTACATGACCTGATTTTATGGTCAATTGGTAAAATCCTTATAATACTCCTTCACATTCATATCTTTTTTATTCAAATTTTGTATATTTCTAAGCAAACTCAAATGGTAATGAATAAAAAAAGTCATGTTTAACTTATCAACCATCCTATCCCAAGTTATAATATTTTATTTTACCAACTCCTATTAGTTCGTGATTCCACCAAAAAGATGCATTTCCTCACAAATTTATGTATGCAAACTTTACTTACCTTGGGTATTTAATTTGATAATAATAAAAAAGTGCACCTATTTTTATTGTTAAATCTTTAAATTTTTATTTATTGATATGTATTGATGAATAAAGGCTATTTATTAGACTTACCTTCAAGCTTTGAAATAGTTTTGATGATTTTGTGCTTTGGTATAGAATCTTCTTACAATTGTTTCACTTGTCTCCATGTTCCTCTTTGTCTTCACTTACTTATAAAACAACTCATCTTCTCATGTAGACTGCAATATTTCTTACATTTCTACCAAAATATTTTAAAGATTCACAAATCTTGGTTCTCATCCTTCTCTTCTCATAGGTATTTCATTTTGAGCCATTTGTCTCTCTCTTTCAATGTATTTTCAATCTGTAACATTTTCTTTGACACAACTAGTGTGATACAACACTCCTATACTCTTATTTGTACAAAAAATGTATTCTAACTCAATTTATTTATCTCACTCTCAACTCAATTATTCAGGGCTCATAACTTTGTATATTCTTTAACTCCTATCAATAACTCATAAAAGGTGGATTTTAAGTCCTTTTCCTTTTCTCATTCTCAGCTGAACAATGTAATATCTTATGAAATTTTCAACTTCTAAAATTCCTTATTTTCTTTCTCTCAACACTTACCATGATTCAAAACTTTATTTTCTCTTTCTTAAATTACCATGCATGATTTTATTGAATATTTTAAATGATGACTCTATCTTCTTGTCACATTGTTTCCATTCACTTCTAGTTAGAAAGACCCATAGTCATTATTTTTTCTTTTATTTGAACTAGAAAATTCTTTCATTATTCTATTTTCATCCACCATGATGTCATTATCTTGTATCTCATTCATCTTGATTTGGGGAAACTCTTATTTATCTTCTTAGTTCACCCTTACCATATAAAGTGCCAATACATTATTTTTCTCTATATTCTTTTCTCCTAAAGTAAATTATTATTCATCTTTACAACACTTATTTTACCCTCCCATTCTAAAATATAAATTTTACCCTTATCTTATTCATTAATTGCATTACAATGCACTATTTTTATACTCCTCTTTGTACGCCATCTAAAAATGAATTTTATCCCATTTAGATCCTTTTTTATGCTCTCACACATATCCCTCAAAAAATGATAACTCTTTGATCTTTTTCTTTCTTATCATCCACCTCTACTTCCTATTTTTGATCTACAATATTCCTTTGCGTTCAATGTTTTCATAAGGATGACAAATTTTGAAGCCTTTTCTTGCACTCTAAACTCCTCTTAACTTCAATTCTTCTCTATCTTTTTTTCTTGTTCTAGAGTTTTTTATCGAAATATGAAATCATGTATGGAAAATAACTCAAAATTTTCCCATTTTTTGAAATTTTATAGCTATTCTTTTTATCATTATATGCTTCCCTTCTATCATATTACCAAGGTCATCCTATCAACACATGGCATACATCTATATCTATCATGTACATACTATTTCATCCTTGGAGTTCCCAATGTGGAAATATACCTTATATTGTGTTGTCATTACAACTTGATGAAATTTTTACAAACATGTAATCTTATATGACTATGGGCTATAGGTACATTTCAGACCCAACTTCCTAACCTCTATCCACAATCACCTTATAGAACTTACCATTTATTCCACTAATTCATCCTATAGTTGAGTGAAAGGAACTCTTAACTCACCAAATCTACTTTTATTCACTTATATGCATTCAATTGGTCATTACCCATGCTAATCACACCTAAATGAGATACAACTAAATCATCTACTTATACCTATTCCTCTATGCCCCCTTTCTTCATAATAATAACTTGTCCATCTTTGATGTCAGGTTATTGATTTTACTTATTCATATTTTTCATCTACATATTCTTTATCTCTGTCAGCTTATATATCACATCACACACTATCTCATCTAAGTATTCACAATGCATAAATTTATGTTACACTTCTAAGCCACCACAACTTGATGAAATTTTGATAACCATGTAACCTTATATGTTGATGGGTGTGGGTTACATTTTATATTTAACTTCTTGGACATCTTTATAAATACCAAATTATCAGTATTGCCTTCTTCTATAATCATATTGAAACACTTACCTCCAAATTTACACATGATTATAAAAATTAATTTCCTATCAACAACTCAAAACAAGAAACATTTAACGGATTTTCATATTCTCATACTC
>JARHVA010000618.1:3452500-3512500 GCA_037957365.1 Torreya grandis
AACCATGCTGACCATACCTAAAGTAGATACCACTAAATCATATGCTTCTACATGTTCCTCTATTCCATATTTTTTCATGAGATCAACCACTTATAGGTATTTGATGTCAGGATATTGATTTTGATTAGTCATATTTTTCTTCATCATGCTTCTTATCTCTGCTAGCTTCAATATCATATCATAGACTTTATCATCCTTGTATTCTGAATGTGGAGATACGTGTTGAAATTCTAATTCAAGAGAATTAGATGAAAATTTTATGACCACATAACCTTATATGGGTATGAGTGTGGTTTATATTTTAGATCCAATAAATTAACCATATTTATGGATACCAAATTATTACCACTACCTCCTTCTATAATCATATTATTGCAACACTTAACTCCAGTTTTACTCTTAGATCTTAGCACATTTTCTCCACTTCTATAAATTTAAATGCCTGATGGCCATGATGATAATATATAAATTAGATAACTCCAAATCATCTTTCTATATGTCCTCTTTCTTCATGAGAAAAACCACTTCTCTCTCTTTAATGTGAGGAGATGTATTCTATTTTGTCATATTCATTATGTACAACCTCTTTTTCTCTACTAGACCTTTGCATTTTAATTATTATTTATATACTATTATTACTTGTAACTAAATTCTCTTCCCCTCTAAAATCTCAATGATATGATCTTCCATATGAATGCAACTGAAAGAAACTAAACTCATCTTGAATGGAAATACTAAGGCCATATACATACATTATAATTTTATCTCCATCATCTTTTGCATGACATGCTCTTATGGTTAACTAGTAAACTTCTCATTATACTCCACATTCATATCCTTTTGCTTCAAATTATGTAGATTTATAATAAAGATCCAACGATAATCAATTGGAAAAAAACCCCTTTAATTTAGCAACAATTTTATCCCAAGTTTTAATCTTTTATTTTCCTCTCCTAACTCTTTCTAGTACTACACTATTGAAACAAAGAGATGCATTCCTCTCAAGTTTATGTATGGAAACTTTACTCACCTTAGGCCTTTATTTTTCTCATAATCAAGATATGTAAATATTGTTATTATCAAATCTTTTATTTTTTTCGCATTTCAAAATCCAAATAAATAAGTGATATTCATCAAACATACGTCCAAGATTGTCAATAGTTTTGATGATTTTATGTTTTGCTATGCAATTTTCTTCAAAATATTTCTGTTAGTATTAATGTTTCTCTTCATCTTAACTTACTTATATGACATATAATATATTAAGGTAACATCAAATCTTGATTACATTCTTCTTATAATCTCTTCAAGATTCACAACTCTTGGTGGTCATCCTTATATTCTCATAAGTATTGAATTTTTATCCATTTCTCACTCTTCTTCAATGCATTTTCAATATATAACTTTTTCTCACATTATTTCCTTTCAATTATACTCATCAAGGCCAATAGTAATTGTCTTTTTCTTAATACTTGGAGTATAAAATGCTTTCAATGTACTATTTGAATATAGTATGAACTCATTATATTTTATCTCATTCATCTCTCTTTGTTGTGACTCTTCTTTGTATTTTCAGTGCACCCTTGGAATAAAAATTGTTAATGTGTTATCTTGCTCACCATTATTTTCCCTCAAGGTGCACATTGACCAAATTTGACCCCAAGTCAAATTTGGGTCAACCCATAATATTTTTAAAATTTTAATAAGGTTTCATGTGTCCTATAATGTTACTTTTTGTCCTACATATCTCACTTATCCTTCCCCTAGTCCTTGTTGACGTCCACCCTCTTTGTATTAGGTGTGTCAACCAAATTCAAAGGTTGGTCAACCCTAGTTGAATGTGTTTAAAATGTCCTAAAGTGTTCCTTGACATGTTTTAATGTGTTTGTAATTCATAAATTGATCACTTGCTAGGTTTCATATGCAAAAGGTGTCATTTGGCCACTTTTCTAGCTTAATTAATGACTTTTAAGGACTTACAAAGTAAAATATTTGTCACCAAGGTGAATCTAAATCTAGAGGAGGTAAAATCATGTCAATATCAGTTAGGTTGTAGTTAAAAGTTAGTTATATGTAATAAATGGTAGTTTTCCCTTAAATAGGCCCATTTGGACACTTGTACAGACTCTTTGAGTTTATTTGTAGCTAAAACCATGGGTGGTGTGAATATTCAACTCCCCACAATACATTTACACTTTTTTCCCCTATATTTCATTAAAAAAAATCATTTATAACTTATTTTCCTCCATTTTCTCTTGGAAAGCCAAAGAAGGTCAAATTTAAGCACTTGGCATGGGTCATACAGGCGGAGTTGAGAAGAATGGTCTTAGGGGTAGATAGTAATCTAAGTTAAATTCACATCCATAATAATAAATCTCATATTAGTGGCTCCTCCATGAAAAATCACTTACACCCTAAGCAACTTTTTATGAAATTACATTCAAGAGGGGCATATGTTTGCATCTATTTATTATTTTTAGAGATTCATGGAGCTGTATGATTTTTATGGAGTGTTTTTAGGTTGTAATATACCATATCTGTGGTTTTATAATCATATAAAACTTTCTCTCTTGATTTCCTTGAGGGAGATTTCCCAAAGTACACTTGTTTCTCAAGTTTGCATGTCAGATGTAGAACTTGTGTTATCTCAATGTAGAAGGAGCTCCATGGGATGTTTAGTGTACTTGAATTCATGTTTTAATTTTTTTTTCATTTATTATACTATGATAGATAAAATAAATACTCCTTAAAAGATAATTATCCATTTTTTCCTTGTTCACTGCCTTGTCAACATAATACACTCATAGTTGCTTTGTACAAGAGCTCCAAGAGGTTTGTATGGAGGCGTGAATCATTAAACACATGATGGAATCCATTTTGAATCCCTAGCATAAAATATAACATTAAAATCTTATTTAAGGTGTCAAGGTAGTATACAAATTCTAAAACCAACTTGGGAAGGTGATCAGACTGTATTAGTCTCATAGTCCCTAAATCACCAAAATAGAGATCCTTGAGCCTTTTTGGAATAATATATGCAATGAAAAAATAAGTTTCCAATGATCTTTGTTGGTTGGTATAGTATCCCTATCCACATATAATGTCTATGACAATTTTTAGGGGAAAAAGGTAAGTGAAAATGAGGTTTGAACACATTGAAGTTGTCGAAGAAAATGCTTAATTCTGATAGTGATCACCTATAAGATGTTAATAAAAAGTGCTTTTGCACTTCATTTAGAAAGTTGTAGACTAGGCCATCGAAGGGAGACAATACCAAATGGTAAAAAATACATTAATGAACCAAGATGATAGAGAAAAGGTGGAGTTTTAGGTTTTGACCACTAATGCACTTCTCATTGTCTGTACCCAGACCTGGGAATACACACCTATAGCCAACATATTAGATAGTGATCTAATTTGGATTTTACATGGTGTTTTGAAGGTTATAAGGTAAGAATGTTGGTTAAAATTAGGTGTGTTATCTTAAAGGTAATCTAACAGGTCTTTTCACATCAAAACTAAAGGGCTAGAGACTCCATATATGCACTTACAGGCCTATGAATTGTCACCTACAATAGTATTGATAGGATAATGGGTAGTTTTAGGTCCAAAAGGATAGATAAAATCTTGGTAAAGTGAATAATGAAGATAAAAAAAGTATAAGGTAACTCAAGAGGATTTTAGGAGACTTTGGAAACATCCATCTTGAGTTAGATCATAAGATCTACACCTATAGGGGTAAAATAATGATTGTTACAGTCAAGGTAGAGGTGTCCTAGTTAAGGACATAAACATGAAGTGATGTTGGAATGAAAGGTTTATAAATGAATTAAAATCATTAGGATAATATCATGACCTAAAAAACATTAAGAGAAGGTACACACTCACAAAACAAATCTTAGACCATCACCTATAGGCAAGGTCTTAAGGGTATCTCAGTCCAAACAAGTAGAAGGCCTAATTTTGGGAATAAGAGATGAATTAGTGTAGGGGATGGAGATAAATTTGGAAAAAATGATTAATTACCACTTATATGACATTTTAAACATTATATAAATTGTATATTGTGTTCTTAAAGCCTAAAACCAAGATCAAATAGCCTACAGGTAAGCCTAAATAGTGATTTCCTTCTAGGCGGTCATATACCTAATCCATGATTCCAAAATCATAAGAAGTGTTTAAGAGATAATATAATATAAAATGGGTTTAATAGGTTATATGAGTAATTAATGATTTTTAAATGTCATAAACAATCTCAAATCCATCCCTAAAACCTCCAAACACAGTCTGTACCCTGCCTACCCTTCCAATCTACTTTAGTCATAAGTCTACCTAGCAAATGTCAAAAGTTGGAAGGTCTATCCTTAGAATTAGGAGATAAAATTTGTTAAAAATCATAATTTATACCCATAATAAACTCTCAAATGTCCAATTTTCCAAATCTAATAGGGAAAACCCTATTTATTTTATCTCAGAGGAGGGGCAGGTTTCCCATGCATGAAGATGATAGTTTTGAGAAAAAGGATGAAATGATGAGCCAAAGGAAAAGATAACCATGAGTGATGATTGGAGAAGTTTTAAAAAATCCATGGAGATTTAAAAAATATTTCTAGGAAATTTGAGGGCAAACATGGTACCCTACACTATAAAGGTTGTAGTCACCATGGTAAGGAATGGCAATCAAGTGGATTAGTAAGGAGGGTAATTTTCAATTTGGACCTTGGATAAGTCTCAAAAGTGATTTTATCATGTTTAGTGAAATATTATATAGGTTTTAAAACCCATAATATTAAAATAAATATACTATAACCTCATTTTTGGGTCAAAGGTGCAAGCATACCTATTGACAAAGTCTAAGCCTAGTCTCTAAACAAGGGTCAATTCCATTCCTAGCTATTAAGGAGCCATCCCAATGATTTATGAATGTTTTGGGAACATATTATGAGGTTTATAAACCATTTTTTTCAACTAAATAATTTAATAATCCACTTTTATCTTGAAAATGTTCACATACCTCACAAAATGCACAAGAAGGACTCAAATGCCAAGTTGAAAAGTTCAGCACTTTCATGACCTTATGCATGGGACCTTGTGGTGTTTAGGGAAGATATAGAGTGTCACTAAGGAGCCTCAAGTGTAATTTTGAGGAAATTATAATGTTCCATATTTAATAACAATCCTTTAAGGGTTAGTGTACTCAAAACCCTTGAAAACCCTATTTTAGGACCCAACGTAAGAAATGAAGCTAAAAGTGCCTCAAAATTGACGAATTTGACCATGAGTATAAAATATAAGTTGTTTAACAAATCATGAAGGTAAAATAAATCGAATAAAATTATATATAATCCATATAGTTCAAGTATAAATTAGGTTTATTTGACATTTTCTTATGTTTTGTAGGTCCTGAAGATGATCATGGGATATCAATCACCTGGGAGGGTAACTTGGGATTTTAACCAACTATCCATACCATTTTAAGAGATTATAAATACTCAAAAGTTTCCCTGATAGGTCTCTCACTTTAGCCAGTCTAAAGTGACATCTCAAGTGGCATTGTGAAAATCATGGAAATTTAAGTTTGAAGGCCTTTTAAGGTATGTCTGATGGTGTCAAGTATATGAAGTGCCCCAACATGTGTCATAAGACCTATATAATGGATCAATTAGGAATAATTGAAATATTATAGTGCTAATTGTCAAGTAAAGCTTATGGGAGAGTGATCATGGTTTTCAAGGTGATGATGGTGCTTATATAAGAGAATATCCATGATTATAAAAACTCCTAATATAGGTGGAGGTCCCTTTGTAACTTCCTCTCATCAACACACATGAGACACTTATCCGTAACCTACTTTGGAATGCCTAAGAAAGCCCATGATGAAGGCAGTTTCATAAGAGAGAGTGATTGAAGAGATAAAAAGCCACACTTGGAGAAGAGGCTAATTTGGGATGGAATCATATGCAAATAAATTTCATAACTCATTTTACACCTAACTTCCATACATTTTAACTAATTTTCACCTTTGGACACTTGTCCTTGTGCCTCTTCAACTTCTCTTTTCTCTCTCTTCTTCCAAGTTCTATAAATATGAGCCATTTTGGCTATTATAAGGGAGATCAAAGTTGGTACGATGAATCAATACTAAAATGACATCACACTTTGTATTTGAAAATTTAATACAAGTCTAATTATAAATTATGAACATTTTTTCTAAGTGTATGAGTGATGAATAATGGAGCTAAGTAATAATATCATCCTTACCCCCTTTATCCTTCATGTTTAAGCAAGAGTTCTTATTTTAACAGGTCATGTGAAGTGTGTTGATTTTACAAGGCCTTTCTTCAAGTAATAAATTTTCTCTATGGTCTGTAATCTACCCCTAGGCCAATTATCTTGTTGATTGTCCCATGTATGATATCTTCACATTGAATAAATTATGTTAGAATCCTTATATCCCTAGAATTAGTCTTGGAAAGATTTGTGCTTAGTAGAATTTTGATAATTTGTGGTATATATCTTGGTGGATCACCTCTTTAGTGTAGTATTCCAATTTATTGAAAGCTTATAACTCTTTCTCATGAATAAGCAATAGATTAGGAGATAGGCATTCAAAGAAGAATCTATGGAGCTAGCCCTTATAAACTAGATATTTATCTATCTTAAAAGTTCCCCACAACTTGAGAGATGATTCAATGTTGCATCAAATTGTAGGAGCTGAATAGAGTGTCCTAGGGTGCACAATTTGATGACAACAATGCATTCATAGGCACCTTTACAAAACTTAATTTATGATGCCATTCCAAGCTATAATTTTTTCCTTTATCTTCTTATTTAATTATATTAAAATTCACTATTGTTATACACCTATATGTAAGCCATAAAATATTGACTTTGATCCCCTTTGGATCTTCTATTATGCCCTCAAACATATTAATCACAAAAGGATATATTTTTTATTTCTATTTATTTTCATCCACCCCTACTTCCATTTTTTGATGTATAACTTTCTGATGCATCCAACCATTTCATATAGATAATTGATTGTGAAGCCTCTTCTTTCACTCTACAAACCTCTTTTCTATAACTGTTCTCTTAATTTTTTTATTTTCCTAGAGTTCTATTTGCTAAAATTTGTAATCGTTTATGGGAAATGACTCAATTTTCCCCATATTTGAAGAGTTTATAACTATTCTTTCCTTCACTATATAATTCCCTTTTGTGACATTGTCAAGGTCATCCCATAAACATATGGTATAAATATATAACCATCACATACATATTACGTCATCTCATGAATTCACAATGTGAAAATATACATTATACTATTTTGTAATTACAATTTGGTGACCTTTTTGTAAACATGTAACCTTATATGGTTGTGTATATAGGGTACATTTTAGAGCTAACTTCCTAACCTCCATATACAGTAATCTTGTGGCACTTACTATTATCAATCAGACTTGCACCCTTGTGAAGGTAGTTTCAGGCCTTCATAGTCTACTGAAACCTAGAAACAATCTTAGGCTATGGGTAACCTAATTAGTGGATTGAATCTCTAGATTATAAGGGCTAGCTACCTTTGGTGTATCAATTAGGATCTCTACTCTATGCTACAAACTCCTAGGAAAAAGGAAAGAAAGAAACTTGAAGGAAATCCTACCTAATGATCGTGATACACCTAAATTTTGATTGATCCACTCAATTTGAGCTTCTAAAAACACTTATCAGACAATAAACAAACTAAAATTTTAACCTTAATTGACCCCTATGCATCAGTATTTCATGAAAAGGTTCTATCTTGTGATCAAAGATCGAGGGAGATGATGGAATAGGCCTAATTCAAGGCACTAACCAGCCACTTATATCCATTATAACTTTGGCCAAAAGATATTAAACATAGAACATGACCTACATAATCTGGTCATCTAGTAACTAGGTAAGAATCACGACTTGACAAGGAAGAAATTCTATCACATGTATAAATCAATGACATAAATACACTATACCAACACCTTGCAATCTGAAAATTATCCTTATATTAATCTAAAAATGTTACACAACACAAATTTTGGTAGAGTATGGTCTTACCAAAAAGAGGATACAAATCAAGGCTGAAAAGCCAACTTATATAGAAAAATATACCACAACCAAGAGGTTGGCACTAAAAATAGAAGAGGAAGTCAAATCTCACATTAACCAACTCAAATTTGAGCTATCAAAAGATAATGAAGCATTTAAATAAAATATTCTGTTGTCTTATGCCTTGCATGAAAAGCTCTTTGGCATTGGAAAAAGGATGGTGGCTCAAGTTTGAGTCAAACCTTCATCATCCATAATGCTATGCCAATCTTCAAATATAGACTCCTCTTGAACTACTAGAACATTGAGAACAATTTCCCTAGCATGAAATCAATGCCAAAACTAAATTAGAACTCCACTTGAATTGTTGGAATGCTGAAAGCTTTTAACAAGCTAAACAAACATCCATGCAAAACTTGTCAACTAGTCAACCATAGTGCAAGGCTAGTCAACTCTAGAACTGAAGCATGCATGAAACTCCATGTTGGCATTCGAATAACCATCCAATTTTAAACACCTCAAGTTATTTATGAATTTGAGTATCCCTTTTAGAACTAATGGAGTCATGCTTGAAGGTAACTGCATGTGAATGTGACTATAAAATGCTTTGATTTGAGTCAAAAGGGGAAGTCCTCATTGTCTTCTATTGATTAGCTATCAAAATACTTAGCCTTTTGTTTTTGTATGTATTCCTTTTGGAGTTATTTTTATTTATTTCCTTTGGTCTTAATTTCTTCATTCATTTCCTTTAGGATTTCCTTAAGAACCCTTGTCTTCATTCACTTTCCTGTAAAATCTCTTTTGGCTTTTATTTTTGTTTATTTCCTTCATTTCCTTCACTTGGCCTTAGGACTTTTCTTGCTCATTTGCTTCAACTTTTCTTTCCATCCATTTCTTTCAAACCAAAATTCTAAAGGAATTCTTTCAAGATTTTTTAAAGTCCTCTTCATTCACTTCCTTTGAACAAATTTTTTGAAGGAATTCATTTTCTAGAACCTTTCTCTCAAATAATTCCTTCAGAAAAATTGTCTGAGAGTTGTGCCTGAAGGTAGTTGCATGTGAATGTGACTGTAAAATGCATTGATCCGAGTCAAAAATGGAAATACTCATTGTCTTCTATTGATTAGCTATCAAAATCCTTAGCCTTTTGTTTTTGCATGTATTCCTTTCAAATTTATTTCTATTTATTTCCTTTGGCCTTTATTTCTTCATTCATTTCCTTTGGGCTTTCCTTCTGAACCCTTGTCTTTGTTCACTTTCTTGTAGAATCTCTTTTGGCTTTTCTTTCTATTTATTTCCTTCATTTCCTTCACTTGGCCTTAGGACTTTTCTTGCTTATTTCCTTTAGATTTTATTTCTATCAATTTCCTTCAGACAAAAATTTTGAAGGAATTCTTTCAGGATTTTATAAAGTCCTCTTCGCTCACTTCCTTCTAACAAAAAGTTTGAAGGAATTCATTTTCTGGAACCTTTATCTCTGACAATTCCTTCAGACAAATTGTCCAAAAGAATTTGGTATTCAGGAATTTTGATAGATCCTTTACTTTGGAAAAAAATTATAAAGGAATTAAAATATTAAAAATTTATTAAAATACCCCTCGACATTTTAAAAATGATCCTTTGGATTTCCTCGAAGTGCCCTCTTGGGTTTCCTACAAATGGCCACTTTCCTTTCATATTTTTCAAAAAGGTCTAGTTACCCTTCAGAATTTTGTGACACAAACTTTCTCTAAGGGTAGATACCCTTCAAAAAAGGTTGAAGGTACCCTTTAGATCCTTTCAAATCATTCATTTCCTTCAGACAAAAAGTTTGAATGAATTGTTTCCTTCATTTATTTTGAATTACCCTTTGGGATTTTGTCAATGCCCTTTGAACCTCAAAAATGATCCTTTAAAATTCTAAAAAATACCTTTTCCAAAGGGCACGAACCCTTCATAATTTTTCCAAGTGACCCTTCAAAAATTCAAAATGTCCCTCGGCATTCTTCAAGTAACCCTTTGATAAAATGAAAATGTCCTTTTGCTTTGTTCATTTCCTTTGCTTGGCCATAAGACTTTTCTTGCTCATTTCCTTTGGCTTTTATTTTTGTCTATTTACTTCAAATTTTTTTTTTGAAGGGATTCTTTCAAGATTTTGTAAAGTACTCCTCTTCATTCACTTCCTTTAAATAATTTTTTTGAAGAAATTCATTTTTTGGAACCTTTCTCTTAGATAATTCCTTCAAACAAATTGTCTGAAGGAATTTGGTCTTTGGGTTTTTTGATAGATCCTTTCCTTTGGACAAAAAGTCTGAAGCAATTCACGTATTCAAACTTTATGAAAATGCCCCTATGCACTTTAAAAATTACCCTTCAGATTTCCTCAAAGTGCCCTCTTGGGTTTCCTGCAAATGGCCACTTACCTTTCAATTTTTTCCAAAAGGTTCAGTTTCCATTCATACTTTTGTGACACAAACTTTCTTGAAAGGTAGATACCCTTCAAAAAAATTTGAAGGTACCCTTCAAATCCTTTCAAATCATTCATTTCCTTCAGACAAAAAGTCTGAAGGAATTATTTCCTTTGTTTATTTCAAATTGCCCTTCAGGATTTTGTCAATGTCCTTCAAACTTCAAAAATGATCCTTTGAACTTTTAAAAAATGCCTTTGCCAAAGGGCACAAACCCTTCAGACTTTTGCCAAGTGACCCTTTAGAAATTCAAAATGTCCCTCGACATTCTCCAAGTAACCCTTTAGCAAAATTAAAGTGTCCTTTTGCTTCATTCATTTCCTTTGAATAAAAAGTCTGAAGGAATTCTTTCTTTCGGGTTTCTTGATAATGACTTTCCCAAAGGGAAAGTACCCTTTTCTTCTTAGAATTGATCCCTCAGTAAAATTGTAAAGGTCCTTCAAAATTGTGAAGTGAACTTTTTTGAAGGGCAGACACCCTTCGAGAACCTAGAATGTACCCTTCGAATTTTTGTTATGGTCTTTTGGTATTTTTTCTCAATGAAAAAATCCCTTAAAAAAATTATCACCTTTTAGATTCTTCTAAAATGTCCCTTTTGAAAAAAATGTTTAGGTTGTCAGAAAATTTGAAAAGCCTTTCAAGACTTTTGTTAAGCATTTTAGAAAAAATGAAAAGACCTTATTCAAAAGAATTATTTCCTTCATTCCCTTAAGAAATATTTGAAGTGACCTTTTTCGTAGAGAAAGTGTCCCTTTGAATAAATTTTAAAGGACCATTTTTCAAAATAAAATGACCTTCACTTAATGAAAATGTCCTTCAGCCTTCTGAAATGTGCCCTTCAAAGAACCTAGAATTTGACTTTTGGATTTTTTGAAAAGGTCCTTTTCTTCAGAAAATTTATCTGAAGGAATTCACATCTTTTGAACTACCGAAAAGGAACTTTTTCTAAAAGAATCTAGAACCCTTTGAACTTCATGAAAATACCCCTTTTTTGGACCCAAAGAAGCCTCCATAATGCTTTTCTCAAAAAAATCCTCTAATAACCAAATTGAATGCCTCAAAAAGCCCTGTTAGTCATAGATATTTCAATAAATTGGCTTGATCTACAAAGTTCTAAATGAGAAGGGTGACAATTTGACCTATGGGGCAAAATTGTTACATTCTAGCAACTCAACTGGGAAGCATGCCTACTATGTTTGAGAAAATAGACCATATACATAACATTTGAACTCATAAAACAATGGTAAATCTAGTCCATGATTACAAACTCTCTTTTGAACTGTAAAAGATAACCTTCATCCTCCAAAATAAGAAGGGAATGCAGGAAAACTAACTAAAAATAAAATGTGAAAATAAGCACTTATTGGGAACAAAATAGAATGAAACTACTATTCTTGAACAACATTTGGAGAAAATCAAAACAAACTATCTATGTAAAAGGAACTTTGTTCTTTAGTAGCAATGTTTTAAATGTATCTAATTTAATAGGATTAGAAGCTCATCATCATCCATCTTTGTAAATTGGAAGGCACTGTGGTATTTGCAGCTAAATATTATGTATAGAGCACTCCAAAGGGAATCAAAATTTGTGTGCCTTCTTGGTTTAGCTCTATCCTCATCCCACTTAAGAACCAAATCTCCTTCTTTGAAACTCTATGAGGAAGAGCCTTTGTCAAAATCTCTCTTCACTTATGCTTGATGAATCTCCATGGCTAGCATGGAATGATTTCTTATGTCTTCTAGCTCCATAATCTCAACATACCTAATCTCCATAGGCTCATTCTTCAATAACTCAATATGATGCATTAGTTTCAAAGTAAGAAATTCAAGATAAATGGGTAACCTTACTTCCTTACCATATACTAGCTTGTATGGAGAGTTGGCTATTGATCTTTTATAGGTGATCTGATCAGCCCATAGTTCTGAATTCAACTTGATATGCCATGACCTTTGATTGTCTTCAATAGTCCTTATTATGATCCTCAATAGGTTCTTCTTTGTAGATTTAGCAAGGCCATTACCTTATGGGTAATAGTTTGATGAAGTGATGAGATAAATTCCATGTTGTACAACCTATTGACTGGTCTTACATCCCATAAAAGCCATTACATTATAAGAAATAATAGTTGAAGGAACTCCAAATCTAGTAAGCAAACCTTCATATAAATCTAGAACATTGGGTTCGTTTGCTTATTTTAATGCCACTGCTTCTGTCCAACATGTGAAGTAATCTATAGTAGTTAGAGTCCATTTATGTCCTAAACTTGAATATGTATTTATGCGACTAATAAATTACAATCCCTATTGGACAAAGGGATGATCCACCACAATCAGTTGAAGAGGTAATGCCACAAGTTTCACTTTTCCTACAAACATAACACACTATTTGCACTTCTTAACCCATACATGGCAATCAACAAATATACTAGGCCAATAGTACCCACGTCTCATGATTTTAAGGGTTATAGTTGTTGTAAAAAAATGTCCTCCACCATATCCATCATGGAATTATTCAATCAATTTCTGAGTCTGGCTTGGCTCTATAAATCTTAGCAACATGCCATTGATATCTTTTTTGAACAAAACACCATCAAAAAACAAAAATGGAATTGAATGTAACCTGAAATATCTTATTTTTGAATAACTTAGATGAGAGGGATAAATACCATCTTGGAGATAGCTTACCAAGTCATGGAACTAGTTGGAAGGTGAGGTATGACCAGCTGCAACCTCTTCATCATTTGACACTAAAATAGCCTCATTATTCTCTTATAAATCTTGAGCTAGATGCTCACAAATCCTTTGCCTCTAATCAGCTTTGTGACCTTAATTTCCACATGGTATTTCATTACATTGGTTATTCAACCAGCTCTCTTCTTATTTATATCTTTGTTTAAAAGGAACTCTTTGATGCTTGGATGAGAAACTATTAGGTGTATCTTCTTGTTAGACAACAAATATCTAAACTTTTAAAGAGACCTTATAACTGAAAATACATATTTCTCAACAAAAGAGTACCTTGTTTCATACTCTTCCAAGCCTTTACTAAAGAAGTTTATTGGTTGCTCTAAGGCCCCATGATTTTATTTCATAATAATTCCTGAAATGGTGTCCATGTTATCATAAGTATACATAATGAAATCTTTTGTGAAATCTAGATTTATAAGTGTAGGAGCACTAGCTATGGCCTTCTTAATATCTTAAAAACCTTTTACTCCTTTTTTGGACCAATTGAAGCTCTGATTCTTATTTAACATGGTTGTATGTGGCTTAGCTAAAATGGAAAAATTTGAAAAATACGTCCTTATGAAGTTGATCTCCCCATAGAGGCTTTGCATAGCCTTTTTGTGCTTAGACAAAGATAGTGCAAGAATGGAGTATATCTTTTTAGAATCTATGCTTAAACCATGCTTTGAAACAACATGTCCAAGAAGCTTACCTTCATGAATTAATAAGACACACTTTTTAGGATTTAAAGATACCATAAATTGCCTACACATTTTGAACACTTGCTTGAGATGAACCATGTGATCACCTATATTTTTTGAAAACACTATTATATCATCCAAATAAAAAAGTACAAACTTGTTAAGAAGGACTTGGAATGCCATATCCATGGCTCTCTAAAAATTTGATCCAACGTTAGATAAACCAAATGGAATCTATCTATATGCAAATGTCCCCCACTTGGTTGTGAAGGCTATCTTAAATTGGTCATCTTCTTTGACCAAAATCTAATTGTAGCCATTATATCCATCCAACAAAGAAAACCTTTCTAAACCTGCAACCAGCTATAAAATTTGTTCCATTCATGGTAATGGATAATGATATTTAAGTGAATCCCTAATAAAATCATGAAAGTCAACACACAATCTAATCTTACCATTCTTCTTCCATACTAGGACAAGATTTACCACCCAAGTTGAGTGCTTGATTGGAAATATAATAGCCAATTCTATGAGCTTGTGAAGCTTAGCTCTCATCAAAGGCTCAAGCTTAGGATTGATGGGCCTTTATCTTTGTCTCAGTAGTTTAGTTTTAGCTTCTAACTCTGTGGTGTGTTGAGCTAGACTTGGGTCAAACCCCTTGAGATCACTATATTTCCAAGCAAATATATCATCAAAATATATGCATAACTCAATGAAAGCTTCTTTTTTTGAAGGAATGCATACCTTACCCAACTTTAAAATCATACCAACTGTAATCTCTACATTGGCATAGTGCTCTTACTTTGTTGACAAAGATGACTTCTCCTTCCTTAACTCATCATCACCACTAAAAATGTTCTCAAGTGTGACCAATCCCTTGGCAACTTATTTTTATTTAGTTGCACAACTTGATCACAATACTTCTATAAATAATTTGATTGGTTTCTTGAATAAAAATCAACCTTCTCTTGCAAGAATCTCACAATTTGACTATCATCTTCGAACACTTGCCAATTTTCATGATTATCTGGAACAGGAGGCCTTACAACCAACTTTATATGTGACTAAGTTTTTTCACTTTTTAAATCAGCTAGGATACTAAATTATGATCTAATGGCAGCCAACCTATCTCTGTGTTTATTCTCACCTTTTGGTATTGCTTGAATGTTAAAAGCTTAAAAATATTTAAGTAGTTGTCATATTCTATGCCTGTAAGACTTAAGCAACAAATTTTTACATATATTCAAACCTCTTACTTGGTGACCTATAAGTTCACTATCACCAAAAAATTGTAAGGTGTTGACTTTCATCTTTCTAGTCCACTACAAACCGTGAATTAGTGATTCATACTTAACAACATTATTTGAACAACCAAACTAAAATTTAATAAAAAATAAATAAATTTTATTTGTTGGAAAAAGCAATATCATTCTATCTCTAGTTCCATGCTTATTCGTTGATCCATCAAAGTACAATTTCCATAGGCCTTTACTAGACTCATCATCCTTAACCATGGCTGGAATTGGTGCATCATTATCATAAAGGCAATACAAACCAATTCCTTATTCTTTAATAAAATTATAAGGATTATGATCATGCAAAGTGGAATCCCACTCATCAAGGAACAAATCTAGAACTCCATCCAAGGTTGATTTACTTTCTACTTCACTAGCTTTTAGTACTTCATCCGAGATGATACAATTAGTGTTCACAACAGTTGGCATATATGGCTCCATATGAAAACATGAAATAGGTTAAAAATGAATTATTACCTTGGTACCATACCTGGTTATAAATATTAAATCATTCCAATCAACTAATAAATATCCTCTAATATTTTAGGTGAATTCCCTTAAAAGGCACATAATAAAGTAATGAGGCAAGTCTACCACAACATCATGTTGAATAGTAACATTGGGACAAGCATGTAACATAAAATTTAGATATTTGATGATGAATACCATATTTTTTGGTGACCTATCCAATTTTAGTACCCCTTTAGTATTTGGCTCATAAACAAGGTTGAGCTTGTCTACAATCTGCTTAGGCATGACTATACTACTAGGTCCACTATCCACCATACAATTATGAACCAAAGTATCACCTAATATCAAAGAAAGGTAAAAAGGAGTTTTATTTTATTTTACCTCAGTTTTTCCCACATTATCCATCTTATTTACTTTTTTTACCTATTTCTTAGTTGGTTAATCCAAATTAGTCAAGATAACACCTTCTTTCTCAACCGATTTTGGAGACAATTTGAGAGCTGAAAGCTCTTGTATGAGCATATATTTTTATCCTATAATGGAAATAAAAGATCACATGCTAATTAAAATGTTAGAATTATTCATTTGATCTATTATAATGAATTGAGATCCACTAACTTTTGGTTTTACTTTCTAAAGATTTGGCTGCTCACAAATTAGAAGTATTCAATGAACTTTACTAACATATGTATTCTAATTTTTATGAGTTGTAGGGGAAGCAAGTTATTATTTTTTACTCTTAGAAACAACATTATGAGTACTTGAATCATTTTTCACCTCTTTCAAATCATCAATGGCTCTTCTTTTATCTCTAATTATAGCTATAACTTGACCATTTAAATTGTTAGTTTCAACACCCTGATTTAAAGCAACATGATCATCCACTTACCAATTTACATTAATAGCATCAGGCTGCCATTGAACTTGTTGTGCTTCTCCTTGTGATGGAAAACATGTATCTTGGTACTAACCTCCTTAGAAAGAAAAATTTTCTTGTGTCATTTGTGGCATAGTGATGTTTTGTGATACCAAGGCTTAGTTTTGAACATCATTGAGATTTGAGGACTGCCAACCTAAATCTTGCATCAATTTGTTTTGAGGTGGGGTGGAAACAATGGAATTTGAAGTGGAAGGAGAATTAGGATCAATGGAAGCATATGGATTAGTTAGAGTTATGGCTCCTTGTGTTTGATAAGGTGGTCTATTCTCTCTGAAACCTTGATAAGGAGGCCTTTGATCTTTGAATTGATGATAGGTGGTCTAATTTTGTTGTTGATAGGGCCTATTTTCCTAAAATTATTACCTTTTGAGCTATACTATTTCATTCCCAAAGGATTGTAGCAAGCTTTTCAACTCTCCTGTCTCACTAACTTGACTAGTAGGGGATGCAATTTGAGCTTGAGGTACTGGAATATGAGCTAAGGATAGGATTTGAGGAACTTAAGGGGTTGGTATAGAGCTTATTTTTAGAAATATATGCATCAAAGGCCTTAGATAAAGCTTACTAGATTGTATCAAACTATTTTCTACCCTTATTACAACCTCATAAGTATTTGGTAAGGTAGTACCACCCATTGACTGTATCATCACACTAATGTCAGAATTAAGGGATTTCAAATAGTATAAAAATGCATATTGAGGGGATGGACTTATCAACATAGGTATTTAATTCCATGTCTTTTGGAATCTAATGTTAAACTAAAAGATGAAATTATGAAGAGCTCTATTTATGGCAGTTAATTTCTCAACTAAAGATAAGTGATCAGATTTGTCTTCAAATTGCTTGACTAAGGCTACACTAATTCATCCTAGGTAGAAATGGAGTTCAGTGGGAGGTTTCTATACCATTGCACTACTTTTCCTTTGAAGGAAGTAACAAGTAATGTAATAACAACATTATGGATTGAATAGAGATTACCTACATCTTGGATATGCTCAATAGGGGTTATTTGATTTTCTCCTGAGAAAAATGGGATGCTCTTAAGGGAAGATACTATAATGTCATCAAACTAGGCTAAATTTAGTGGGTTGCATCTATTGAATGGAATAAACACTTGATTTTTGATGGTCATTTGGGTAGTGGGGGTTGTAATTATTAGAATAGTAGGATAACCAAGAGATAAATATTTCTTTTGAGGATATGGTTTTGCCCTCCTGAACCTTGAGCTCTTATAAGATATAAATTCAAAAGGAATACCTTTACTTGATGACCTTATAGTAGCCTTTGGCATGAAAGATCTGGTTGAATGATGATATGAGCCCTGCAATTAGATGCTGATGATAATGAATATCTTCTTCTGCTACAAAACTTCATCAGATATGTAAATAATTTCTTTGATGTCCCATTAGGTGTGTCAAAAATTGTTGTCAGTTAGACTCATACCCTTATGAAAGTAGTTTCAATTCTTCACAATCTACTAAAGTGGATTGAATGTCTAGATTATAATAGATAGCTCCCTTTGGTGTATCAATTAGGATCTCTACTCTATGTTATAAACTGTAAGGAAAAAGGGAAGAAAGAAACTTGAAGGTAAATACTACCTAATGATGGTGATACACCTAAATTTTGATTGATCCACTCAATTTGAACTTCTAAAAACACTGATCAGATAATAAACAAACAAAAATTTTAACCCCAATTGACCCATATGTATCAGTATTTCATGAAAAGGTTCTATCTTGTGATCAAAGCTTGAGGGAGATAATGGAATATGCCTAATTCAAGGCACTAACCAGCCACTTATATCCACTATAACTTCAGCCAAAAGTTATTAAACACATAAAATGAATTGCATAATTTGGTCAGCTAGTAACTAGGTAAGAATCACGACTTGACAAGGAATAAAATTCTATCACATGTGCAAATCAATAACATAAATACACTATACCAGCCCCTAGGAGTCTAAAACTATCCTTCTATTAATTTTAAAAGGTTACACAACACAAATTTTGGTAGAGTATGGTCTTACCAAAAAGAAGATACAAATTAAGGCTAAAAAGCCAACTTATATAGAAAAAGATACCATAGCCAAAAGGTTGGCGCTAAAAATAGAAAGGAAGTCAACTCTCACATTAACCAACTCAAATTTGAGCTATCAAAAGATAATGCAATGTTTAAATAAAATCTATTTTTCTCTTATGCCTTGCATAAAAATCTCTTTGACATTGGAAAAAAGATGGTGGCTCAAGTTTGAGTCAAACCTTCATCATGCATAATTCTACACCAATCTGCAAATATAGACTCCTCTTGAACTTTTGGAATGTCGAGAATAATTTACTTCACATGAAATTAATGAAAAATCTAAATTTATAACTCTGCTTAAACTACTGGAATGTTAAAATCTTTCAACAAGATAAACAAAAGTGCATGCAAGACTTATCAACTAGTCAACCATAGTGCAAGGCTAGTCAACTCTAAAACTGAAGCATACATGAAACTCCATGTTGGCATTCAAATAAACATCCAATGTTAAACACCTCAAGCTATTTATGAATTTGAGTATCCCTTTTAGAACTGAGGGAGTCATGCTTGAAGGCAACTTCATGTGAATTTGACTATAAAATGCTTTGATTTGAGTCAAAAGGGGAAGTCCTCATTGTCTTCTATTGATTGGCTATCGAAATCCTTAGCCTTTTGTTTATGTATGTAGTCCTTTTGGAGTTATTTTTATTTATTTCCTTTGGTATTAATTTCTTCATTCATTTCCTTCAATATTTCTTTAGAAACCCTTGCCTTCGTTCACTTTCCTATAAAATCTCTTTTGGCTTTTCTTTCTATTTATTTCCTTCATTTCCTTCACTTGGCCTTAAGACTTTTATTGCTCATTTGCTTCAAATTTTCTTTCCATCCATTTCTTTCAGACCAAAATTCTGAAGTAATTCTTTCAATATTTTGTAAAGTCCTCTTCATTCACTTCCTTTAAACAAAAATTCTGAAGGAATTCATTTTCTGGAACCTTTCTCTCAAATAATTCCTTCAGAAAAATTGTCCGAAGGAAGTTGGTATTCAAGATTTTTGATAGAACCTTTCCTTTGGACAAAAATTCCAAAGGAATTCATGTATTAAAAATTTATGAAAATTCACCTTAACACTTTAAAAATGATCCTTCAGAGTTCCTTGAAGTGCCCTCTCAGGTTTCCTATAAATGGCCACTTGCCTTTTGGATTTTTCGAAAAGGCCCAGTTGCCCTTCATAATTTTGTGTCACAAACTTTCTCGAATGAAAGATAACCTTTATAAAAGTTTGAAGTTACCCTTCAAATCCTTTCAAATTGTTCATTTCCTTTGGATAAAAAGTTTGAAGGAATTATTTCTTTTGTTTATTTTGAATTGCCCTCCGGGTTTTTGTCAATGCCCTTCAAACTTAAAAAATGATCCTTTGAACATCTGAAAAATAACTTTTTTGAAGGGCACAAACCCTTTAGACTTTTTCCAAGTGACCCTTTAGAAATTCAAAATGTCCCTCGGCATTCTCCAAGTAACCCTTTGGCAAAATGAAAGTGTCTTTTTGCATCATTCATTTCCTTTGCTTGGCCTTAGGACTTTTCTTGCTCATTTCCTTTGGCTTTTCTTTCTGTCCATTTCCTTCAGACAAAATGTCTAAATGAATTATTTTGGACTTTTGTAAAGTCCTCCTCTTCATTCACTTCCTTCAAATAAATTTTTTGAAGGAATTCATTTTTTAGAACCTTTCTCTCAACAATTCTTTTGGATAAAATTTCCAAAGGAATTTGGTGTTCGGGCTTTTTGATAGATCCTGTCCTTCTAAAAAAAAGTCCAAAGTAATTCACGTATTCAAAATTTATGAAAATTCCCCTCGGTAATTTAAAAATTATCCTTTGTATTTTCTTGAAGTGCCCTCTTGGTTTCCCTGCAAATGGCCGCTTGCATTTCAGTTTTTTTGAAAAAGTCTAGTTGCCCTTCAGACTTTTGTGACACAAACTTTCCTGAAGGCCAAATACCCTTTGGAAAAGTTTGAAGGTACCCTTCAAAGCCTTTCAAATCATTCATTTCCTTTAGACAAAAATACTGAAGGAATTATTTCCTTCATTTATTTCAAATTGCCCTTCAGGGTTTTATCGATGCCCTTCGAACTTCAAAAATGATCCTTTAAACTTCTAAAAAATGCCTTTTCTAAAGAGCATGAACCCTTCAAAAATTTTCCAAGTGACCTTTTTGAAATTTAAAATGTCCCTTGGCATTCTCCAAGTATCCCTTTGGCAAAATGAAAGTGTCCTTTTGATTCATTCATTTCCTTTGGATAAAAAGTCTGAAGGAATTCTTTCTTTCAGGTTTCTTGATAATAACTTTCCAGAAGGGAAAGTGCCCTTTTATTCTTGGAATTGATCCCTTGATAAAAATTTAAAGGTCCTTAAAAATAATTAAGTGAACTTTCTCGAAAGGTAGATACCCTTCGGGAACCTAGAATGTACCCTCCAAATTTCTATTATGGTCCTTTGGCATTTTTTCTCGAAGAAAAAAGTCACTTCAGAAAAATTGTCTTGCCTTTCGGGTTCTTCTAAAATGTCCCTTTCAAAGAAAATGTTTAGGTCATCAAAAGTTTGAAAATCCTTTTGGGAATTTTTCTAAGACTTTCGAAAAAAATGAAAGGACCTCTGAAATAATTGTTTCCTTCATTCCCTTTGGAAATCTTTCAAGTGACCTTTTACCACAGAGAAAGTGTCCCTTCAAAGAAATTGTAAAGGACCATTTGTTAAAATAAAATGATCTTCACTTAGTGAAAATGTCCTTCCCCCTTTTGAAATGTGACCTTTGGAGAACCTATAATTTTACTTTTGGATTTCTTGAAAAGGTATTTTCCTTCAGACAATTTGTCTGAAAGAATTCACATCTTCTGACTTACTAAAAAGGACCTTTTTTCGAAAGAATGTAAAACCCTTTGAAATTTATGAAAATTATCCTTTTTTGGACCCAAAGAACTCTCCATAATTTTTTTCTCAAAAAAATCCTCTGAAACCCATAGTTAATACCTCAAAAAGGCCTGTTAGTCATGGATATTTTGACAAACTACCCTAATATGCAAAGTTATGAATGACAAGGGTGGAAATTTGACCTATGGGGCAAAATTTTCAACACTTATCTCTTATTATAGTATATCATTTTAACCATTTTATACTTCATCCTATAATTGAGTGACAAGAGCTCTTGCCTCACCAAATCTACTTTCCTTCAATTTTATACATTTAAATGGCCATTGTCCATACTAACCACAACTAAAGTAAATACCACTAAATTATCTATTTCTACCTATTCCTATATGCCCTCTTTATTCATGAGAAAAACCAATTCTCTATTTTTGATGTCAGGATATTGATTTTACTTACTCATATTTTTTATGTGTAGCCTTTTTATCTCTTCCAACTTCCATATTATATCGCACACTATCTCATCCTCATTACACTACGTTACATTTGTAAGTCACCACAACTTGATGAAATTTTTACAACCATGTAACATTATATGGCTATGGGCGTGGGTTACAATTTAGATCCAAATTTTTGGCCATATTTATAGATATAAAATTATCATTACTTCCTTCATCTATAATCATCTTGGAACACTCACCTTCAAGATATGCTTGATTCTAAAATATGTTTTTCATTTACAATCATTTTATTTTTATCTACATCATCCTCTACTTGAATAGTATGAGCTCTTACCACTTGTAAAATTATCATTATACTCCTAACTCTTTCTTGTAGTTAATTAATCTCTTTATTACAACTTTTATTATCTCCTTAGTGCACATTGGCCTTCAAAAATTTAATACATTAGCTTGCTTACTATTATTTTCTCCTAATGTTCATTATTATGCACCTTTTTAACATTCACTTTACCCTACCATTCCAAAATATAAATTTCACCTTTTCTATTTTTATTTAATTTCTTTACAATGTACTATTATTATACTCCTCTTTATAAGCCATTGAAAAATGACATTGATTTAGTTTAGATCTTGTTTTATGTTATCACACATATTTTTCACAAATGGATAACTCTATGCTCTTTTTGTTTCTTGTCATCCACTTTTGCTTCCATTTCCCAATCTAAAACTTTTAGATTCATAAAAAACTCTAGAATCCTCATCTTCAAATCTCCTTGACTTTTTTTAATTTTATAGAGTTTTTTTTGTTGAAATCTACTATCCCTTATGGGAAAAAACTCATTTTTTCCCCCATCTTTGGAAAATTTATGGCTATTCTTTTTAGCATTAAATACTTCCCTTATATCATATTTACAAGGTCATCCCATCAACACATGGCATAAATCTATATCTATCACATACATACTACCTCATCTTAGGAATTCCCAAAGTCTAAATCTACCTTACACTGCTTTAACATTACAACTTGATGACCTTTTGTAAACATGTAACTGTAAATAGTTGCAGGTGCAAAGTAAATTTTAGACCCAACTTAATAAGTAGATCTCATATTGATTATTTACTTTCTCTCAACACTTAACATGATATAAAACATTATTTTATCTCTTTTAAATTATTATGCATGATTTTCTTGAATCTTTTGCATGATGACTATATCTTCTTTTCACATTTTTCCATTCACTTCTAGTTAGAAAGAAAAGTAGTTGTTGCCTTTTTTTTGAAATAGAAAATGCTTTCATTTTTATATTTCCATCCACCATGAACTCATTCTCTTGTATCTCATTCATCTTAATTTGGAGAAACTCTTCTTTTATCTTCTTAGTACACCCTTGGCATGCAAAGTGTTAACACATTACCTTTATCTATATTATTTTCTCCTAAAGTGCATTATTATGCATCTTTACAACACTCCATTTACCCTACCATTCTAAAATAGAAAATTTACCCTTCTCTTCTTCATTAATTAAATTATAATGCATTAATGTTTTTGATTAATTAAGGCGGCAAACTAGGGGCCAAACCCTATACAGTCAAAAAAGACAGGAAGGCTGGCAAACAAAAGATGCTAGCACCAAACCAACGGCACAATTGAGAAACAAAGTCAAAAAAAAAAACACTAGAAAGACTAGAGTTAGAAAGGACGAAAATACATAACTATAGAATTAACAAGATCCTTAAGATTCTCATTGTCCGCATTGTCAGCATTCCCTAGATTACCCACCGCTTTCAACATAGTCATATTCAGCAGAATGTTATTTTGAAGGCCTTTGGCGAAGACCTTTTCCAGATTTTGAATGCGGACCTTCAAGGCCCCAATATCTATTTTCCAATCATTCTCATTCTCCAAACCCTCAACAGCTTCTTCTACATGCATCTTCTCCTTATTATCAGTAGTTCCCCTAGAATCAACACCCTGCTCTATTGTTATATGCATTATTGTTATACTCCTCTATGTAAGCTATATAAAAATGTCTTTGATCCCCTTTAGATCCTTCTTTATGATCTCACACATATCCCTCACAAAATTATAACTCTTTTCTCTTTTTCTTTCTTACCTCCACCTTTGCTTCCTTTTTATGATCTACAATATTCAAGTGCATTCAACATTTTCACAATTTAATACCTTTGATTCAAAACTTACAAGTTTTGATTGAAATATATTTCAAGAACATGAAAATAACATAGTAACAATTATTTCTCTGAGAAGAGATGTTTTATTACTCAAGATTACAAATACAAACATATGCTTATCTCTAGGAAGAGATGCCTGATTTCCATTTCAGGTTACATATTCATTTATACACATTTTTAAGGTATGATTTGGATGTGGAAGGTCACCAATCTCAAGGTAGATTAAGTGGTTTGACTTTCATGATTTATAACAATACAAAATTTGAGGAATTACTATTTTAAGAAACTTACTATTTTTAGACTATACTACTAAAATTGAAATTTGGGGCACTTACATTAGATTTTTAGGGGTTAAAATCCACTAAGTGGAGATCATTCCATCTCACCACATTATACTCATTATTATCTTTCCAATGGTTCAAACGGGGAGTCAATCGGAGCTATGGTGCAAAAGTTATGGCTCTTGAAAGTTCCATCATCAATTAGGGTAGAAACGTCACCCCAATTATCACCCTAATTGTTTCCCGGATCAACCTTGAATTTTTTTAAACTTTTCAGATCATTTATCTCCTTCTCTCAACACCTAAATTGATTCATAAATTTATTTTCTCTATCTCTTAAATATTAATGCATGATTCTGTTGAATCTTTTAATCAATGATTTTATTATTTTCACATTGTTTCCTTTCACTTCTACTTAACAAGGCCAATAGTTATATATTTTTTTACCATTTGTAGTATAAAATTATTTTAATGACATATTTTAATCTAGTATGAACTCATTATCTTGTAACTCATTCATCTCTCTTTGTTATAACTCTTTTTTGTCTTCTCAGTGCACCCTTGGAATGAAAATTGTTGATGCTTTAGTTTGTTCATTATTCTTTTCTCCTAAGGTTTATTATTATGCACCTTTACAACACTCAATTTATGCTACCATTACAAAATAAAAAATTTACCTTTATCTTATTTGATTGCATTAGAATGCACTCTGTTATACACCTTTATGTAAGCCATCAAATAATGACTTTGATCCCCTTTGGATCTTTCTTTATTCTATCACACATATTACTCACAAAAGGATAAATTCTTTCTTTATATTTATTTTCATCCACCCTTTCTTCCATTTTCTAATCTATAACTTTATAATGCATCCAACGCCTTTCATACGAATAACTGTTATTGAACCCTTTTCTTTCACTCTACACTCCACTTTTTTACAACTATTCTCTCTCTTTTTTTTCCTTATCCTGTAATTATATTTTCTAAAATTTTCAATCCTTTATGGGAAACAACTCAATTTTTCCCATATTTGGAGAATTTATAACTATTCTTTCTTGCACTATATATTTCCCTTCTGTGATATTGCCAAGGTCATCCTAGAAACATATGGTATAAATTTATAACTATCACATGCATATTACCTCATCCCTAGAATTCAAAATGTGAAAATATACCTTATACTATTTTTTCATTACACATTGATGACCTTTTTACAAATATGTGACCTTATATGGTTATGGGTGTAGGGTACATTTCACATCCAACTTCCTAACCTCCATCTAAAATAACCTTATGGTACTTACCTTTTCTTCCACTATATCATTTCATTCTTATTCTACTTCATCCTTTAATTGAGTGATAAGAGCTCTTGCCTCACCAACTCTACTTTCTTTCATTTATAGAAATTCAAATTGCCATTGGCCATATTGACCACAATGAAAGTAGATACCACTAAATCTTTTATTTCTACCTATTCCTCTATACCCTCTTTATTCATGAAAACATTTACTTCTATATTTTTTATATGAGGATATTGAGTTTGCTTACTCATATTTTTTATGTGTAGCCAAGTTATCTCTGCCATCTTCCATATTATATTGCACACTATCTCATCCTTGTTATACTATGTTACACTGCTAAGTCACCATAACTTGATGAAAATTTTAAAACTGTGTAACATTATATCATTATGGGTGTCAATTAAATTTTAGATCCAACTTATTGGCCATATTTATAAATAGAAAAGTATTAGTATTTATTCTATCTATAATAATCTTGAAACACTTACCTTCAAATTTACACTTGATTCTAAAAAATGTTTATCCTTTTCAATCATTTTATTTTTTTCTACATCATCCTTTGTTTGAAGAATATGAGTTATTACCACACCATCTCTAGTTTCCTCAACTCTAGGCACTCAAATTACTAATGGCCTTATTGACCACACCTAAAGTAGATACCACTAAACTGAATGTGTCTACCTCTTTCTATATGTCTTCTTTCTTCATGAAAATAACCATTTCTCTCTCCTTTATGTGAGGATATTTATTGTGCTTCCTCATATTATTTATCTAAAACCTCTTTATCTCAACTATATTGTGTTAGAATTCTTAGACACCACAATTTGATGACATTTTCATAACCATAAATTACCAAATTATCAGTACAGGCTCTATCTATAATAATTTTGCAACACTTATTGATGAGATGTGCATGAGTATTAAAGTGACTTGGTTGTTTCAAGCACCACCCAAGTTAAAATATTAGTATGGTATTGGAGTTTGGATATGGCCGATCATTGGTATTCTTGGGCTAGTTGTGGCTGATCATTGGTATTATTGGGCTGGTTGTGGCCATTCATTGGTATTCTCAGGCTAGTTATGGCTATTGTTGGTAAATATGGTACTTGTGATAGATGATCACTTAGGAATCTAGGCTTTGATTTTATCACAGACTAGTTGGATATCTAGTCAAAATCAAATACCTATCTAGAAAAAAATTCAACACTTACCTCCAACTTTACAGTTGGTTCTATAAATTAATTTTTCTTTGCAATGAGCCTTCATAGTTTTTAGTCTTTAATAATATTAAATAATACGTTTCCTCTTCTTCAACAATATCATTTTTTCATACTTGATCCACTCCTTGAATAATATGAGATCTTACCACACCATCTCTACTTTCCTCAAATTTGAGACAAGTAAATACATGATGTTCTTGCTGACCACATCAAAAATATATACCACCAAAGCATCTACCTCTTTCTATATGTCCTATTTCTTTATGAGAACAACCACATCTCTCTCTTTGACATGAAGAAATTGAATCTAGTTCCTCTTATTTTTATCTAAAACCTCTTTATCTCTACTACCCTTTTCCCTTTTACTTCTTCTTCATATAATTTGATTATTTCTATGAATGTTGTCTTCTCTCAACACCAATTGATATGCTACTTTATTTGAATGCAGCTAAAAGAAAATAAAATCATCTTGAATGGCAATATTAATTCCATCTATATACATTATAAGTTTATTGCTATTATTATGGTCAATTGGTAACATTTTCATTATAATCATTCACTTTCATATCCTTTTGCTTAAATTTATGTAGCTCTTTAAGAAAGCTTTAATGATATTCAGGAAAAAATTCCCCTATATCATAGTAACCAACATATCCCAAGTTTTATTATTTTATTTTCCTCTCCGAACTCTTTCTAGTAGTACACAATTCAACCAAATATATTTATTTCCTGTCAACTTTATGTATGAAAACTTTAGTCACCTTGGGTCTTTAATTTTCTAATGATTTAGATCAATGAACTTGTCTTTAAGAACATTCTACAATCATGATCTATATGAAAATGCCTTATCACTTTAACTATAACTTATTTCCAATTAAGACGACTTTTCAATCTTTTAAAAATTAATAATTTTAAAAAAAAAAATTGTAACAGATCAAAGATGTGACACAACATCCAACACTTGAAAATACCATAGCCTTTGAAGTAAAAATTGCCATATACTATAAAAGGAAATTATTTGATGCCTTCCCTTCTATGTTATCACTTTAACAATTAATGAAATGTAATACCAATTTATTCCCTTTCTACTCCTTTTCAATCAATAATTGGGAATGTCATCCTCAATAACGTATTATTAAATTCATTATATCTATGCACCTTTTTATAAAACTCACTTCACCACACAATTATCAAAATCTTTGACTATAATACAAAACACTCTAATCTGATCACTATAAAAAAGGAATTAATGGTAATCAGGGTGCATAATGTATCAACCAAGCTTCAAAGCAATAATCCTTCTCATGAAAGTTGGAATTGTTCCATAAACAAAAATAATTAAATTCTCATCTTTAGGATTCACATTTTTCTTCCTTATAACTAACTATGTTTTTTTATTTATCTCCCTTGGTACTTAATCAATCAACCTTCAAATAGAATAATTAGATTCATATTTCTAAGATGCACAAGGCTTCTAATTTTCAAAAAAAATTATTGATTATTTTTTAAGTTACAATTATTTTCTAAACATGCTTTGATGTTGATTTAGAGGATGCGACTAGCTTGGTGCCTATTATTGGTCTAGATAATGATAAGTAACATCAACAATAGACATGTGTTATATAATTTAGAAATATTTTCCCTAAATTACATGAAATGAAACTAACTCACATAATGGCCACCATTTTTTCCAGGTTCTTGATATGTTTAATTGACTTAATACTTCAATGCATATCCATAGGACTGCCACATTCCAATATAACCACATCACCAATTTTAGTCCCTATACACATTAGATAAATCCAAATCTACAATTTATGCTACCCAATTGATTTCATGCAACCTCCCATGCATACATTAACCCATGCATTTTGAAGTTTGATCAACAATTGCATGAAGTATAATTTGATTTATGTAAATCAAAACCCTAAACTAGAAGCTAGAATGCAAGTTCAAAGCTTTGAAACTATGTGTAATTAGCAATAGGCTAGCCATTCTGTCAAGACTTTCAACTCTACTTCACTTAATTTTAACAATAAAACACCAGAATATAAGACGTCTAATGAAACTTAGTGCATGTCACCCATATATAAATATTGTACTCAAAACATACTTGCTAAACAGTCAACAATATTGTTATTAACAACAAACTACCCTCTGTAGATATTCAAAAATCAACATGAGATCACAGTATGGTTATATAACCCATACCATTTTTATATTTTTTTGGCTTCATCTACAAGAATGTGATTCATAAATCATTAAGCTCTGACCCAAGTAACACAAAACTTATCTTCAATTTTTTTTTAAAATTCTACCAAGGGAAATAGAAATAATGCTACAAGTGCATACAACTCAATGAAGACACAGATATTGTGCTCTACATAGACCAATATCAATTGATGCCTAGATATTTTAATATTATAATTATTTACACATAATATTTCAAAATATTGTGAGTGGATCTAAAGACCCCCAAAATGCTCAAAGCCTACAATTTTATCAGCATTTACGTTTGTTCACCAGAATAAAATACAATAAAAGAAACATACATCATTTTCCTATCTATTAAAACCATTTTGGGATATATCAAATAAATATGTTAACTTGGGAAACCACAAACACAGAAAACATGCTAAAATATTATAAGAACTCATTCACATGATCACAAAAAAATATCATAATCCTAAATGTCTTTACTAGAGTAAAACTATTACATAGGTTTTGTTCTCCCCTATTTGGATTTTTTTTTCTACCTATCCTTCATCTCTCCTCTCCATGTATTTAAATAGAAAACTACTTCACTAAATATGGATTTTTGGTCTTGAATTTTCACAACCATCTATCTTACATAGCATTGAATTTAGCTTTTCTCAAATAGGAATTATTATTTTCTCAACCATCTATATTTCATCACCAAAAAATATTGAAAATTAATTTAAAGAGCTTCCCCATTGTATAAAATATGATAAGGCCTATATTTGCTTCACATAGAATGTAGAGTTCTTGCACTTTTTTCACCAAACCCTTCCCCTACTTGGAAAAAGATACATGTTTAACTGGACTGTTCTCTATCTTCTTTATCTCTATTTTCTCCCATGCCATCTCAAATTTGGAGAGACCACTTCACCTACAATAGATTTATTGTAATTATAAATCTATAATGCACATAAAACTAAACAAAACCCTTGTAGAAAATAATGGAGAATGTCAAAGGTATGTTAGTGTTGCATGTTATGTGACAAAAACACACAAACCCAAAATTCTCATTTGTATAAATGATAGCATGACCTAATGAGAAAAATTTCTCTTGGCATGAAGGCACCTAAGTCATATGACAGCTAAAATTGTCTCATGAATCTTCCATTTGAGCAGTCCATTCGATGACAATGGTTAGATTCTTGTACCTCCTCCTTGTGCCTCTCTCCACTTATTATTAGAGTGCCCTTATACACCAATTCCACTTTCATTTATTCCTTCTTCACACCTAAAAATTAAATATATTTTCAAAGGACTTTCAACAAATAATAAAGAGATATCAAATTGATAAGAATAAATGTTTGAAAATATAAGATTTACCAAGAAGTTGGTGGTGAAAATATAAGACTTACCAGGAAACATGATCCTTAGAAATGTGTCTACTGTAATGGCCACCATGTTGCCCTTTCTTGAAGTTATTTATGGGCTTCTTACACATAGTGTCATCATCTTTTGTGATTTCCTTGTTTGGCACCACTTGGCAACCATAGTGTTGCATGGCAAGCATTTAGATTCTCTTTCTCTTTCTGTCAAATCTTCCCTCAGTGGTGCATAGACACCTATTATAATTGATCCAAGTCAATAATGAAATAAATATAAAAATAATGTTGAAGTACATACACCCATATTATTTTTGAAGACATTAAATAGATAAGGGTTGAATAAGTAAATGATTGTGCTCTTTTATATACATCGCCACAAGCATTGCATTGTCTTTCAAACTAGAAAAATAAATGAAAAATAATATATAACCAAACTAAATTGTGTAAAATATCCTCTTTCTATGTGAGGTCTAGATAGAACATTATATTATGGACCAAGTAAATGATTGTATTTACTTAAACATTGTAAAGGATTTATGTATGTTAAATTATATGTAAACACAATAAATAATGAAGCTAAAATATGCAATAATTGTGCTTTTTACTATAGTTTGACAGTTGAGTTATCAATTTTTTATTTATTATAGAAAGATAACTACAAAATACCATTTATACTTTGAAATATAATTTGATAATTAAATTTTTAAAAGTTTATTCGAAAATTAAAATAAACTTGAACATATTTATAATAAACACATAATAATTGTACAATTTGAAAATAAAGATAACTTTAAAAAATATTTATAATATCACATAATAATTATAGAATAAAATTGTCAAAAACTATGTTGTTGAATACAAACTTTACTTGAGAGACACATTGATACTTTGCAAGAAGGGGAGCCTTTCCAATTTATTTTAATACCCTACAAGCTTGAAGAAAAAAAGTGCATAGAATCTTTTTGTAGCCCATCTAAAACTTCACTTAAAATGAATTGACACCCACCATTTTAGGATATACTTAGATTGGAGTCATGTTTCCTTATTTTGATTTTTTATTTTTATTTCAATTTATATGAAAAATGTTTGGTTTGTGTTAGATAGGTAAATAGTATATTACTTTTCTTTAAAATAATTTACTATTTTTTTAAATTTGATTTGATACTTCAAAAACATTTTGGAGTCTTTTCTTTTTACCCTGGATGGAACCTAGTTATTCTACATATATTAGTGGTCTCTTGAATTTAAACAATCCAAATATTTTATCTTTTAATAAAAGTTTAGATTGCTTACCAGATCTCTTGAATCTTAATATATATATTTAGGATCTAAAAGACCTATTTTTATCCATAGTAATTGTGTGCATATTCTAATATCTAGTTTTCTTAAAAAAAGGGAAATTTATTAAATACCATAGTCCTTGGTGCTAAAACTAGAAACTATTCAACTAGTTCATGATAGGTTTGTGATTATTTTAGAAAATATTTTTGACTTTTTATGTTGTCTTGGCTTTAAATTGCATCTGATTTACTTGGCATTGTAAAATGGATTCGACAAATACAAAAAAATAATAATGTATATCTATAGTAATCAATCAATCATTGATGTTAAAGAATACAAGCCACTATCAATAACTCAATGCAATAACATAGATGACGCTTTAAAAAAAGAAAACCTTTTTAAAACTCATAATTTAAAATATAGTGTGGTTGATTGCTTGTTTGATGAATTTCAAGTGCTATTGTAATTATGATACACATCAATAGAGATGCATATTAGAATTATATATCATTTCTTTAGCTACTTGAAAATAAATGACACCCATGCACTAAGGTATTTTTCATTAGAATTAGATCCCAGAGAACTGTATAGATTGCACCAAATAGAAGACACTGAAACATATTTCCATGGAATGCAAATTTATGCAAATTCATGCATAGCCAATGGTGAACACGGTCTATGGGGTTATAATTTATACATAAATTGGTTTTCTATGTGGATAAATATTCCATTTGTGTTTGGTCTTTGATAAAAAATAAATAAATACTTTCATTTCAATGAAAATGATCCTACCCCTCTATATTGCATACTATTTCATGACCAAAATCTAGTCTATAGCCATTACAAACCATTGTATTATACAAAAATAAACAATTATCAAACCCCCCCATCAGGAACCTTGCTATCAAAAATATGTTCTATGCTTTCTCTTTATTGGTAGATGAATGCTAGAAAAATGGAATCATGTGGACTATTCAGAATGATGGAAACCACATCTTATTATGGTGATAGCATGTTTAGCTCTATTTTCTATTTGATAAAAATGCTTTTGACATACACTTGTATTGATATTCATCACAATATTTTTCTAATGCATTTATTTCTAGAGATAAAAAGGCACACACTTGTTTGAAAAATAATCTAACAGACACTGTCATAAAAAAAACCTACTATTGCAAATTGGCAAACATACATTATAAAAATGGGTTTTATCTATGACGAATGTGGAATATAAGGAATCTAATTCACTATCCAATGGATTTCAAATGTGTTAAATGTAAGCATTCAACTCTAGTCATCCAAAACTCAAAAAAATCTCAAGACCTATAATGCCTATACTTAGTCACAATCTTTATATAAAATCATTTTATTTAAAATAGATACAATCCACGTACATTATGAACCATTAACAACCCGAGAACATAATGGAGCAAGATCTAGTGTCATTATAGATTGCATAGAAATATCCCAAGAATAAAACAAACTCTCTTTGCACTAAATAAAGAACATTTCACATGAAAAAAGATAAAACATTTGGACTACAACCCATTAACAAAAGACAAGAATATAAATCTACAATTTGACACTACAACTACTAAAATTTAACCACCATTACATGGGCTTATTTTAGCCTTATGTTGATTAAAGAGCATGGCATGAAATAAAAATATATATAAGGAAGAGTATTAAGATTAGTACTAATAAATAAATTTGATGAAAATTTTTTAGATACACCAGTCCATGTTTGTGTTGTTTGAAAAAAACTATAATTTAAACACAATATGAAGACTTTTATTTAGTCTAAAAAGGACACTTACAAAAGGTTAATGCCAAAAACAAAATCAATTCTCAAAAAAAAAATGTGTGACATGCAATCAATCATTAGAAAATGGAAAAATTATTGCATTTGCAACACATGTTAATATTAGACTAAGAAAATAACTACAATTTGTAGGCATGTTATCAGATCTTGAAGAAAGAATAATTGCAATTAGAAGTGAATATTCACAACTAAGAAACTTAGGCTAAAAAAAACCACAAATTGGATTGATAGAGCCAATTATCAATGTCCCCTCAAGCATTGATAGAATCCAAAAAGTATTACCTAGATCCATAAATGAAAGAATAACTATTGCAATAGATTTACAATGATGAATGGAATACAAAAATTCATACCAAGAAGGAAGAGTTCATTCAAAACTTGTGATGGAGGCACTGTAATAACTTTGTGAATAGAAATTATACATTGATCATGATGCACAAATTGACTCTAATTGGAAACCATTTGTATATGCCAATGTCAAAGACCTTGCAAATAAAAATGATGTGTCTAGTGAATCTAAAAGTAGTAGTTATAGTGATAATATTTTTTCTTTTGACATAAGTCAAACCAAGTCTAATGACACTTTTGTGCATGGTTTTGTGGATCCAACATGTATTGTTACATTAGAAGACAAGTTAGTTGCAATAGCACCATCTAAAAGAAACTATCCTCTTGGTATTTTTAAAGATAAATAATTAGAATAAATTAACTTTTAAAAAAAATTCTTTTGCAATCCTTGTGATGATGACATTGTGTTGGGTTACTCCTATCAAAAAACATCACAATGGGAGCTTTTGCATACTAATCACCAATTTTCATACTATCTTACCAATTTATTTTTCAAGGGAGTAAAATTAATCATAGACCAAGTTGGAAAGACAATGTGGATTTGAATTAGAAAGGGTTAGCTAAAAGGAAGAAATCTTTTGGCTAAGGATGTCAAATACAAATTGAATTTAGAAAAATTACTCAAATAAGAAATTGGTTATGTGGATTTCAAAAAAATTGTATTTTCCTTGATTATATGCAAATTCTTAAAAAAACATGTTTGCCATGATATGATAATTATGAACTCCAATATTTTTATTGAATTTTATAATTGTCAAACATCCTTGGCAGCCATTAACTAGTGCATTAAAATAATTATATCTAAAACATCATAAAAACTCAAATTCACAATTAAAAGAACTAAATGTATCAAATGACATCTATTTTCTTGTGAAAATAGATCTAATCACTTGCACACATTATTAAAGACATCATATCAACATATTAAAACAAATGCTATGTGAAGAAAAATCATTTATGGGTAAAATCATAGATTACTTTTGCATAATAGAATTCCAATGTAGAGGAAATTCCCATGATCATTGGCTAGTATGGATTAAAAATGCACCGATATATGGAAATGACCAAAATTCATAAATATGATATTTTATAGACAAATACATAACTTTTAACACTGATGTCTTGAAAAATGACTTGATAAAATTACATACACACCATCCTACTAGTAGCTGTAGAAAAAAGAAAGACAAAAAATGTAGATACAATTTCCCCCAACTACCAATGAAAAAAAAAAACAATACTTGAACCATTTGAAACAAAAAATGAACTTGCAAAGTCAATATTAAATCAAACTTACTTGTTATTAAGCACCAACCATTATAAAGCTTTAGATTAATTTCACATCTTCCTACACAATCTTAAAATAGATGAGACTCAATACATAACAACAATACAAAATACACTTGAACAAACCACCATTTTTCTTGTGTGCAAGCCCTTATAGGTGTGGAATAATAGTTTCATAACAAATATTCCATACTTATGGTAAGCCAACATAGATGCATAATCTATTTTAAATGCATATGATGTAGTAACATATTGTCCTTCATATATGATAAAAGATAACCAAAAAATTACTAATGATTTTTAAAAAATACGTAGACAACATGAAACAACAAATATATATGCCATTCAGATGTTACATAGACTTGGGAATGCAATGCTAAACTATCAACAAATGTCTACACAACAAGCTATTCACTTAGTCTTATCATTTCCATTGAGTCATTGCTCAAGAAAATGTGCCTTCATAAAAACATCTTGCACAAATGAATGAATGTTTATTCTAAAATATCCATTTATCTTGAGATAAGAACAATATGGATCCAAAAATTTCATGTGTAAATCTATCATAGACTATCACATTGCTCATATTGCAACTATAGATCATGTTTGTATAGCTGAATTTATTTTAAAGTACTAAAAAAAGGGTAAGCCATTAAAAGAAAAGGCCACAAGTTATACACTTTATTAATTATAATAAGCATCTTAACCTTGAAAATCATTTCAATGAATGGTTTCTAAGATACGTGTCATTTAGAAACAATGAAAATAGTTTAAAACAAAACTTTAAAACGTGGAGAGAAGGGTACAATTTGAAAATTAAGACCATAATACAAAATGAGTCTAAGTTCAATCATAACACCAATCCTATGTGGGGAAACATGGCAAGATGTTATTTCCCAACTTGAACTTGATACTAAAATCAAAATCAAGACAAGATTTTGTTTCAACATCAAAAAATCTATAGAAGAAGAGCATGATTTATATATGGACTTGCCATTGATAAACCTTGCACCAATAAAACAAAGTTTGAAACCCTTTGAAATCAAACACCATCCATTCGTTACTTATAGTGTTGAATACTATAAAAAAAGATGAATGTTAAATGATGAACAAGCCGCAATTGTTAATGACATTTCTTTTTTAAAATGTCTAAATAAGAACAAGCCATTGTAATTATTCTTAATAAGAGGTGTAGGCACTGGAAATAATTTTACAACAAAACTTATATATGAAAAATTGGTTTGTATTTATACACAATCTATTGACAGTGATCCATCCAAGCCAAAGGGCCTCATTCTTGCATACACAAGTAAGTTTGCATATAATGTAGGTGGCATAACACTACATTCTATTTTTAATTGCCTTTTAATAAGTCATAACTCACTCTACTAATTAATGAATGGCCTGATACATTATCCAAATGTTATAATCAACTACATATAGTGCTAATTGATGGAATCTCAATTATAGAATCAAGAATGTTATATTATATTGATAGGTCTTTGCATGACATAAAGCAATTTCCAACCATGTATTTTGGAAACATTGACATGATCTTCTATGGAGGCTTATACCAAGCTCAACCTATAAATAATTCCCTTATATTTGAACACCCATAAATGAATAAAGAAATAGTCCCATTTGTTTTTTGCCAAGAAAATGTGAAATGTTACTAGGAACATCAAACTATGTAATAAAAAGGATCAAAATTTTGTCACTTTTCTAAATAGAATACGTACATGCTCACATGCATAAGATAACAAAACATATCTTAATCATAATTGTCTATGTCTATCACCAAATAACCCTTTGTTCCCTTATCTTTTTTACTTGAATAATGATGTGGATGCACACAATTCCAACATGTTGGCACTATTTAAGCATAAAAAAATTGTTATTGATGCAATAAATAAGAAAGATGACACATATAATGAAGGGCAAGGATATGCTAATATTGTATGCTTGCCTAAAAGAATTGTTTTGAAACCCAATATGCTAGTTGAATTTTTTGTTGGAAATTATGATATGCAAGATGGCCTTGTCAATGGCTATGATGGTATATTTAAAACATACACCAAAGAAGATAACAATGGCATTGTCTGGGTGAAATTTAATGAAAGTCACATCAGGCATTCCAAAATATCAAAACATATTCATTTATATAAAATCCATATTGAATTAAGTTGGACTCTAATTTTTGTACTTCAAAACCTACTCCAAAACCTGCTTACCAAAAAACATTAATAATATGAAGCCAATTCCCAATACATCTAGCTTGTGCATGTACAGTACATAGATCCTAAGGTCTAACCATAGAAGGAGTTACATTCAAGATGCTAGGTGTACATAGGCATGGATTGACATATACAAGACTTTCTCATGTAAAGACCATGGAATCATTATATTTGCTAAGCCCATTTATAAACAAAAAATTCAAGCTCAAATTTTTTTTTGATGAGATGTCAAGATTAGAATTGTATTCAAGATGGGAATTATAGAATAACTTATGATCACATGCTATTGACTCATCTATAGTAGTATGTTCATTAAACTCTCACAACCTCCAACCGTATTTAGAAGACATTATCAATGACCATGATTTGATGAAGTGTAATTTACTATGCTTACAAAAAACACGCATGTCAAGTGCTATCACTTCTAACCAATTCCTAAATTTCAAAACTTGTTATTCAATACAAAATGTTCATGGTATTATGATATGTGAAAAAAAATGTTTCTACTTCAAATCTAATGCAATACACTGTAAATGAAATAGAAGCATTGTTAATAGAAATTATAATACACCAACATGCATTTACAATTGTAAACATCTATGCATCTCTATATACTTCTATTTTAGATGTCATAAATGTTGTGGAACAAACACTATCAAATGCAATCCCATCAAAACAAATTTACATATTGGTAGACTTTAATATTGATATGTTTACCTCCAAAAAGTCAGCAATGCTTCTTGAGAAACACATGTTAGCTTATAACATGCATTTATTACCTAACAAACATAAACAATATGCAATTAGAATCATAAACCATGTATGGTGAAATACTTTTAAATAACATAACCAAATTCTAGCAATAGATACTTATTGGACTGATCATAATGTTATTTGTCTAGTCGCAAATGATGCCACTTGAACACTAGTACAAAAATAGAGGTGTAGTTCTATGACAAGAATAACAACTTGATGCCTTATTTTATACATCAAAATAAATACTATTCAAATCGACAATGAGATAATTCCCTTCCTTAAACTCTTGTTTTTTTAGGTTATTTTATTTGTTTATGATTTGCGTAATCTACAATAACACTAGTAAGGTGTACATTTCAGAGTATGTCAAGTATGGAACAAGAAAAAGTAATAAGCTATTGAAATTATTATATAGGTGCTTATTTGAAAACAAAGGATTCATGATTTGTCCAAGATATGTGCTACCTTCATAAAAAAACAAAAAAACATCTTCAAAATCTTATTGACCATACACCACATCATGGATTTGAACATAGGTAAGTTTTAGGCCTAGTTTCTATTACTCACATATTAGTTGGTGTTACATAATTGGAGAAATGAATGTTTGTAACAATTAAAAATAACAAACATAGTAAATTATAAAATAAAATTTTATATCCTAACCACTAAGTGCTTAATTTGAATGAACGGATTGTGAACCTGTCCAACCTAAATGTTGGCTTCATAAAGATAGACAAACAACATGACAAGATCATTAAGCCTATATATTATCCAAAGTTTGGACATAGGTAAGTTCTAGACCTAGTTTATATTATTCATGTTTTAAATACTCTAATAAAATTAGTGTTGTTATGATTTTTCAGTGCAATATTGCTTTTTGTGTTCATCAATAGTGTAGCATTTAGGAATTAATGATTCTAACAACTAGGAAAAAAAACAATAAATTTTAACATAAAATTCTATATCCTAACCACTAAATATTTATTATACAAACAATAAATTCAGATTCAGGGTTATGCTATAACTAAAAAAAACAAAAAAAATAGGACTATTACCATGTGTTGACGTAGAAAACATATACTCGAGCAACTCCTGATCTACATGGCCATTCTGATCTAATTGTTAGCAATTACAATGACAAAAATTTAGTGTCATCATTCATTACCATAATCAAAGAATCAACCAAGATTTTCCTTGTTATTCATTATAATTTCTACATGGATATTGCAATGGAACTAGTACTATTCTGATTTTCACACTGAAACTCTAAAAAATAAATATGTTTTATTTTTCATGTCAATTAAATATAGCTTTATATGATTATAAACATTATGGTGTCTATAAACGAATCTTGCTCATCATTGGCATAAACCTATGTCTAATATATATTTTTTTGAAATGATCCATGGCTTTGTCATAACCCTTACAGGGAGTAAAATATGGAGCCACAAAATTAGACTAACTAAGAAATAATACCAGAACAACGAAATCTACCAAAACAGTGATGTTTTATTTTTTTGTTTCTTTACATAATAAGAAGAAACACAATGCAAAAGTTATTATTATTATTATTATTATTATTATTATTATTATTATTATTATTATTATTATTATTATTATTACTACTACTACTACTACTATTATTATTATTATTATTATTATTATTATTATTATTTTAAAAAACTCACTATCTTTTTCCTACTCTTGCTATCTTAACATTGCCAAGAAAAATATGTCCATGCAATTATCACAATGCAAACACAAAATTAGATGTAGAAAAACACAATAACTAGAATACATAAACAAAATAATAAAAAATAGGAGAGTGGCAATGTTCTATTTCCCAACTTACTCTAAGTAATAACAATATAAAAAAAATATCACTTTAAAAAAAATGTGAAACTAACAATTTTATTTAACTTTCCCATTTCAAAATGCTCTACATTGTATCCCATTATAGAAAATATGTATTCAAAATTTGCATTTTTAAACCATCATTATAGTTTAAACATAGGATAATATATGACAATTTCAATCATCAACCTCTCCACAAAAAGATGTGGCCATGTTTTTAAAGGTGATTTGTTGTTTGTTTATGGACTTGATTTCATAAAAACCCCAAACTCTCCAAAAAATATAGAAATATTTCACGTTGATCTTGTTGACATAATTAGTTAGATGATAATAACAACCAACATCAACAACAAGCTGATTGATAAATTCTCACAATACTTTTATCCAAGAAAAAGTGTTCGAATCACACACAATAAAAAATAGAAGCCAGTATGAAAGAGGTGTTATTGATTGTTGCCTTGTATTATATCCTAATAGCACTGTGGAAAACATCACAACTATTTGAAAAGAGTGTAGAATTACCCTTGACACCACCATACAAGATCTCGTTGAATCAAACAACACATATGTAGTGGGTTCATTTGGTGCCATTATGATTAGACATCAAAAACAATACAATCAACATGAGCTCTATCTCAAGGATAGAAAATCTGAAAAAGACATGGTAAAAATAATGACTCTCACCCAAATATCTTATTTCTATTTCTTCATCATTTTCATTATTGTTTGCTCTATATCAAAACATACACATGTATATTGATTTTTAAAAAACTAACATTTTAACAATCGTTTCCTAGCTTCTAATCAATGACACATACAAACATCTATATCCTAGTGTACACCGATTGCTATCATCAACAAAGACACCAATAATAATTTTCAAAAACATCATCTGAAATGGAAGTCGAGGCACCCCTTTGCTCCATGCAAGCCAATCCACTTTTCTAGATGTGTTGAATGACCAATATAAAAAATCCCATCTATAACATTTCATAAAAGCAAACATTGAGGTAAGCATCTATTTCACACTCATCACTCTCAGATACAAAAATATGACTTTGCATAATTTTTAGCATTTCAATTATTTCATAACATGACTAACCACAATTTTGGTATGTAGGTCAAGGGTCTGTTGAAACCAAAAAATATTAATGCATCACCTTTCCATCCATTTGCCAATGATTATGAGCATCCAATCTTGATAAATGCTCCCTCAACAGATGTTTTGGCACATTGTACAAACTATCAACATACTCAAATTTTATCATACTAACATTTGCTACAATGCATTATACACACAGAAAATGGACATATTAACTACACTTTGAACTACAAGCTCCTTGAGGAGAATTTGACAACACTAACTAAAATCTCAGTCAATGATTATAAACAAGACATCTCAACTGTGGTATTTTTGCTACATCGTTTCCAACTACATGGCACTTTTACACTTGCCATGAACAACATCATTAGTTCATAATAATAAGTGCTTCTAAAAAATAACCATCACCACTACTTTTTCTATAAGTAAACAAAGCAAGCATCATAAAAAAATCCTAATACATGTCTTAAAACTCTTTTAATTCCACTAATCTTTGCTTATTGCAATTTTGTGTAGGTAAAAAATGGCATAAATCTACATGTGCACATAATTAAAAAATTCTCACTTCATAGAACTTATAATTTTTTTGCAAAAGGATTTTTTTGCATAGAAAAAAATAACATTTTTTCAAGTGTAAAATTTATTTTGGCCCTATTCAAAATAAAAAACTTAATGTTCCAAATCAACATCAGTCATTGAAATGTAGAAATAGTGTGACATTGAATTACTGTGCATTCGATTAGTATTCTATCTATTGTATATAGCATATATTCTACATAAATATGTAAATATAATTAAATAATTTAAGATATATATTTTTCACTTACTTATGCTACAAAACTCACAATCTTCTTAATTATGTTCAAAAAATTGTGAACTGTGTGATAGTTGTGTTTACTAGCAGTAATGAATTGGATGACTATTTTGTTACGCTATTCTACTTTTTTATCATTTAATCTTCTAATTCTTGCCTCTTTTTTTCTTTCTTTTTTCATTTATTTTTTAGAAGTTTCATTTTCTATGATAAATAAAAATAGAATGTTATTTTATCTTGAGAATAGAAGTAGAAGATTGGGATTAAATTTATACTAGTATAATGCAACATTTAAAAATCAAAATCAAAATTATATTTAAAATGATATAAATTGTGTTATATATCTAAATAATATATGAAAATTAATAATATATGAAAAGTATTAGGAAAGAAAATTTGAGAGTATTTTTTTTTTAATTGTAGGTGTGCTTAGAGTCTTAATAGTAGTTTAATTTATTATCTTTCCTCTTTTATAATGTTGTCATTTAGGTACTTTAAAAAAAATAAAATTGATGTGATATTCAATGAGGAGATAGAAATCTCCAATGTTATATAGTTTGGATTTTAAATATTTTAATATTTTGTGTAATCAAACTGACATGTATTGTGCCTAGGTCTCATAAATAAAAAAATTCAAAAACTTTGTTTTGGCGAGAAAAGCCAAATTTAAATTTTTTAAGATCTAAAACTCAAACTAACAACTAAAAAATAAGCCTAAAGGTGATCTAAGCATCCTAAGGCCATTTAGACCACTAAAAAATCAAAAATTAAAAAGAAAAAACAAAAATTGTAAGAATCTAAGCTTAGAAGTGATGCTCTGCATCAAGGTCCATCATAGATTATGGGAAACAACCAAACCAAGATCCACATCACCATCAACAACAAGAAAAATAACCCATTGCACCTCTAGACATGGAAGGCATGTAGTCAAAACACCAAAGTTCCATCATTCCCATCACCATGTGCCTGAACCCTAGTAGACTGACCCATGCTTCCATGCTTCACCCCATGACCCACCCAAACAAACCAACACTAGGAGAAGACGAATCCCCTCCTCCTAGATCCTCTTAACCAGAGTAAAAATTCCACCTAGCCCTACTAAATCCACCAAATCTTGCATTATCTTTGTATATGAATAGATGTAGTCTTATGTGTAATAAGTCTCCTTGAAATGTCTGCCAACCCTTCTTTCTTAATATCAAAATGATCCATCACCTATAGAACCCCTTTCCCTCATATAAATTCATCAAAAACTGTGATGCCAAATCAACTACCTTTAATGCAATCTATCCCAAAATATGATCGAGAGAAGAAAATGACATCAAAAACTTATCCATAGAGAACACAGGTCCTAAAGGCCTATCTAGTATATCTATCAACTACATCAGAAGTGATCTCGGTCTCACAATACACTCCTCCAATTCTCTGAACATAGAAAGAGAAAAAAACCCAAATAACTATTACCATTAAAGGAAGGGAATGATTGTCCCCATAATTGAGCCTATTCATCCAAAAATGTTGGCCTCATTGAAGACCCAACCTCACAAGAGTTTAGACCACATGGCATGTCACTCAATATCCTTCACAGTGCATAGAAATTACTAACAAAAACTTTAGCCGCATATGAATTTGTCATGTTACACCAAACTGACTAAATGCAATCTTGCCCCAAGACAACCTTAATGGCATCAAAGATGACCCCATTTGGAGCCCAAAACATCAATCTTAGCTTTATGTCTGAAACACATTCCCAAAATGTCATTTCTTTCTTCTCAACCCTAAGGGAGAGTACAGGTTCTATCACAACCAAGTTGACCATGGAAAAATTCATTATCACAAGCATCAAACTACACAAGAATCTAAGAAGCCAAGAAAATAAAACCAAAAGGACCCCAAATGCACCCAAAGTAGAATAATAAGCTAAGTAAATCATGTAACATAAAAGTAATGAGCAACGTGAAATGCTACATGAGGCCACATTGAATGCAAATCCAAGGAGGTAATCATGAGTGCAAGGAAGAAAATGCAAAAATCATGTGTATTGATGACTTCAAAAAAACTTTCCATGATTACAACTAGATTAATTCAATCAAATATAAGCTTGGACATGTTTCAAAATTTAGATCCATGATATGATCAACTTGTTGATCCACTCCACAATTTGCCAAAAAATTTGCATGAGAGTTGGCTTCCTAATGGTTATGAGATATGGACCAAGATGCTAAAGAATCTAATAATTATCATTCATTTTCCAAGATGATGTTTAAATACCATGTATTATCATGCCAATTACACAGAGCTGACATAATTACCATAGATTCCCCCTCGATGAGTAGATGATCAATTCCACACTGGTGCATCATCTAAATGCCTAAAACCACTGATTGGGCTTTCACATCATTATTTGTTCCATCTAATAATTTTATTGACATTGCCCTGATCAAAGGTCTGAAACAATCTCTCAAAATTCCTCCCACTCCTAGGGCACTAGGATCCCCCCTGGTAGCACTATCAAAGTTAAGCTTAAAGGACCCCATAAGAGGGGGAATCCAAGTTGCATTTTTACGCTTCAACGAGATGCTCTTACCTACTCTTAACCCATTAACATGGGTATACTATATATTACTTTTAATATATATTATATATTACTATTAATATATATTATAATTATAATATATTTAATAAACTTATATAATTATATTATAATATTTTTTATTAGTTTTATATTAAAATATTATTATTATTATTATAATAAATTATTTAACATAATATGGCAATAACATATTATATTATATTGTATTATATATATATATATATATATATATATTCATATATCTTCCAAATTATTACTTTCTAAATTATTTATTCACAACCACCAAATCAAAACATAATTTGTTTTATACTCATGACACCATGGGTTTTTGACATGAAATTACTAGGACATGATCATTTGTACATGTTAGTACTATCATTTTCCCCTATGGTTATTGTTTTGTGTTGACTACCAGTGATAATTAATGACAAAGTGCCTGTTGGTAGAAGTAAAAATTGTTTTCTAATGTTCAGGGGAATATCTACATATTGTATTGGTTTTCATAGTTTCTATTAAATAATGATTATTTTGTATTATCTCATCAAATGAAATGGGTTTGATTACGTTAAATTTTTAATAAGCCTTTCATCAACTATAAAATCATTACAATTTTTATTGTGGATAAATGAACTACATGTCTTCACATTGAGATAGTGGTAAATTGTAGTGACAACTGCTACAGTTATGTAAAAGTGAAGCCATATGGATTCCATTACTATTTGTAGAGACTCCAAACACAAATAAGAGAGATGATCAATGCCATGATGTCGAATAGAATAACACAGAACTAAAAAAGAAACACTAATGGACCCTAAAGTACCCACATAAATAATTATTGTAATCTTAATTGTTCTATGTGGGAGAGAAGGGAAGTTGAAGCGAAGAACATCTTTAAGGGTAATAGTCTTTATTGAAAAACTAGTAAGTTCCCATCATAATCCATTGAATAGAAATCCATACCCTAACTATACGTCATCTTTGATAGAGCCATTTGTATACATAAATGATTTTGTCTCTCCATCATTCCAACATTGTGCATTTCCAATGAATTTGATTCCATCAAAAATATGTATAATTAGAATTGAGTATGTGGTTGCATATTACTAGCCTTTTAATTCTTGAATCCCCACAAATTAAAATCACCATTTCCATAGAAGCTCACCAATGATAAATCTTTGTCTTTGAGCATTCACCGTCATTATTGATTCGAATGATTTTTCATAGATATGCATTAGATAAGAAATGGAAACAAATAAACAAGTTTACTATTGTTTATTATTATAATAATTATCTTTTATTATATAAAGCTTTTATTTTTTTCCCTTTCCTAAGTGTTGTTAATTTATAGTTAAATAAAAAATATAATTTATTTTCAATTCATTTTCTTCAATGTAGTTTGCTTATAGTTCAATTATTTTGTAGGCAAGTAATATATAGTTTGGTAATGCTTTCAATCTATTTTTATACAATTTGTAAATGCTTTCAACATGTATAAACTATAGTCGATAAAAAACACAATTTGATGTCAACTATTATTCTTGAATAATGGGCAATTTAGAATTAGCTGCACCTCTTTGACAATGATGGCCTACATCACTATTACTATTACCAATTATTTCTTTTACTTCTATGTATCACCACATATTGGGTTAATTTTATTGCTAAAGGTCATCTGTTAGATCATTATGTTAAATTAAAATGATAAAATGTAGCAGAGATAAAGTACCACATTTAATTTTAATTTAAATTGCATTTCAACATTTTTCATTACTTTTATTTAAATTCCAATCTCCCATTATTAATGCGATTTTTAATGATTTGCTTTTTAATTTTGTGCATAAATATCATGTAAAATTGATGTAAATCAAGTTCAAAATCATGTCATTTATTTGTAATCACCATCAAATTAGCAAGTACTTGGGCCCTAACACAACACTTTCTCTTTAGCAGAGTACAATAATGATTCATTACTTTGGGAATTGTAAATATTCCCCATATGTGCCTGCATGTATCCATTAAATTAAAATTTCATATTATAACATGCACCCATTTCAAAGCAAAAGTGTAATATTTTTGCTTACTCCCATGAATAGGTACTAAATTCGCATCATAGCACTTGTTAGTTTAGGTTTTGCTTTTTTTTTTTAATTGGAAAAATAGGTTCCATATTTTTAATTAATTACATATATTGTGAATCACATTGTCATGTGTTGTTATAAAAGCTATTATTTTATCAAGCTTACTTTGAGAGACTATCAAGGTTAATTTGTTCACATTTTTAGTCATGAAAAAATGTTTTGCACATTCCAATGAATTTAGTCATGAAAAAAAATAAAAAAATTCAGATCTCTGATTTTTTCACAGTCCATTAGAATGGAAATAAGATTTCTAGGGATTAAATGTATACAATATTTTTAGATCGATGCATTTTGAAACATTAACCATGATTCAACATTAGGAAAAATATGCTGAGAACTGTGAACTAGAACCTTATATAGAAAAATATTATGCATTGAGGTGCATATAGTGATCTCTCTTCTTATCATTTTATACACCTCAATGCATAATATTTTTCTATATAAAGTTCCAGTTTATAGTTCTCAACATATTTTTCCTAATGATGAATCATGGTTAGTGATTCAAAACACATCGATCCAAAATCTCGTAGATAGTTGATCCCTAGAAATCTCATTTTCATAAACTCTTTCATCATGGAAAAAATGTTACACACATTCCAATGTCACATAATTATAAAATCCGACATGATTCTTTCAAGACTAGTCTCAACATTCAAATGTGTCATTATCATTTCTACACAACAAAATCATGATTTCAATTAACACATGGACTTAACTACCAATGTCACTAAAACCTAGCACTTTCTTCCCAATCTTGGTGTATCCTTTATTTAAATTCATCTTCTTTCCTTTTTCAATAAACCATTTAAATTATAGACTTGGTAGTGAGTTAAATTACTAGTTTTGTTTCTGATGAGGATAATGATGGTGTCAATGCTAATTAAGGGCACCCTTCTTGTAATAAGTAAAGTGAAGAAGATTATAAATAAAAATTCCAAGAAGCCAACAATGACTTGTTTCAAAGAGGCATCTAAAAATGATGTTGGAAGTCTTGTTGGTTTTTAAGGATACTATGATGATGCATTGGTATTTTGTTTTCAAAGTGACTCAACTCCACTAGAATAGAGTAATATATTGAAAACACCCTAAAATTCAAGTTGGGCCTACACCTATACCTACTCACTTCTTTGTATTCCATGTTATTGACTAAACTCTGGGTGAATCACTAAGGATAACCATTTCAATAAAACTTTCTAGGTTCTTCAAGTGCACTTAAATTTTCTTTGGATTCCCTTAATATTCCATAGATTAACGAAATCCAAATTAGTGTATTTTGTAAAATAGGAGATTAGCTCTACAAGATCTGATGGTCCATGGTGAAATCATAATAAATAAATGAAAACAAGCTTTATACAAAGTGGCACCAAGATTTGAACCCACACCAATAATTAATTTTTTTCTTAACTAGTATTCTTCCATTCTTGAAGGTAGTAACTTACATGAGTGACAATGCACTATGTATTACTCTCATTTATTTTAGTGTGGATGGAGTTTTGACCATTAGATGAAGTAAACTTCATCTTTAGGAAAATAAATATGTTTGTGTTTAAACAAAATATGTATAAGTAATTATGGATTAATAGTTATGTTTAGTTTGGTCATATAAAATATCAAAATTGGTACCTTGAGTGTGGCTTGTGACACCCAACCCATAGGTGCATTTTGCATGCTCTCTTGACCCTTTTAGGCACCTTTTTGTTGATTCTTAGGGATACATAGACTTCCAAGACTTGATTCCATCTCAACTAGATCCCATTTCCCATGCTTATTCCATTCCCCTAGGTCTTGAACCTGTAGGACATGAGTGTTGATGCTGGACTATAGCACTGGACCCTCTGGTATCCCATTTCTAGCACTCTTATCCAATCACATTGTGAACCCAAATGACCATTTTATCCTAATTCTTCTTCTTCATTATGTTGTCCTAGAATGAATGTATTTAACCCATGACCAATAGATCTCTATAAAAGACCATTGATAGTTCATTTAGAAGGGGTTGGTAAATATTACAAAAGTAAGAAAGAATACAAGCAAGACTACTAAGGAAAATTTCCCTATTCTCTATATACAACCACCCAATAAAGTTACCAATATATTCAAACCCTCACACCTGTCCCTAACCACCTCAAGCACACCCAGTTTAGCATTTTGACAACTACATAAAACTATTTCACAAATCACATCAAGTGAGAGAACTACATATGGATTGATCCCTCTTCAGAGTATTGGCATGTAGGCAGTGTGCCCATATAATGGGTGTGGATACATGTTTAGTGTATCTTACACACAGTAACCCCCCTCTTTCTCAAGTTTTATTCAAGCACTATGAAGGTCTAGGGTTTCAAGATTGAATCAACTCTATAAGGATCTCCATCAATATTCAAGACTCAAAATTTCATAGACAAGCTTTTGGCAACAAAAAACTTAGATCTCTATGACTAGTTTGGACAACAATGACATGACTTGGACTATAACATCAGACACTGAAGTGTCCTTTTGGTTTTCCTATCCTTTCACTGAATGAAATCTAGATCTAAGTTCATGACACTATCCCAGTCTTGCATAGTTGGTATCAGCCTCTATCTCAACCATATCAGCATAGTTTTAAGATAAGTTACATTTCTCCTCTTTCATTACTATTTTTAGAAAGCTATGAAAGTCAAATAAATTATACAAATCAGTAGTTAAATTATTACAATATTATTTATTGATTTAGTCAACTTGGACCTTTAACTAAATTAGGAATAAGACTACAATATTCTCAAAATGGTTAAATCATTTGTTGAACCTGACTTACTTCGTTTATGCATAAAACCCCTAAAAACCCTAGGGTAAATTCCTTGCTATTTTTTCCAGTTTTTTTTTAATTTGTTACTAGGATTTTTTTTTAAAAAATCATTAATTTTTAAAATTTCATAGTAATTTTTTCAACAATATTTTCTTCCGAACTGTAGTTGCATATACTAGGTCCCTTTAAATCAAGAATTTTCCAATAATTTTTTGATTTTTTATGTGCATATTTAAATAAAAAATTCACATTAATTTTTAAAATTCTATAGTAATTAAAAAAAAACTATTTTCTTCCAAACTCTACTTGTATATACTAGGTCCATTTAAATTAGAATTTTTCCAATATTTTTCTTATTTTTTATCTACATATTTAAATCATAGATTCACATTAATTTTTAAAATTCCTTAGTAATTTTTTTTTTAAATATCATTTTTCAAAAGCATAGTTACACTATACTAGGTCTCATGCTTTTGAGTTATCACCTTACATGTTTGTGAGCTTAGTATCTTTTTTATGCATTCTCAAGTTTATTATTTTTAAGGTTTTACATTTCATATATTCAGTACTTTCCTTCCATATCACTTTGATTATTAAAAATTATTACAAAAAATTCAATCAATTTTCAATTTGTTTTACTACTTTAGCAATGGTCCAATACACTAGTTTTGATGAAATTGATAAAAGAGAACTTAAAAAAATATTAACTAAACACCTTGACATGTAAGATGATATGATTTAAATACTACAAGAATAGAAACAAAAAACAAACAATGGTTAAACCTCTCAAACCATAAAGAAACCAGTTGGAAATGACACTACAGGAGCAACTATGTCTCAAAACCCCCCTATGGCATCCCAACCTTCCTATGAGACACCACCAGTTATAACTAGTACATCTTTATCTCTTGATGTGGTAGCCATTATATAAGAGATAAAATCTCTTCAATCCAAGGTGATACTTCTTAAACAAGGTGATTCTAGACCAACACGGGCCTTGGATTCTTTGGCTCTACGGCATACACCATTAGCATGCCATATTACTTCTATACCCTTGCCCCTAGGTTTTGTTCAACCCAAGCTCACTCTATATGATGGCAAAGGTGATCCAAAAACACACTTGAGAGCTTTTCATATAACATGCATAGATTATGTGCCAAATGATTGTTTACTAACCAAGATATTTCCATGAAGTCTAAAGGATTATGATTTGCAATGGTTCTATAGTCTATCAAATTAGTTGATCAATACATTCAATCCTTTAGCTGACATGTTCCTAGCTCATTTCAGCATTAACATTAGTGATAAGGTTTCCTATGCTCAAGTTGCACAATAAAAACAAAGATCAAATGAGCATCTCACAGATTGTGTTCTTTGATATAAGACTAGCTTGGCTAAGATGACTAGCCCCATGGCTGATCAAGAGTTACAAGATATCTTCAAATAGAGTCTTCTACCAGCTTTTCATGAATCGATAATATTCAAAATATTCTCTTCTTTCACTGAGTTATGTCATATACTAAAAAAAAGAGAAGTCAAATTAATTTCAATGGGAAAACTCAAGTACACAAGTATATCAGAAACAACAAATAAGAGTAATAACAAAGTCCCACATAAAGTCAAGGTCAATGATAACAAGAGTCAAAATCAATTTATAGTTAATACTACTTCAGAGTCCCCTCAGTGAGTGGTTCTATCAACACCTCCTCAATGAACTTTTACCAATCTACTAGTATCTCCAACCAGATTTTTACAATAGTTATTGGAATTTAATATCATATCTTTCCCTCATATTTGTGAAGTTGATCCAACAAAGTATCTTCCATGGGGATATGATCAGAATGCATTTTATGATTTTCATAGGGCACCAGGCCACACAAAAAATAGATGCATTAGTTTGAATCAAAAGATATAGGACTTGATATATAATAGCTTTATTTATCTTGGCACTTCAGTTGAGCCTTCTTAGGCAAATCAAACATAGGATAAAGATTTAAAAATATTCTCAGATACTTTTCCGTAACATTCTAAATAAGAGATAGGGGATACATCAGGTGTTCATCATGCATATCATACACATCCTCCACCAGCTACATACCAGTCAACTTTAGTTGAGTTACACATTTTGAGCAACATGATTATAGTATATAATTTTAGAGTTCTAGCTAGACCTTTGATCTCCTTCTCAAAGCAAGATATAGTTGAGGATAATTTGGATTATCATGCACTTTTTATTAGATCTTACATTCATAATCATCTCATTCATGGTGTTCTCATAGATAATGGATCTAGTGTGAACGTGTGCACTATGACATTACAACAATATTTGGGATATTCAGAGAAAGATATTACCTTGATGGGCATAGTTATCAGTAGATTTAATGGGCACATACAGAGTTCATTGGGTGATATTTTACTTCTTATACAAGTTGGTCCAACACATCTAGCCACACCATTTACTATTATTTATAGTACAAGAGTTTTTGATATGTTACTTGGTTGGCCATGGATTTTGAAACTTTAAGCAGTACTTTCTATAGTTCATAGATGCATGAAATTTATCCATGCTAATCAGGTTTCTATAATTGGTGGAGTTCCATATGAGTTATCACTCCTCACTTCAGAGTCATCTACTATTTTATAGTCACTATTTTTAGTTCCAACACTAGTTTTAATTTCTCCATTAGTTTTAGTTCTTCCTCTAGTTCAGATTTAGACATAATTGAGGCCTCCCTCACTAGCATAGATATTTCATACACATCCATAGAAGCCTTTTTTAGAGCATCCAAAGTATCATGACTCTAGATAGTTTCCAAATATAGTGTTCACACCCAGGGCAATATCATTGAGGTCTCATGTATATACACATAGAGCACATGTTTAGAGATCTTATCTTACTACCAGATGGGTCCCTAAGATCATTATAGTTACATCTACTTCTTATAGTTATATGGGGACCCCACAACTAATTTTCACTATAGATATTTTAGAGTATTTATAGCATATACAGCTTTCAGAGCCATAATTTCAGCCCTTCTATTGTGATCCATGATCACACACGATCCCTCTCCTGGATATAGGACATCATGATAGGAAGTTTCCCATGAGACTCATGGTTAATATCATCTCTTCTCAACCTTACTTGTACATAGTTTTTAGTTTTTCTTGTGCATAGTCTCTTCATGATTGACTATACATAGCTTATATCAAAATACAAAAACATTCAAATATATGAAAAATCTAAAAACATTAAAATATATAAAAAATTCAAAAATATTTAAATATTTTAAAATACCAAAAAAAATATAACATTTCAAAATACAAAAACATTCAAAAAAATTAAAAAATTCAATTTTTTTTCAATTATATGCATCATCCATGCTTTACATTTATATTATCATGTTAGACTTACATTTGTTGTTTTATGCTATTTTTTATCGATTTATCTACATTACCATACTTCACTTGATCTTCTTTGAGTGTGTGAAATGACATCTAGATCCATAATTACTTCACTTGACCTATTGAAGGGGCATCCTACTTTTAGATTTGAGACATACATCAATATATCTACCCCTTGGGGGCATCTTCTACATGGCAACACCATCCAAGTTATGTCATTCCTACACCACACACTCTAGTTATCATGTTGATGTACATTACTTACTAGCTTACATGGATTACTCTATATAACACTTGTGTATTTCTTAAAATATACCTAGTCTTATACTCCATGTATTGCATACTTTCAGTTCTTGCTTTGATTAGTTAGATGCTATTGTATTTACAATATATTAAATGCCTTCCTTTCTTGTTTTTCATAGATAGATGTGATTACATTTCTTAGTTCCAATTTTGTCACTTGTATGTACCTTAAGACATTTGCCAATGTCCTTTTCTTGTACATATGTGATTGTGGCCCTCATGCCAACCTTGCTTGTTTTCAATTGTATGTATGTAAAATTTGAACACGCATTGTATGCTTACTTTATAGTTTGAGTGACATGTGCCCATATACCTTGTTTTCTTGGCCCCTTGACCACTCTTGTATGCTTCTTACTTCTTGCCTTGTGTTCTTATTGCTTGTTTACTTCTCACTGTTTGTAATGCCATGATCCACATCATGCATTATCTTACTTTCTTGGATTCTATGATGGACATTATGCTTCATACATCATTAACAAAGAACAACTAATAACCAACATTTTGAGATTTAGTTCAATACATTACACATTATATTTTTCATTATATCTATCTAAGCATATCCCCTATTGATCTAACAATCTCTAATACAAACCATGATATATCTTGAGACATAATTTTGATTATCATTTCTATATCATGTATTTTGTAACATAACATACTTGTAGGGATATTTTTTCTTAAGGTAATCATTGTAGGGTCTTCATTCTTACCTTCAGAAGAGGGGGAAACAAACATAGGTTTTGTCACATAGATCAGAACTCCTAGTAGTCAAACAATCAATTTTTAAAAATACTTAGAATAGAAATCAAAGGTCAAACCAAGTAGAACAAACCAAAAAAAATGGTGATGATTATAAAATAATCATAAGATTTAGCTAAGGACAATAGCACCAGACATGGACAATAACACCAGATAATAGGGTGTCCTATTTTTGAAGCTCCTATCCAAACACCAATAAACCCAAATTTTCCATAAACAAGTAGAAAGGTCAACAAAACTAATGTTTTGTCAGATATAGATCTATCCAAATTCAATAGTTTTAGTACATGTTTTCTTAGAGAATCTAGATATAGGGGGAATCATGTGTGGCATGATGACTCTCACTTTGAGTTTCAAATTGAGTAGTTAGTATAACTTCTAGATCAGAATTCATATTATAGACACCAGTGATTCAGGGTAATGTACATGACACATTTGACTTCTTTTCTTTCCTAGTTCAGTATATTACCTAGGCATTCTCAGCAGTTGCATGCCTTATTCCATCTGGAGGTGGTTGGCATCATTTTGGAGTGGATTTCATATAGGCCTAACCTCCACAATCTCGATTGGCTTCCACATAAGCCTAGTTTATCATTTCAAAGTGACTTTCATACAATCCTAATCTCCTCCTTCCAAATTTGGCCAAAATTAGCCTAGTTTCTAGTACACATTTAATTATCCATGCCACATTGTAAGATTACAGAGCATTCATGAGATTTAAGAACCATCTTATATGACAAAAATTCATATCGATATCAATTCATAGCTTTACTTGGTAAGCAATGATGGAGCTACAGGTCTAGCTAGCATTTGTATTCTTGAGCCACCTACTTAGAGAAATTGGATGCATATTCCAAACATCAATTAGCAAATGCATAATCACATAGCTTTACTTAGTGAGTGATGATGGAGTCAAAGGTCTAACATTTGCATTCTTGATCCACTCTCAGGGAATTGAGCACTCAACTTTATGTATGATATTACTCTTGGTAAATCACATACCCAATATTACTTAACATCATCCAACATCCCTCAGCATCACAACAAGTTTTGTATTGGTTCATATACTCGGTGAGGTGTATTCATTCCTTTTTCTTCCTCTATCTCTTACCCATCTTTGTACGTTATTATTTTAGATATAGCATATCTAGTAAGAATTGATCTACTCTTGTTTTGCCTTATATATTTACATTTCACAATGTTCTCTCTCTATGCACACTTAGCATCACACAGTTTCATGGGCTTCACCATTGCAAGTAAGTTTAGGTATGCTTTCTACTTTCCTTTATCCTAGTATTTTGCTTTACTACATCACTAGAATAAATGTGACAAAATATAGTCATATAAAATGTCAAAATTGGTAGCTTGAGTGTTGATTTTGACACCTAACCCATAGGTCCTACTTGCATGCTATTTTGACCCTTTTAGGCACCTTTTTATTGATTCCCAATCATCTTTAGACTTTCGAGACTTGATTATAGCTTAGCTAGACCCCATTTCCCATGCTTATTCCATCTCCCCAAGTCCCAAACCTATAGGACATGAGTGTTGGACCCTACGGTGTCCCATTTCTAGTGCTCTTGTCCAATCACATTGCGAGTCCACATGACTATTTTCTCTCAATTCCTCTTCTTTATTATGTCGACCTAGTATAAATGCATTTAACCCATGACCAATATATCTCTATAAAATCCCATTCAAAGTTCATTTGGAAGGGGATGGAAAATTTTACAAAAGTAAACAAGAATACAAACAAGACCACTAAGGTAAATTTCCCTATTCTTTGCATACAACTATCCAATATAGCTACCAATATATTCAAACCCTAACACCAATCCCTAGCCACCTCAAGCACACCTAGTTTAGCATTTTGGCATCCACATAACACTATTTCACAAAGCACATCAAGTGAGAGAACTACACATAACTTGATCCCTCTTTGGAGTATTAGTATGTAGGCAACATGCCCACACAAGGGGTGTAGATACATGTTCAGTGTATCTTACACATACTAACCCCCCTCTTTTTCAAGTTTTATTCAAGCACTATGAAGGTCAAGGGTTTCAATATTGAATCAGATCTATAAGGAGCTCCATCGACATTTATGACTTAAAATTTTATAGGTAATCTCACATAGGGATAGTGGACAAAACCTAAAAAAACTCAAATATTTGTGACTATTTTGGATAATAGAAACATGACATATATTATAATTCTAGATCTCAAAGTGTCCTATTTTTGGTGCCCCTATCCTTTCACTAATTGAAATCTAGATCCAAGTTCATGATATTGTCTCAGTTTTGTACAGCCATTATCAACCTGTATCTCAATTGTATCAGCACATTTTTAAGATAAGTTGCATTTATACTCTTTCATTACTATTTTTAGAAATCTATGAAAGTCAAATAAATTATACAAATCTGTAGTTAAATTAATATAATATTATTTGTTGATTTAGACAACTCAGACCTTTAACTAAATTAGGAATAAGACTCCAATATTCTTAAAATAGTTAAATCATTTGGTGTTAATTAAGAATAAGTGAAAATTTTCATTTACAAAGTCTTTAATTATTATTTAGCTTTCCAATAATTATTTCATAGGTCACAAGTTCAATTTTTAGATAAGAGTTGAACATGTTATTTCCATTTATGCAGTTCCCCTTTATAGACAATGATCTGTAGGCTTCTTTAAATTTCAAACTTAGAAGGTAGTTTAATTTAATATCCTTAAGCATTCATTTTCTATGACCTTTTGCTAAACTTTCTCAATGCTTCAAAGAATTAAAAGATTAAGATTTATGACTTCCACAGTCTAATTATTTAGAGAGATGTATAGAATTAAAAGATTTAAATGTATCATTTTGTAAGATCACACTATGTGATCTGGTATCAATGATATGCAAATAAATATTTATCATGGTTTTTATGATAAATCTCCTTCTCAAGGAATTGTATATTGTTCCCCTTTTTTCTATTTTTGATTTTATTCTTGTTGAGTCTTGAATAGATTGAACTTAATTGAAAGTTGAAGCTTATTAATATTCATATCACATCTATCATAAGTTAATTTTGGTTCATTTATGTTAGTTTTCTTTTCCTGTGGTATCCTTACCATCTCTTTTTCATATATGATGGCTATGTCAAGTCAAAAGAAGTTGATGATTGCTAAACTTTCTGATGATTTAAACCCTGTCCATGAAACTACCCTTGTCCTCTAGAATATGCTATCCAAGAAACTTACCTTGACTACTAGAATTTTTTATCTACCAGAGTATATAGAGACACATTTTGTCTAAGTTATTCACAATGAAAACACCTCTAGTATAATTATTATAAATTTGTAACTATATACATAAAAATAAAATTAGGTCTTAAATTAAAAATTATAAACATGTAAAATATAGTAAATAATGACTAATTGATTTTTTAATTAAGAATGTATAAACACTTGAATGTGTCTTCAATTTTCAAAATGTTATTGCAAGGGCTTTTTAGTCATTTATAAACTTATCATCCTAATTTGAAATTATCCAAGCTAAATATGAAATTCTCTAACCTATGGCTAACTAGGTATGGAAATCTGATTGTGATAGTGTCAAGAGTGTACCAATGGTCATGGTCAAACTTTAGGATCATACATATGGTTCTAGTCATGACTTATCACCTGTAAAACAAAATTTTGACCCTACTCATTTTTGCAGTCATATTTTTCACTAATTGTATGCCTTGAATTTTGATCTCCTAAATGAGCTAATCCTACAAGATTTAAATGGATAAGGGTTTTATTTTTGGATTAAATGTTACAATTAATCAAACCATTAATATTTTTTATACACTTCAAAAAAAATTTGCAATTTGATAAACAATAAACACATTATATAAATAAAAATAGAGTGATCCAAGAGTGCTTTGAATAGAATGCTTGATATGTACTTGATAATGCTTGATAACATGAGTCTAATAATCGGTATGTTTATAGATTATTTGAATTCAAAATTTGGAAAAATTTGGACATATGATCAACTAACAAATTGAAATGGTAAATACAAGAATACATGGATGGGCCCATCCAATTTTAAAGATGGCACAAGAAAACATGTCAAGATCATACAGATGACCCTAACATGTGTTAGTACTATACATATAGTCTTTACATGTCTTAGGATTGTACAAATGTTCTTGAAATGGGACATGATAAACCAATGAGAAAGGTGAGGGTTTGCATTGTGATGCAAAAAATGGGTTTAAAGCCATTAAAAATCACCAGAATGGTTCAATTCTATAAAATTTGGAAAAATCTCCCACATGTGTGTGTGTGTGTGTGTGTGTGTGTGTGTGTGTGTGTGTGTGTGTGTGTGTGTGTGTGTGTGTGTGTGTGTGTGTGTGTGTGTGTGTGTGTGTGTGTGTGTGTGTGTGTGTGTGTGTGTGTGTGTGTGTGTGTGTGTGTGTGTGTGTGCATGCGCACATTCATGTGCATGACTATGTGTGTGCATGTACTCACATAACATAGATAGTAGGTGGTTTAAGCACACACTTCAAACTAGAACATTTAAAAAAGGATATAGATGTTGCTACAAATTTGAGTCTTTAAACACTAAAATATTGAGTCGTATATCTTATAAATCCACACTTATGTTTCTTTCACAAATGTGGGTGAAAAGGTAAATGCTAATCATAAATTAAGATACCTCTTATGTTCGGTAGACATTATAGACCTAGGCCCACTCCCATTAAGCTTTATATGTAGATTAAATTTTTAGCCCCAAGGGTTAGCTCGAGTGGATAAGATCAATGATTTTGATTTCCTAGGTCTCAAGTTCAATTCCTATCGAACACCTTGTGATATATCGAGGCTTAGGAGAAGACACAAAGTTTACATTTTGAAGTACCCATATAGACACCTTGAGGTAGGGTTCAAACTTCTCCATATTTTCCATGTGGACCAGAATGGGGTGATTCAGTTACAGATCATTAAAAGAATATTACAAACCCACACACACCCCTATTAAGCTTCAGATGTAGATTAAATTTTTAATAGTATGATAATAATGAAAAGAGAGTATTTTTTGGTAAGATCACTTTATGATAGGAAGGATCACAATGGAGGAGTAGTATGAGGAGTGGAAGCATGAGTTTATTCATGGTGAGGTTTTTGAAATCCATCTCATTGATGAGTAGGTAGAGGAAGAATATTTTTAAGCTTAGTTAGAGGATGTTATGGTAGAATTATTGGAAGACATTAGGGTTTTATAAGGCTCTGAAGTGGAGCAAGAAAAATGACCTAGTATTTTTGTTGTGATCAAGAGAGATGTGGCTTTGAGCATGTTTGAATCCAATTCATCTAGCAGAGGTGGATCCTTGGTGCAAGGTGTGGGTGGCAAGGGACTTAGGGCTATAACTACCTCCTTTATTTCAAGATCCACACTTAATAATTGAGTATTTGTATTCTCCTATTCTTGCTTCATCTTTTGAATCAACTATGAAAAATCTTGAGAAAATGTCAGTGGAGGCGAGAGTAGAAGCTTGGATAGAGATCAGTGGAGGGGGCTAGATTATATTGGTAGACCTTCATATTATGATGCCTCTTTGGTTATAAGGGATGTAGATGTTGTCAAATTAAATATTTCCCTGCATAGGAGCACAATGAAGATTATGCATTATTTATTTATTTATTTAGATTGAGGATTCCTTGTTTTGGTGTTAATAGATGGATATAATATCTCTCCTTCTATAAATGTTCTCCCCTAAGGGTTTTTGTCATTATTTCATGTGGTCTAGGGTCTCTTGAGGGCTCAATATTGCTAGTGGTTTGGGGGGTTTTTTGGTTTGGTCTTCACAATATGGATCTCTAAACCTTCATTTTGGTTTTTTATTTTGA
>JARHVA010000618.1:3517500-3715000 GCA_037957365.1 Torreya grandis
TTGTAAAATATCATTCAACTTTTAGAAAAAATAAATTAACAAAGTGTAAATTAAATAAGCTAAAAATGAAATATGCTAAAATTAATCTCAAAAGTAATTTGAAGTAATGAAAAAATAGCCAATGAAAGCACAAGAAAATGTTACAAGAATAAGTGGTCTTTAGATAATTTAGAATACAAGTGATGGTGAGTCATCCCCTAAGAGGTCACCTCATTCATCATTACCAATGTAAAAACACCATTCTCATATTTAATTGGTTCTTTGATGCAACTGAATTAGAAGATAATTTCTTTGTTTTTGTGAACATATTTGTTATTTTTGGAGTAGATTTAAGAAATTGAACTTTATTCTTTCTTGTCTTGAGCACTTGCCTCAATCTTTTTAATTGTAATTTATTCCTCTTTTGATGTGACTTCTTGTTCCTAGTTTAAAGCAAAAAAATATTGTTCCTTTTCTTTTTTGAATTCCCCATTTCCTGAAATAGTTACCACTTGTCCATATTGTCTAAATTTCATGCATTGATGCAATGTTGGAGGAATTTATTTAAGTTGATGTGTCCAAGAAGGGAAAATTTTAAGGAACCCGTGAAAAAAAAACATACAGAATGGGTCTAAATTTTGTTAGATCAAGATTCACTAGGGTGAAGAATCTCAAAAAATGGCAATCATGCCTATGATGAAAATGGAAAAACATAGATATTTATTGTGGATGTAAAGGAAAATATTTCCTAATTTATATAAATTAGTTAAATATTTTTCAAAATTTTAGTTGTCATCTCGAAATCAGATATGAAAACAATAGATAAAATATAGATTCATCATAGCACATACAAGGGTATTGCATAACATACAAAAAACATCGTATAACATACAAAAGAATCAAATAAAATTAAAAGAAAACATTATTTTTTCATACAAAAGCATCACATAAAGATGAACAAAAACTTATACATGATTTTTATCTAAAAACCTATGTATAATTATCATGAGCTATGAAAACATAAAATATCCAAAGATTTTTTTTGTTAGCAAGAAGCTAAACAAATCATTGAAGTGAATACAAACTTTGTGTGACACAAAATAAAGCACTATAATTAATAAATACTTCTCATGATAACAAATAAAACACCGCATTCCTAAACTAGCATCATGACCCCTAAAAAATCATTGCAATGAATACAAAATTCCCATGGTAATACACACACACCCACACACCCACCCACACACACACACACACAAAATAAATAAATAAATAAATTTTTTAGTTCTTGAAAATTGCATACAACTAAGGAAAATCTACATACAAACTTGTTCAAAAAAGATCACTACATTTTGGTTACCAAGATGTTTCTCTAGAATCCATGGAAGCAATTCCAAGATATTTATCAATAGATGACTAATGGTTGGGGAGGTCTAATGAGGAAATTAATGTTGTGAACCATGGATTAAATTTCTCCTCTTCATCTCTATTCTTTGGAAGTTAACCAATGTTTTTAAAATTTTGTGTAATTCCTCCACTAGAGTTGATGAAGAAATTCATGAAACATCATCATCAACATTTTACTAGTGAACTAATGTACATAGAGTGTTGAAACTTTAAAAGAAATTGAGGATATGTTTACTCTAAGTCTGCTAGTGTAAAAAAAAGGAGAAAGAAGATATTGGGCTAGGCCAAGGAATCATGCCCAAATATATAAGAACAAACTCTCTATGGTAATTTTTCATCTTTGAAAGAGCTCAGTACATAATTTAGTAAGACATACATTTATTATAATAAAATTAATAAAGAAGATTATTTTTCAAAAGTTAATTAAAGCCATTTATGAATTCTCACATGGTAATCTAAGAGATGGATCACCATTATCTTTGTCGCTTTACATAACACTTAGATTTTGATCTAAGAAATTAAGTGAGATGTCAAAGTTTATTAAAAAACCCATGTGAGTGTATAAACCTTTCTAATAGAATCTACTTATAGTGAAGTTGAGGAAGGGGATCACTTTGTCAAAATTTAATGAATGACATTTTTGAATTATCACATTTGATAATCTAAGAGATTGTTTAATGGAAGTGAATAGTTAAGGTTCTAGTTTTACATACACTAGAGCTTATACAAGCTTACAAATATTGCACTAGTTTTAAAATTTGTTTTGGATTAGATTTCCAAACTCTTTAGAGAATATGTCTTATGGAAGAGACAATTAAATCATTCAAGTGGATAATTATGCCTGACCCTAATTTTAAGGAGAAAATATGCATGTTGTCCGAGTTGAATGGGGCATCAAGTCCTAGATTTTAGGCTAGATTAGGGTTGTCTTGCCATCAATCCTCAAGTTAAACTAATACCCTTTGCAAAGATCAATAGTTTAATATTTAAATAAAACATATATGTTTAATCTAATATCTAATTATTTTCAAACCCATTAATATGCATATAATGAAATGATGTTTGTTACCCTTTGTGTTAGTTCTAGTAGTGTAGCACATTTTTTGGTTATGTGTTCCCTTGAAACCATATTGGATAAGAATTGCATATAAGACCTTATATGGTTTGTAGGTAGGGGAAATCCTCTCAAATGTAACTTGTAACTTGCATTTATTAATGATCGACTTGTGTGTCAAATATAACTACTGGGTAGATGATCTTAAGAGAATGATAATTTATTGATACACATTTAAGATAATGAAAAAAAGATTTAAATAGAAGAGACCTTTATCTATTGAGTGTACATTTATCTATTATGGTTTCTGATGAGAAAATAATTGGTGTTGAATTATCTACTTACAAATAATATATAACACGATCTTATTTGAACTGATAAAATGACTCATAAATTAATTAATATACTAATTCACGTGTTTAATTGAATCAATTACATTTCTTTAACATTATAATTTACATGGGTACTTCAGATTTGCATCATCACTACCATCTTAACTCTTGTGACACATGTTTTTAGATAAATATATAAATAAAACATTTAATTTTGTATGTCACAATTTCCTTGACTTATGATTTTAGGTAATAATAAATAATTAAATATAATAAATTAATTAAGAAAAATTCCATGTTTGAATTATATTTTTGGGACTAAAATTTTAGACATGATAATATGAATGAATATATATGGTGAGTCGCATCCTCTTATAACCCTCATATGCAGGGCAAATACTTTGGGTGTTTCATGTTGTTGAAGAAATCATGGTTTTAATAAATATATTGAATAGTATATACCCCATTTCAAAAAATAAATTTGAAGTAATATTAAAACATATAATCAAATAGCACAGTATGGAAAGATATAGTATTTTTTTATTATAATTCCTTAATATATTAATTAATAAAAAAATAAGAAGATAAAGTATATATATGGTTACAATAAAAAGGTGGTAAGTTGGTAATCACAGTTGACAATGACAAAAAATACAATAAAATTATGGAGTTTTCAAAATAAAGTCAACTAAACATGGCTATACAAATAAGAGTCATACAATAATTTATCAAAATGCTATGACAAGTGTGAACATCAAATGTAAGTAGCAACACCAAAGGGAGGTAGTGGCATATTATTCTTGGGAGGAATACAAATCTAAAAAGAGGGCTTTCTTGAGGTAGTGGCATATTATTCTTGGTGTAGTTAGGTTTGAGTTTTAGTTGGTTCATTATTTTCTCTAAAAATTTTAATCTATTCAAAAATTAATTATACTAAAAGTGAAGTTCATGTGGTGATGCCCACTATTAAAAAAATATTTCATATTTATTATAGATTTTTTACGTCGAGAGATGTTTTAAAATGGCATCAAGGGTGGTGGTGGTGCACTGTAATTTATAGTGAGTGTGTTCATTTATAATATCAACTTTAAATTTGATGTCCATTTGACCATTACTTAGAAAAAAATTCTTATTTTTAGAATACAATAAAAAAATGGTAATATCTTGACCATATAGTGCATATTTGTGCTCCTTTTTTTCTTAGAGAGATTATATTGAGCTTGACACATTGGTGTAGTTATAATGACATGATTTGTCACCAATCAATGGAAAATATGTGAAAAAGACCTAATGAAGCTATAATATATGAAAAATCTAAGATAAGGGTCTTGAGATTGATATCTCTCTACATTTTTCAAATAAATGTATTTAAGTGTTTGTACTACTATAATTACATTGAGATGTAATACCAGTGAGTGTGTTCACTTTTAATTTCAACCTTAAAATTGTCATACATTTAACCATCACTTAAATTTTTTATCTTTTTAAGTAATAATACATTGACCATTAGGTTTGGAGCCCTTTTTTCTTTTTCTTTTTATTTTATTTTTTGAATGTGACACATAAATTATTGGTGTTGTATGATTTGTTTAATACACTATATAATATTTTACAATGAAAAAAATACAATTAGTTATACCATTATTGTCAAATACTTTTGTTTGATGTAAGGGAGGATGGTTATAAGTGAAAATAAATTTTACACAACTATTGCATCTTTAAAAAGTATAAATTAATGTTGTCATACTCTATTTTATATCAAAAATAGTCATGGATTATTGATACCTAATGTATGGGGTAACTATTGGAATCACCTCTACTTATTAATTTGCATTGAAAATTGTGCAATGCAAAAAAATCATAAATTTCTAAAGTTTGAATCATTTTAAGAAAATGGAAAGTTTTATTTTTATGCATTTATATTTATTAATGGTCAATTACATGAATTTGTTTTGGGTAAATTCAAATATTTAGCATTAATTAATCGGAGAAAAAGAAATGTCATATCCATAAAAAAAATCCCTTATTTCTAATGTTATAATTTTCTCCCTTCATTTTTTAAATTTTAGATGTGCAACATTGATTTTAGAAGTAATAATATATTAAAATAAAAATATTTAGGTTCAATCCTAAAAAAATTCTCCATCCCTTGTGACATTCATGCATAGTATGGGTGGATGAAAATTCGCATAGATTGAGGAAGGGGCCAAGTAGAGGGGTTGTATGTGGTGAAGGTTGAGCTAAAGAAAATAAGAAGTGGTGGATTACTATAGAGGCCTAGATCATAGTGGAAAATATTAGATGAAGACATAGGAAACTCAATAGGGTATAGAAATAGATATGAGTTTTATAGTTGAGGATATCGAGTCACTTTAGAAAACTAATGAGTTTTTTTATGAATTTATGCAACATTTGGGATAATAGGGTTCAGGGCTTCAAATTAAAGGTTGGGGGTAGGGGAATTAGGGGAAATATTTGGTATCTAAGTTCCATTCCTCACTCTTATGCCTTTTTTAATTATTTTTTGGGGAATTTTGTTTGAAAAAAAGATACTCATAGCTCACTAGGCATTGTAATCACTAGAAGGAGTTGTGGAATTTTATTTTTAGGAGTTTAGAGATCATTTTAATTTAATATATAAGTATTTTTCAATGTTATACACAAGAATAAGGTTAGTGACTTTTATATTTTTTTGGTTTTTTTCTCTCCTTGAAGTTTTGGGTACAGACATTTATAATAATCCTTGCTAAGGTATGAAAATTCAGCCACCATAGAACTATTTAAGTTTTTTTTAACCAAAATTGTAATTTTTTTTTTTGGGTAGGTTTAGGATGTTGAATATGTTAATTTTAAAGGATGTTACTTTCCATATCATCAACAACAACCTATGTTGAATGGAAACCTCATGCTAAATTTGGCCTCTTTTTTGATCAGTTGAATGGAGTCTTAGTGTGATAATCTCATCATACAAGGGATCAATTTAGTAATTTGATGTCTTAGATTAGAGAGTGATTTTAGAAAGTATTAGCTTACACCAAAGATATGAATCCTAGATAGGGTCTATTATTCCAATCTAAAGTAGGCATTCTTTTAGGTGAATGCTCTTGGTAGTTATTTATAACCCAAAATGGACATCAATTGTAAAAATTATGCCCTAAAATCCCTAGGTTCAATACTAAAACCTTAAAAATGCCTAAGTACCGACCAAAATATATTTTGAAAAACTATCTCCCGCATCATAAGGCATGTAGCTATGATACCGACTCTATTAGATGAAAAGTGACCCTAATTTCTTATATTTATTAAAATAAATTTAAAGTATAAGGAATATAAATGTAACAATATGTCAACCTATACTTTCATTGAGCCATAATGCATATTTATTTTAGTAAACTAGCCCACTACCACCTTATGCTAAAATTTCCATGGAATTATCCCCCAACTCTGTGCACTTACCCAAGCCTCATAGGCAACCACATATTTTATCTCAGTAGTTGATGAAACAATAGTCTTTTGAAGCTTTGACATCTAAGTAATAGGTCAACTTGCAAATGTAAAAACATAACCATATGTTGATATTATTTTGTCCATATCTCCTAAAAAATTAGAATCAACATATCCACAAATATAATCACCAAATCTATTGTAAGTGATATAATAGTCACTTCTGCCTTGCAAGTAGCGAAACACCCACTTCATTACTGCCCAATGTTCTTTACCTATATTTACCATATTTATACTGACAACTCTAACTGCATGTGAAATGTCTCACATTGTACTTACCATATCATACATTAAAATTCCTATTACACTAGCATATGGTACATGAGACATTAAATAATTTTATTCATCACTATTAGGACATAAACTTGAAAAAAACATGAAATGGGAAGCAAAAGGGATACCAACCTGTTTCACAGTCTTCATACTAAATTTGGTTAGTATATATTCCAGGTACCTTTTTTGTGATAACTAAATCTTACCATTATTATTTTCTCTATGTATCTCCATGCCTAATATTTTTTTTGATGCTCCTAGATCCTTCATATCAAATGTCCTAGCCAGATGAGACTTAAAACTATTGATTTATGCCATGTTTTTACTTGATACAAGCATATCATCAACATAGAATGCCAATATAATGAATAATCCATTGTCCAAAAAATTAAATTAAACGCAATGATCATACTCACTCTTAACAGATAAAATGCCCAATATGCATGAGACAAAACAAAATATTTACATGGTAAAACCTTATAAAAGCTAAGGAAACATCAAAGGAGCAAGATATCAAGTTTTCTTAATTCCAAGATGAACAATTTACATGTGAACTCATTGTGTAAATTACATGAAACTCCATAAAGTCAAATACACCTAATTAGAAAAGCACTGCTAAGATTCCTCCTCCTAAAAATAGAGTGTGAAAATGCCATTAAGAATTTCCTTATAAAGAACAAATCCAATGGAATTTATCTTTGTATAAATAGGGGTTTGACTCCTTGATTTGGGGACCCCCTACTATAATAGTGGGAGTGGGGAGGGGGGGGGAGAGGGGGTGGCATTCCCCCCTACATCCCCTTATTGAGGACTGGGCTATAAACTGTGTTGTAAAAGGATCTAAAATTTAAATTTGTTGTCACATATCTAACAATAATAATAAAATCATGAAACTTAGATGTAAAAATCCATGATATGCTTATAATATGGTAAGATTATATAAAAATTATATAAATCCATATAAATATATTCAGAAATAAATGTAAGTTCAATGACTTAAAAGAAATAAAAAATGAAGCATATTTCCTTCTAACATGCATAATATTATATATTGGTGTGATCACATATTTTTTCAATTATTAATGTTGGTTGTAAAATTGAATGAATTCATTTAATTTTTTTATTTTAAATAAAAATAATTAAAAAAAGAATAGTCTAATTTAGTTAAATATGATAATCATATATAAAAAGACAAGTAAAAACATAATAAGTAGACAAATAAAAACATGTTTGCTAGGAAAAATGTTTAGATAGGGGAAAAAAACTTTTGAAATATGTAGAATGTATAAACAAATGGAATTCTGAGGGAAGATTATTGGGGTATCATCATTTTTTATTATGAAATACATAAATAATGAAACAAAAGCAATTGGATAGGTAGAAATATTAAATATGACACTTTTTTTAAGATGTGTTCACCTCTTTGTATAAGAGGAATCTCAAATTATAAATAAACAATGCCATGAATAAAGGATTTGCCCCAAGATGGAAGGTAGAAGGAATCCTAAAAGAGGCCCAAGATTTAATCCCAAAATTTGAGTAAATCACCATTCAACATTGTTACAAGGAGGCTGCTAGCCAGGAAAATCTCTTGGTTAAAGAGGGGTTGATTCAAGATCCATTTAGCTTCATTATTAGCTATAACTCATTGTGAGGATTATGATATCTTAAAGAAACTTTTAGTTAAAGGTAATCCTTCACACCATCTCAATCAATGATACATGACTTAAAATGGAAAGGTATGGATTATAATATGATTCAAAGTTGATATACTTATTAAATAGATTTCCTTATCTATTCATAATAGAGCTCATCATGAGAGAGACTTTCAGTTTTAAGGAAGAGCCAATTTGATTGTTGTGAAGGGTTAAATAATATTGAAGGAGGTGATATAATAGAGATATGATCCCCAATGAGTGTTCATAATGATTTATATAGGCACATTTTTCTACTTATAGCTATGAATTGGTATAACCAATTTAATTCATTCTTCAATCTATTTATTTTTCTATTGCTTATGTTGGTTTGTAGTTGATTTTCATTCTATTTGTATGGGATTTGGATAGCTAAACAATGGGATAACCCATTCAAAGGAGTTATTTCAGATCAATTTCTATAAAGAATATTTAGGTTTGAGGATGAGATTATCTTGGCCATGGTGAAGTCTATGTTAAAATCCCATGCTTTCAATGGCATGGGAGAAAAGAGTTCAAGATAATTGAATGAAGTAGAATCTATGAATAATTTTGTAGAGCTAATGGTGGATGAAAAAATTCTATAATAGATTCTAAAAAGCACTCTCCAACCAAAATTACATACTCAAAAGTTAAGGCACTTTCTAAATCCAAAAATGAAAATAACACATGGTAGCTCATCGAGAGTGGTCATTTTGTTAATGAAGTTGAAATTGCTATATGATATTAGCTTGTTTGAGGCCTTAAGGTCTACTTATGTTGATTTTGTGAAATACATTCATGATTTGAAGCTTATTTCATTGGATTAATAATACATTATGTATAGTTCTAGAACCTTGTTAGTGTTAAAACATATAATTTTATAGCCCATTATGATAACACCTATGAAATCACCAAGCAAGTAGAAAAGGGGACCCCTATTGGAAGTTGAGGATTGATATTGAAAAACATGATGGGGTAAATCCAAAGTGATTATCAGATTTTCCTCATAAAGATGAAGAGATTGATCGTTGGAACCATGTACCCTTCCTACTGCCCTAATTGTCTCATTTTAAAACCTATATGTATTCATATCCATAAATTTAAAATTGGATCTACAACACAAGCAATGTTCCTAAAATTCACATATAGTTATAGGCCACATACAATCAAGATTTCATATTTGAGTGCACAAAAAAATAGATTATAAATAATGATATAAGGGTAAGTGCACAAAGTTGGGGGACAAAAATGGGTCTACCCATGGACATTTTTTAATAAAATTTGGTAGATTTGAAATTCTGTAGATAATTTGAGATGGCTACACACAAAATTTTAGGATGGCATAAAAACATGAATTATATCATTTTGAGCCTAGTTTCCAAAACACTATTTTTTAAATGGTTAAATATATCTAGGTCAAACATCTAAAATTTGAATCAGAACTCTTATTTTTTAATGAAAATAAAGTAGATAGTCAGTCATACGACCCCTTATTTTTTTAGCATCATTTAATATTGTTTTAAACCATTTGATTAAAGTTTAGATAAGATCATCTACTTTGTAACCTATGTTTTTTATAATTTTTAAATGATTTTTTTTATTGATTTTACAAGTAAATAGATCATGAAAACTAGTAAAAATTGGATAACTAGTTGTGCGGCCCGCTTAACTACCTCAAAAAAATAAAAACATTTAAAAAAAAAGTATGTAGATTAGGCATAGTTTGTAACTATTTTATTTGTTTTACATTTGGATAAATGAATAAACAAATGCACAAACATATATATGCATGTATATTTTTTGAATGTAGTGGCCTAAACAACTATAGTTAGAAATCAACATAGATTGAAACCTTAAAATAGTCTAAAAATTATAAAAAGCATATATTTAGAAAGAGGAGAGAATGATTATTATCATGGTATTAATTTTATCAATTGTCTCATTGAAATTCATAATGTATTTGGTGATAGAAATTGAATTTTATTATTTTCTATCAAAGATATCATATTTGGCTATGTGTTGATAGGTCCAATCCTTTGGCTCAAGAATCCAAGCCAATTCAGAGACAAAAGGCTATTTTTTTAAAATCTAAATAAGCCATAATGTGTACACACTATAGCATGTATGCGTTACTTTAACATTGTAGGAAAAAATAAAAAATATATATTAGAAGGGGTAAAATTCAAAGGTATGAGAGTTTGAAATATTAAACAACTAAAATGTGTGGGCAGTATAATGTATACGTGCTAGAGTGCATACACGTTATAGCTTAATGAAAGCATTTAAAGTGGTAGAATGAAAAAATGGATGAATTAGAAGGTGGGGGTATGGTTTACTAAAATAAATGTTAATTATAAAGAATATAAATGTAACATTTATATTATTACATTTATATTCATTATATTTTATCAATTACCATTTATATTATTTCTATTGTTACATTTATATTTAGTATAATTTATAATTTGACATTTATATTGTTACATTTATATTCCTTGTAATTTAGATTTATTTTAGTAAATATAAGAAACTAGGGTCATTTTACATCTGATATATTTGGTCTCATATTTTCAAGCCTTATGATGTGGAAGATATTTTTTCAAAATCCAATCTAGTCAATACTTAGGCAGTTTTAGGATTCAATATTTAATCAATAGATTTTCAGGCATAACTTTTACAATTAATGTCTATTTTATGTAATCATAGTCATTTTTTAGGTTTTTGATTTTTCCAAATTACTTGTTGGCATTTATAGGAGTCCTAAGTTTTTTTAAATTAAACTTTACAAACCACTCACTTTGAACTCAAACCAAAATAGTGTGATTCAGGCAACATAGATCACGATGATGACCTACACACATTAAATGACCACTTTATATTAATTTCATTTTCTCATCATCCCTCCCTCATCCCTAATCATTTCTTCCTCATCCCTCCTCATCCCTAATCACTCCCTCATTAAAACTCACCATCTCTCATCATCTCTAATTACTCATTCATCATCCCTAATCACTTCTTCATTGACCCTCATCATACCTCATCATCCCTAATCAATCCATAATTATCCCTAATTATCCCTAATCACTCCCTCATCATCCCTCATAATCAATAATGATTCCCTCCTCATATCTTATTTTCACTAATGACTCCCTCATTAACCCTCACCATGCCTCATCATATAGAATTACTCCATCATCATCTCTAATCACTCCCTCATTGACACAAGCTGCATTTCATCATCCCTAATGACTCCTTCATCATCACTTATCATCCCTACTCACTCCCTCCTTGTCCCTACTCATCTCTTATCACTCTTTCCCATACCTTAATGGTGGGTTCAATGGCTTCTCACCACTTCTCACCTGTGCCCGATTGGCTTATGTTCTAAATATAATTTTTACTCACTCAAATAAGGCCAAAATAAACTCTTATTTCACTCCTCCTCTTTCACTAAAATAATGAACTTGATGATATCATCTAATTATCTAGTGGGATTCAAAGATATATATGTAAATTCATGCCTAGACTATATAAAGAGTGTGTATCTAGATAGAAATGGAGCCTCAAGATAGAATCCCAATCCTATATTTGAGAATCAAAACTTATATCTATTTATATAGGGGTGATTGGAGACTAGTTGAGAATTCCAATCCCAACCCCATATTTGAATTCTCATTTTCTCTATATGTGATTGAGATTATGTTCATAGTAGACTATATTTATAGATAGATATATAGGCAGTCACTAATCCAATAGATTGTGTTCCAATTTGGTAGTCAATAGAGTGTGTTTCCTAACCCAACTCAATATATACTCAATTCAATTTATACCCAACTTAATCTATGAAGGGAATGAAGGTCATATTCCTAAATCCAATGTATCATAGAGGGGATACTTAGAGCTTGGGCATAGCCCAATGGGACCTAAAATCCAAACTAGGGCCCTATCATACTCTGATAATGCCTTGATCCCTAAGATAATATATCAAATAATAGCGTAGGAATGGGAATCATGATATAAATATATGGGGGGCATAATTTTAAAGGTCCTAACCTAATCTAAAACTTTCCCTACCTCATAATACAATGAAATATTTCCCTACCTAATTCATTTATACCAAGGAGTAAGGAAAGGGAATATTGCCTTCTTAATATCTAGATTTTCTTCACCTAATAGCATATCAAAGGAAGATTGCCTTCTCAATAGATAGCAATGGATTCAAGTATAGCTATCAAGGGAAGTTTGAATTCTTGATATCTAATTTTTATCTGATAATAGATTAAGGAATAAATATCAAGGGAAGTTTTATTTATAATATATATATTTGTTCTTGCCCTACCTACTTAGTTATGACCTACCTAATAAGGTGAAGGAATCTTGATTTTTGATATATAGCTTCATTCTTATCCTACCTAATTTCCATTTCTCTATTAAATTCCTAGTTATCAAGGTGATCTTGTTACCCAATATATAACTTGAATATATTCTTTCCATACCTATTTAGCTTCTATTATTGTTAAGGGAATCTTACTTCCTAATATATAGAATAAGTAATGAAGTTCTAAACCATGTTATGTATGTAATATATCTATAACATTGAGTACTCCCTACCTACTATACATACTTGAGTATACCCTACCTATTTTACCTACTTGAGTATGTCCTACCCAATTGAATATCTTATCCATATCTTCATCTTGAGTATTCCCTACCTAAATTCTCGAGTAATATCTTGATATTAATTATGCCCTACCTACCTTCTTATACTTGAGTATGCCCTACCTACTATACATACTTGAGTATGCCCTACCTACTATAACTAGTTGAGTATGCCCTACTTACTTATCCTTCTTTTCATAACTAATTTAGTATGCCCTACCTACTTGAGTTACCCACTTGAGTATACCCTACCTACTTGAATATGCCCTACCTACTTGAATATGCCTTACTCAATAAAATAAACAAGCCATATCTTGATATTGAATACCTATATCAAATCCTAATGATATATATCTCACCTAAACATATCCTTAATAATTGATATATAATTGAATAACCAAACCATAACATGAAAATAAGGGGCATTCTAACCTATATAGAGAAAGGATCGACTAGGGATGATTAGGCACAATCAAAAAACCACTGCACCCACCATAAAAGTATTGGAATGAGTCATTAGTGATGATGAGGGATGAGGAAAGATTAAATAGGGATGATGAGGATTAATTAAGGAGTGATTAGGTATAATAATGGATGAGGAAGGAGTGATTAGTGATGATGAGGGATGATGAGAGAGTAACTAGGGATGATAAGGGTTGATGAGGGAGTGATTAGAGATAATAAAGGCCAATTAGGGAGTGATTAAGTATGATAAGGGATGGCGAAAAAAACTTGTTCCATATCTATATATAATGGGTAATATCTATTATCTAACTAACCTTCTCTACCCCATGTGTGTAAGACTAATTCATTACATTCTTCCCTATTGAATGGGAACTAAAACACATGCTTCAAAAGAGGGGGCATTGGTCGAGCCATTTATTGAAAGGAGAGGTGAAAATTTTAACCTATATAGAGCAAGGAATGACTAGGGATGATTGAGCACAAACAAAAATCCACTACACCCACTATAAAGGTATTGAAAGGAGTGATTAGGGATGAAGAAGGATAATGATTTTCACTGAGGGAGTGAATAAGTAGGATAAGGGATGAGGAAGGAGTTATTAGGGATGATGAAAAAATATAAGGCAGTGACTAGAGATGATGAAACTCGATGACGTAGCGATTAGGGATAATGAGGTCTAATGAAGGCTAATGAGGGAGTGATTAAGGATGATAGGGGATGATTAAAAATTATTACACTATATCTATATATAGGGGTAACATATGTTATCTAGGTGACCTTCTCTACCCCATGTGTGTAAGATTTATTTGTTCCATTCCTTCCTATTGAATGGGAACTAAAACACATGCTTCATATTTTTTTCATTATTTCCTAACCATGAACATGTGTTTTAGTGCCCATTAAATAGGAAGGAAAGGAATAAATTAGTCTTAGTAACATGGGGTAGACAAGGTCACACAAATAATGGATATTACACTTATATATAGATATAGTGTAAGAATTTTTCATCATCACTCATAATCTTTAATCACTCCCTCATTGAACCTCGTCATTCCTAATCACTCCCTAATAATCCCTCATCATCTGTAATCACTTTCTCCTCATCCCTTATCACATATATAGTGCAAGGATTTTTTATAGGCATGATGAGGAATGAGGAGTGAGTGATTAAGGATAGTTAAAGAAGATGAACCAATGACTAGGGATGATGAGGGATGGTAAGGGTCAATAAGGGATTGATTAGGAAAGATGAAGGATGAGGATAGAGTGATCAGGGATGATGAGGGATGAGGAAAAAGTGATTAGAGATGAGGGAGGGATGATGAACAAGTGAAATTGACATAATGTGGTCGTTTGTTGTGAATAGATCATTAATGTGACCTATGTTACCATAATCACACCACTTTGGCTTGAATTTAAAGTGATTGGTTTAAAAACTTCAATTTTGAAAATCTTAGTACTCCTAGAAATATCAACAAGTAATCCATAAGTCACAAAAACCTAAAAATTACTATATGTTTACAGTTGATGCACAAAGTTGGGGGACAAAAAACATGATAGTCCACCAACTTTGAATTTTTTTTACAAATGGTGTATGCCATTTTTTTTAAATTTATGAGGCTCAAGATTTTTACCAGGCCTCAAGGGATTAAACCCTTTCCAAAGGTCATAAAACCTTTTCAAAGGGTATTCACCCTTTTTGTTTTAAAAAGGGTGTATACCCTTTATAATGCAAAGGGTGTATGCCCTTTATAAAGGGTGTACACTTTTTACAAAACATAAAGGACATACACCCTTCTACTCTTTTTTTTTTTTTTCCATCTCAAGCAAAAACCCATGCCCATGCTCTCAAGGCATTTTTTACATAAGTCTATTATTTGATCATTTTAAAGATTGATTCATGTGATTTGGAGTTTCATCATGATAATATGATTTAGCATTCAAATTGATACAAATTAGCTATGTTAATTTTTCATTTTAAATTTTAAATTTTTATTTATTAAAATAGGGTTTTAAATTTAGGTTTGCATTAGATTTATTACATTGCCTAAAAAACCTGTATTTTTATTTAAATTTAGATACACAAGTTTGATAGATCTATTTCATGAAAAAAAAATGTTAGACAAAACCTTGAAGAGATTGATTTTTCACAAGAAGTTGAATTGTATGAGCAATACAATTCCAAATGTTAACAATTAAAAATAATCATCAATAGTTTGCATCACTCTTTAGCTATTAGTATACAAATTTTAATTGCCAATATATTAGAGTCTATTTTTAATGAAGTGGGAAATGTGACTTCATAATTGGATAAAATGTTACATCGAGTAGAGGTTATGAAACAATTTTATTCTAAAAAATTATCATATGAAGATGTGAAGAAAAAAATAACAAAAGAAGCTATGTATGCTTAATTTATTAATATTGGAACCAACCAACCTCCACCAATGAATTACAAACACATTAGTATTTATTGGTGTGTTCATGAAGAGATTAAAAATAACATTTGGGATAGAAGGTAGATGGTGTTTGATGAGCCTCTATGAAACAATAATGAGGTTCCATTAAATTTTTTGAGAAAATTGTATTGTGAGTTTATGTTTTAAAAAATTACAAATTATTTTTACATGAAAGCATCCCAAGATAGGGGAGGTGGGTATTAATTCAAAAGACCTGGTGTTAGGTGAGACCAAAATATCATAACTGAGCTCAGAGAAGAAGAAGAAGAATATCACATGCCTCTATTCCTAAAATTTTGCATCGTAACATACGAATGGACACCTTCAAGGCAGTTACTAGTCTGACACAAGTTATGATTAATCATGGTATACATAATTTGAAGACTTATACTTAGCCTATAGGTGGTGCTAGTGGTATTGGTGGTAGTGGTATTGGTGGTGTGGTAGTGGTTTTGCTAGTGTTGGTATAGATGCTAATATCCCTCCTACTCATGTTACAATTCTTGTGCATCATTGCACATCATGTGGGAGGAAGTGTAAGGGACCTCCTATTCAGGTATGACATACACAAAGTACATTTATGGAGACTAACATGATAGAGAATATGCCATCTGTATATGCTTCAGTAGTTCATAACACTAGCATGCCAAACATTAGCATAATAGAGCATATGCCACATGTAGATGTTTCAGCAACATATGACACTAGCATTCCAGACAATATGAAAGATGTAGTAGCTTTATTGACTCCTATCAGGATATTTTATGCTCTGATTGTAGATGATTTATCAACTTCACCATTTTTATTTGATACACAGGTTTAATTTAATTATAGTTTATTTATGTTTGTAAAAGAAAATTAAGTTTATTCTATAGTATGTGTTTAATTAATTAACTTTTTTATTTTATTTAACTTATTATTTGTTGTTTTTATAGATTATTGGTGATATTTTAGGTACCTCAGTAGGTCTTTACTCTATTGTAGAGGCTAAAATTGGCATGGGTGTACCTTATACATAGGTTTGTAAATTTTTAAATTACATATTTATTCATGTACATGTTTATTATCCTTTGAACAAAAAACTATATTTTAATATATATTATAGTCATAGATTTTTATCATGTTCATTATATTCACATATTATTCATTTATTAGTTTTATATATGATGAGGGATTCTATGGGCACCCCTCATGGATGAGAAGAAGGTTTAGGTGATGTTGTTGCTACATTAGATAATCCACTATCTCCACAGTAGGTCATGATTCTGGGATGGAGATTGGTGATAACACAATTTAATTACTTTTATCTTTAAGCAATGATATTTTATGTCATAATTACATAATTATATGTACATCTAGATATAATGATATATGTATGCTCCATAGGATTCCCCATCATGGGTGTATATGTGGTCTCATATCCCTAGACAACCATTTAGATGGAATATGACAAGTGTAGAATCATTTTACAAAATTTTACATTCTTGAAAAAATTATCAAAATTTAAATATTAATTTTAATGCATTAATTTTTATATTTTATATGTTATGCAGACACAACTATTTTCATCAATTCTCAATGAAACAATGGATGACTCACATGTTGAGAAGAGAGTATCTCCTCTCATTTCCCCATCCAACACCCTTAACTCTATGTCTATGACAACAAAGTGTAATTTATTTGGAGGCAATGAGGAGCAAGAGAGCTAGTTGTTGTGATAGGGGTCTATTTGTAAGCACAGTCTATTTTTTATGCCAATATGGCCCACATTGCATGCCTATATGGCCCATTTTGTCTATATACATGGTTGTAGGCACAATCAATTTTTTATGCCAATATGACCCACATTGTATGCCTATTTGGTGCCTTTTATCTATGTACATGTTATGGTATACAATATTTCTTGATATATGTTATTATTATTTATGTTAAATTATGACATAGAACTTTGCATGTATTACATATATATTATTCAACAATATGATTCCTTTACATATGCATATTTTATATTTTAATCATTTAATATTTACACATATTATTGGTTAATGATCAATATTACTTCATATGGGGTTAAAATATTCACATTATTCTCTAAGTTAGGTGCTTTGAATCATTATGTCTATTTTATATTTACATGTGATATTTACCATTTACTTGTTTCATCTAAATTTAATTACATATCAATTTGTAATTGTGATGTTTAAGTGGACTTGGGATCAATTTCATGGACATGTAAATATTATAAATTATACTTGATCATAAATGTTAGGAGGTCTAGTGATGCACTTGTGTATGTATTTAGCTCCTAATTGTCCATGAAACAAACAAAGACAATTATAAGTGCCCATATAGTCACTATGGACTATGTATACATGGGTTAATATCAACATTGATAGTCCTCTCTAGACTATCCATAAAATTACAATCTTGGCAAGGCAAGAATATAGACACAAATGAAGAGACTTAAGCAACTTCAATATTTCTTGACTAGTATATAGAACTTGAGGTATATTCTTATGGTCCTCAAAGATATATTCAATATTTATCTCAATATGGAAAACCAATCCATTTATTGGTTTTATCTATTTGAACTCAAAAGACTCAAATCTCTCTATAAGCTAATTAAGCCCAAATACGTCAAAAGGATCAAAATAAGAAATATTTGAAAATAGGGGTATAGATGAATCTAAAATAATTTATCACAATCTTTTGTAGGTGAATCTGTAAAAAACCAAGAGGATTTTAGAAGAAGAATCCAAACTGTTGACTCTCCTAAGTGTCGAACTCCATATTATTCATACAAATCCAAGTATATATAGATGGTTTTTATAGGTGAATATATTAAAAACCAAGAGGATTTTAGAAGAAGAATATAAATGCAAAGAAATGAAGGAAATGAAAAAGAATATAGTGTGCATGTCGACTCTCCTAATGCATAGTTAACTCTTAGTAGTACATAGGTAGGATTACCCAAAAAGTAACCTCCTCTTGTAATAGCTACGTATCAGATCCCTATAATGCTATTTTATACAATGGATCATGCAAGAGGATTTATAAATCTTGTAACCTGTGATGTGTCTATAGACCCTGAACAGTACATACTAAATTATGAACTAAGATGAAAAGCTAAGGGCATTATTGATGAATCTATCAAAAAGTGTGAGTTAGTAGGGGCACTAAATAAAAGAGTGCTTTATTTCATATACCAAAGAGACGTTCAGTGGTAAAGTATATAAGATGTTAAGGACTGGCCTATCTTAGAATTTAAGATAAAGAAATGCACTAGTTAGACTATTAAGGACTTAAAGGAGATAAGGCATAAGTCAAGAGAATCAATCTATGACTATGATCATAGGTTATCTTATGTCATGAACAAGGTAGAATTTTCCTTAACAAGTAGAGATAAATCCATGTGGTTTGTTGAAAGACTATGTTCCAAAATTAGATTTCCTATTGTGTAGACCCAATATGCTAGTAAATCAGATGATAGAGATGATACCCTATGAGTAGAGAAAATCAAAGACTATGGAGAAGCTCTTATTATTAACTCCAAGATTAAAAATACACTACAAGATTTTATGAAGAAAATAGACAAATACCATGGGTAAGACAAACCTAAGTTGAATCTATGGTGTATGGAATGCAAAAAATAAGAACATCACATGAATGATTGTCTTAAAATCAGGATGTAATTTTGTGAACTTTGTCAAGTAGTAGGGCACACAATAATGTAGTGCCACATTCTAGAGTAATATTTCAAGAACCCATAGAACTTATATTTTAATTTATGCAAGCTGTATATCATGATGAAAATAACTATAGGGATTTGTAGGAGCTCAAATAAGGCATCACCAAAAATGTATTCACCATTATTTCACATTAAATTTCCATGGTGAAGCAAATTATTACAATCCCAAAGGTAGATAAAGGTTGTGTGACCTAAGCAAGTCCATAATGAATTCCTAGTTTTTCATAGTATCAGCGTCAAGGTCTAGTTAGTTAGACCCCTTCTTCACCAAGTTCGACACCATCATCTATAAAATACTAGTATATAGCACCTTGGAGTTCGCCCATGTCACAGTAGCAATAAATAAGTTAGACCCTCCTAATTATGTAATATAAATTTGGAATGGGTGATAATAACCAACAACACCAATATTAGAAAACTATGTAGTAACAAGGAGGGTATAGAGGTGGTTATCAATACAACAGAGGAGGTTTTAGGGGTGGATATAGAGGAAGGTACCAAGGTGGTAGGGGAAATAACTATCAATGCCCTCCTTTACAATTCATCTATGTGGAGAGTACAATCATGTATAATGAAATTATCCCTTGAATCCTCAAAGATAGTCTTACTATGCATATTGCAAAGTATACGACCAACACAAGATAGAAGACTATCCTATCCTAGATAAACAAAGAAAGAATAAGGCTGTTCAAAATGTTAATATGGTGAATGCACAACCAAAGGAGGATGCCTTCCTAAATGTTTTTACATGACATAAGCATGCAAAAAAGGTCTGCCTCATCTTAGAATGACTCAAAAACAAAGAATCCAAAAATATAAATAGGACAGTACTTGGATCATGCTATAAAAAAGGGACTCGTGTGAAGTTGCATATATTTTGAAAAACATTCAACAACAAGACACTACTGAAGGAGATGCTACTGTAATTGATGTCTAAATGTATGGCCAAATCATGTGAATTATGTGTTAAGATGGAGTTATCATTGCACTAACAAATTTACTATAACTTTTAAGTACATTATACAATGAAGATATATCTTAGAACATCATAAACTTACTATATAATCTACTAGAGTGTGCATAGTGAGGGCAACAAAAAACAAAAAAGCTTTTATGGTACATCAAAATAAATAAACCTTGGGATGTAGATGCATGAATTGATATTAAAGTTTTAGGTTATGAATTTCCAAATTCCATGTTTGATTTTGGTATCACAATCAACATGATTCCTAGGTCTACACGGGAGGCTATTAGATAATTGATTCTAAGTTACAACCCAGTTACTTTGAATTTCACTGATTATGGAAAAGTTAAGCCCACTGGTAGATTAGAATATGTTGAGATCAAAGTCACAAAACTAACCCTATGAGGTGACTTTGCAGTCATTGACATGAAGACATCAAAAACACATTACCCTATGTTGATTGGAAAGAAATGTGCATATGATGGTCAGATGACTATCAATACTATGCACAATTAGCTAGAGGCACATCAAGGGGATAAAGTTTTCATCATTCCTTCACATAGATTGCACAAACCTTACATAATTCTAGCCAAAGTAAAGTCTCCATATGTATCATAAGAAACCATCTGGATGAAGGTAAATTATCAAGAAAACCCAAAATATTTTCATGTAGCTGAGTGTAAATTATTGTATGAGCACACAACCTTAGGTATAATCTTTACTCACTAAAAAAATGAATATATCTAAACAATGGAGGCCCAAAGTATTAGTTACTCATCTGTTGGAAACCTAGTTTATCATCAAATATTGTGTGTCTATGTCTTTAAAATCCCCTACTCAATATCAATTTGACTTCCTCTATCATGCAGATGATCATATACAAGATTATATAGAGCTTACTAAAGAATGCACTTTACCTTAGGAAATAGCTTCATCTATTAGTTGAGACTCAAACATATAACTACTCAACTAGGCTTGAGGTGATCATGAACTTTGACCTATGAGAATGGTCTTTATGCACAAGTGAAAAATTCATGTGTACTATGTAATTGAGGATATCAATGAGTTCATTTTGCGCCTATAAGTTTATATACCTACCATCATTCAGTGGGTTAGTGACTTGAATTATGCTCTGAAGGGATTTGTAGCAACATGGTGGGAAATTCATAGGAATGACTAGCTCAAGTGGGATGATGCCTGTGAGCTCATGATTCATAGGTTCTAGCTATCATAAATCATCAAAAGAAATTGGCCTTTCTTCCAATAAGGTGAGTGTCCTAAAATTCAAATTCATAAATGTTTTGAAGTATTGTCTAAAGAACATGTGGCTCTAAAATATTGGGTACACATATTTCATTATAAACTTTCTCTTTTACCATCAACATGGTATATGCATCAAGAGTGCAAGAGGGAGACAAAGCATTGGGTGAAGGTGCAAAGTGATTTCATAAAGATGTTTGTTTTTGAAGATGAAAATCCTCTGGTTCATAATGCACTACTAAAAATTAAATAATTTCTATGCCATGGATGCACAAAAAATTTAAGCACCATGACATAATCTACTATGAAAAAAAATGTAGCTTAGAATCTCAATTCAACATTACAAAGATACAAAGCTGCCAAGAAAGAAGAATAATCTCTTACATAAGCATTCCATGGAATACAAGATAGAAAAGAGGAATATGAAGATTAGGATTCATATGGTGATCTCAATTTGACTAATTTACTTTAACCTAAATGACTAGTAGAACCACTCAAGGACCCCATCGCATAACCTACTAAAGAAGATAAGTTGTGAAACATACAAATTATAGAATAGGAAAGGAAATGAATGATACAAGAATCCATTGATGAATAAAAGTGCAATATTTACCAGCAAACCATTAAAAATCATGTAGTAAACATCAAAACTAAGGAGGTTCCTGAATTGGCACATATAGGTGATTATTGGATATAAGCTAAAGTTTTTGAAACTATACAACTCCTATGAGACTATCAAGATGTTTTTCCAATACATTTTTAGAGGCCCAAGGAGTTGAGCCATCTCTAGGTGAAATGCACATCGATCTTAAAGAGTTCACATGACCTATAAATAAACAACCATACAAGCTAAATCCAAACATGAAGTTGGGATGTAAGACATAGGAATAATCTATCTTATAAAAAAGGCAGATTGGGTAAAGTCCCATGGTAGTGTATTAAAAAAAAACATGAGATATCAAAGTGTGTGGGGATTATTTCATTTTGAATGATGCATGTGTAAATGATCCATTCCTAATTATATTCATAGATGAAGTTTTGGAATCTATCATAGGACATGAAGTCTACTCTTTCATAGATGGTTTTAGTGGATACCATCAAATACCCATTGCAGAAGAAGATAGAGCTAAAATTACTTTTGCCATAGAATGGGGATCCTTTGCATATAAGGTAAAGCCTTTTATCCTTAAGAACACACCTATTATTTTAATGGTGACTGCATTCAAGGACTTCATTCACGACTTCCTAGAAGTCTATCTTGATGATTGGGTAGTCTTTTCCTTATTTAAAGAACATTTATCTAAGTTTTACCTCATGTTAGAATGATTCTAAGATCTATGTATTTATTTGAATTTAAATAAATGTCTATTATTTACACCTTTTGTTGATTTTCTAGGTCATGTAGTATGTTGTGAAGGCATTTTGGTACATCAGGTAAAAATTGTAGTAAATTTAGGTATGCCTCCACCCATCAGTTTCATGGAAGTATGATATTTTCTAGGCCATATAGGATATTATCCAAATTTTATCAAAGGAAATGCATATATTTTATCTCTATTGGAATCCTTACTATGAAAAAATATAAAGTTTATTTGGACTTTAGAATGCAAAGTGTAGACACCGACCTGAATCCTTATCTCCATGTCCCTCTATTGCCTCTGTCTCCTATTTAGTCCCCCTTTCAGGTCATTCTTTCTGCCTACAAAGACCCTGCACAGGGCATCCAACCAAACTAGACTCTCTCAGACCACTCAAAATAGACCACAGACCCGTCCACAAACCAAAAACTCGACCAGACCTCGTCCACAGACTACTACCCCAACTGATGCCAGTCACTTACCCCACCAACGTCGGCAGCGTAACCGACGTCGGTAGACTTGACAACTGACGTCGGCAGCCTAACCGACATCGGCGACTGTGACTAGTCTGACAGCAACACTCAGGTAAGCATTTGCTTCCATTTCTTTTCAATCTTCTATCATTTCAATATTTTATCATTCTGCTATTTATCAGACATCCTTTTTATCAATCAGTGGGTTGACATCTCTCAAGCTTTTGCTTTTGGGATCAAGCTTTTGCTTGGCAACCCACCATCTCCTCATCTAACGCCTTCCATGTCCAATTCTCTTTCTTTTACAGGTGTCATCCTCCACAACCAAAGAGGAGTTCTCACGACGTCTGGATAATAGCATGACTTCATCTAGGTACATCTAACCTTGACCATTTCTTAGTTTCTTATTTCTCTCTTTGAATGTAGAAAGCGAAAATAACATAGAAACACAAAGTAACCTTCATCGAGCAAAAATAAAAACTGGTCACTATGCCCATCTTCATCTTTTTAGACTAGAGTAATACTTTTCACATGAAAATTAATGCTTTGAGTATTTTAGTCGATGTTATTCTTGCACAACCAAGAGATGGTAGACTCAATCATCTAATTCATTTTTCTAGCCACGAACTATCTGATGTGTAGAATAACTACACAATAACTAACTAAGAAGCATTGTTCATAGTGTTTTCACTACAAAAAAATTAACACTATCTTTTTGTGACACCATTTGAGGTGTTCACTGATCATCAAGCCCTATGATACCTTGTCAACAAACCCATGCTATGAGGATGCATCTCTCGATGGTTGATTCTATTTCGAGAGTGCCAATTATACATTAATGTCAAACTAGAAAGAGAGAATGTGGGGCCGGATCATCTCAAATGCATTCTTAATGGCTAAGAACTATAAAAATTACAAGAAGACTATCTTGATGCTCATCTCTTTCATGTTTCTATGATTCTTAAAAAATTCAAATCAATTGTCAACTTCTTCAAACAAGGAGTATTCTATATGTGCTATCAAAAAATAGACAAGAAGCAATTTGTTACTAGAGATTTGTCATACACCATCATCAATGGGCTTATGTATCACTTGGGTAAGGATGAAGTACTATACAAATTTGTTCTAGAACATGAACGATATCAACTTTTGTAGGAGGCACACTAGCGAGTAGTAAGAGGATATTTTTCTAGATATTCTACTATTAGGAAGATATTATAGAGTAGGTTATGGTGGCCAAATATTTTTCAAGATGCAAATAAAGTAGAAAAACACTGGATGTATGCCAATGCATGGCTAAGCCACTATAAAAAAATTAAATGCCTTTGCAACCTCAGTTAGCTGAGCAACCTTTTGAATAATAAAGCATTGACTTTGTCAAACCTATCAATCCATTAAGGAAATACAATAAATCAATGTATATTATCACTACAACTGACAATTTTACCAAGTGAGTTGAAACTACTATGACACCTAGCTATGGTGTGAAAGATGCATCAAAGTTTCTCTACATAAACATTATTACAAGGTTTAGATGCCCTATCAAGAGCGTTAGTGATAGAGGAACACACTTCATTAATAATACCATCAAGGCTCTTACTGAGGAATTTATGATTTCTCATCATAAAATACTACATACCATCCACAAGCTAATGGCCAAGTTGAAGCTTCCAACAAAGTGCTGGTAAAAATGTTGACAAAGATTTGCGATGTCAAGAGGGATGACTAGGAAGATCTCATTCCTACATTGTATGGGCATATTATACACACTATAAAAGAGATACATCTTTTATGAAATTCTAGTTGGTGTATGGACTTGAAACAGTTATGCTAATGGAATACATGGTACCCAATCTACATATTGACATGGTCATTAAACTAGGGGATTATAAATCTCTAACCAATAGACTTCTTGAATTGAATGGGATGGATTAGTATAAATGCAGAGTGACATAGATCTAGGAAATTCACATATAGAGCTAGAGAACATGGCATGATAAGAATTTGTGACATAAATAATTTCATAAAGATCAACCAGTCTTATTATATGATAGTCACTTCAGAGCATTTCTAGGCAATTTACATATTTGATAGAAAGGGACTTATATTATACATGAACTATTAAAGTAAGGAACCATGGTTTTAAGAGATCTTCAGGGAAAGATTTTACCAGGGTGGGTGAATGGATGCAGGCTTAAGCTCTATCACCAATAGTCAAATTGAACTCATTTTGCTAAGTGAGTGGGTGCTGAGTAGCACCAAGTAGATTAGGATTTCTCTTTTCTGCATGTTTTTTTTGTGTTTCTTTTTTTTATCTATGTGTGTTTGTATATGATCTATTCACTACCATTTGAGAACCAAGATACAAATCATAGCATGTACTAGTCGTGTATTAGATAATCTATGTGTACCATCATAGATGTCAATAGGCATGAATGAAAGCAATTAAGTTTAGGAAAGGAACAAATAAGTCACATCAACAAGATATCCATTGCATAATGGTCAACCATCAAAAGGAAATGCCAAATCCAGGGATTAGTTGATTTGATCTTCAACAAATTTGCATCCCATCAACATCATATGCTCATACGCCCATACAAACAATAAATAATCATAATGGTATATCTCCACACATGTGCCAATGACTAACTACTTTAATTGTTAGATTGGATTATATTTACCATATCAACCATTATATTCATGATGAGTGAATAACTAAGCATGTCATTTACACATAATCCAATAAGTGTGAATTCTATAAATACCAAGTTCAAAAACCAAGTTGACATTTTATCCTTATGCATATTTTTTATGATCTATAATTACAAAAGAGCCAAACTAGTTTTCTTACATAGAGAGTAGATAACATTGTAATTTCATCACTTCAATAGACATGGATACTTCATGGGTCATCAAGGGTTTCATAAATGCATAAAAATAAGCAATGGGTGTCAAAATGGCTCTTAAGCATACAAATTTTAATGATTCAGAGCGATTTGACTTCCTTTGACAGTGTAGAATATAAGTTATTTCACCTAGACACCATCAATGTTGCACAACCACTCACCCTCATAGTCCCCACTATTTATAGAATATATATGTCGAAGGTCTTCTTCAAATGCTAACCTTTGGTGACTTGGGGGAGATCATACAATTTTTGTTTGGTGGATATAATAATGGTAATATCTACCTTGGCCCAGACATCACCATTTTCATCAACAAATAAGTCATGTCATGAGCTTTGGGCATGTCGATGTGAGGAGACTCCCTATATCCATACAAGATGAGAATGCCCCCTATTTGTCAAATTTTTTGAGATTTGTATGTTTAGAGCAACAGAGGGATTGTAATTGATGAAATCCTAGATGATCTAGTGTACATCCTCATGGAGTGCATCACAAGAAGATTCTGGCAGATGATCAAGTCTACAAAAGAATACCAAAACGGGTCGTGGACATCACCCATCATATGATCCACATGAATGAATAATTAAATTGGGTAGAGTAATTCATTTAGAAGCTTATCAACAACATTAACAAGTATTTCACCTCTCCAAAGTAGACCTTTCAATACCAGTTCCTCATCTTCCTACTCTGATTCATGTAATATAAGTCATTGTAGGGAGAAGTGCACCCTGATATAGATTATTCACTAGTACAACAATCTCATAATCTCATTTTGACACAAGAATGTATATCCATAGAACATGAGGTCAAATTCAAATCATGCTTGGAGGAAAGTCTATAATTGATCACAACATATCCTTAGAATCCACTATATGTCATGTAATATTTGGGTCAACACACAACTATGACTTTGTTGTCAAAGGGTGTATTCATACACATTTATGAGTTATCACATGATCACCCTTTGTACCACTTCCATTATTTGTCACCATGGACATGGCATAAGTAGAATTCACTAGATAAAAATCCTTTGTAGCTAGGCATGTGAATCCACTACCGGCCATACCACCTAGCGTAGCCATTCTGTTAGGACCTAGGTTCCACAAAGCTCTGACACCAATTTGTCAGGATTAAGAGCATAATTGATTGCCTTTATATAAGCAACTAAATGCGGAATTAAACCAGAAGTAAAGAGTAACTAGAATTTAGAAATAACACAGAATATGAGAGACAATACCCAATTGTATTAATACTCTTCCATAAGGAATTACAATAAAGAGATCACACTCTTCCCAAACCTCTTGGGTGTACCAGTAATCTTCCCTCAAGAGCTCACTCTCTCAACTACGATCACAACAATCAACTCAAACACAGAGTTGTTGTTCACCTCCAACCAGTCAGTAACAATACTACCAGTACACAAGTACGCTACGTACTCCAAGTAGATCTCACCTGATCTTGCTCCTTGATGTGTTACTGTCACCTTTGACCTTACTAACCCATAGATCTCCTTTGACCTCACACACACACCTACAGATCAACCAACCTTACTTACCCATGTAGATCTTCTACCTGACCTTGCAACAACCTGTAGATCAACCTGATCTTACATACTCAAAAGAACCCTTGTCCTTGCCTCACCAAGTCCTTATGATTCTCCATACTAGTACCCTAGTGGATCTTCTACCAGATCTTTATATCCCATAGATCTACCTGATCATACACACTCGGCACCCCTGTGGAACTAGGAGGAGCCAACCTTGCTCTCTCTATCTAGCACCCCGATAGAACTCTGATTCTATAGAACTGCTTCTACTAAATCCTTGAGAGTCTACACCTTTAAAATACATCCCATGAGTCTATTATATAGATCTCATGCCAAACAATAATTAGAAATGCAGCCCAAGACTAAAATTAGTCTTTAACATGCAAATAACCAGTTCGTTAACAAACTATCCGTGAAACTCACAGTTCTAAAACTGCACAAGCGACCGATGTCGATCCCTATCTATCTGGAGATGACCAACATCAGCTGATCCCTGACCGATGTCAGCAGCTTCCTGTCTCCACATGACCAATGTCAGTTGGCTTGACCGATGTCGGTGACTGTGACATCAACACCTCCTCCATGTTTGCATCCAGGTGAAGCTTTTAGCTCCACATCCTAACAATGATACCAACTGTTAGGACCTAGGTTCCATAAAGATCTAACAACAATTTGTTAGGATTAAGATCATAATTGATTACCTTTGTTTAAGCAACTAAATATGGAATTAAACTAGAAGTAAAGAGTAACTAGAATTCAAAAATAGCACAGAATATGAGAGACAATACCCAATTGTATTAATACTCTTCCAGAAGGAATTACAATAAAGAGATCACACTCTTCCCACACCTCTTGGGCATACCATTAATCTTCCCTCAAGATCTCACTCTCTTAACTATGGTCACAATAATCAACTCAAACACAGAGTTGTTGTTCACCTCTAACTAGTCAGTAACAATACTGCTAGTACACAAGTATGCTACGTACTCCAAGTAGATCTCACCTGATCTTGCTCCTTGATGTGTTGTTGTCACCTTTGACCTTGTTACCCCAAAGATCTCCTTTGAACTCGCACACACACCTGCAGATCAAATGACCTTACTTACCCATGTAGATCTTCTACCTGACCTTGCAACAACCTACAGATCACCCTGATCTTACATACTCAGAAGAACCCTTGTCCTTGCCTCACCAAGTCCTTATGATTCTCCATACCAGTACCCTGATGGATCTTCTACTAGATCTTTCTATCCCGTAGATCTACCTGATCATACACACATGGCACCCCTGTGGAACTAGGAGGAGCCAACCTTGCTCTCTCTATCTAGCACCCCGATAGAACTCTGATTCTACAGAACCAATTCTACTGAATCCTTGAGAGTCTACACCTTTACAATACAGCCCATGAGTCTATTATATAGATCTCATGCCAAAAAATAATTAGAAACACAGCCCAAGACTAAAATTAGTCTTTAACATGCAAACAATCAGTTCGTTAACAAACTATCTGTGAAACTCATAGTTTCAGAACTGCACAGGTGATCGATGTCGGTCCCTGTCTGTCTGGGGATGACCGACATTAGCTGATCCCTACTCGATGTCTAAAGCTTCCTGTCTCCACATGACCGACATCGGTTGGCCTGATCGACGTCGGTGACTGTGACATCAGCACCTCCTCCATGTTTACATCTGGGTGAAGCTTTTAGCTCCACAACCTAACAATCTCCCACTTGGAGATAAATAGTTACACCTATACTTGTACCTGTACATATTTATAATTTTATTCTTGGCTTGTATTCCTCTTCAAGCTTAATCTTGAAGACCAACCACCACACAACCTGTGATGCTCCGCCTGACACTACCAGCTCTGATCTGCACGTGACCGTCTTCGGTACCTGCCTGTTCGACATCAGTTCCACCTGACCAACATTGGTGACTGTGTTCTCCTGTGAGTGATGACTTTTTATCCATGAGCTCTCTTTGGATCAAAACCCTATCCAAACTACCCTGCTCAGAGATATCCAACCTTCTCCACTGATCTCTGTCCATCATCTCCTCTATGAACACCAAGGCTTTCCAGTTCTTAATTTTGTCAAAGACATCTATCTTCCACTTAAGAACATGCATCTCCTTCTTACTCATGTGACCAAGCCTACAAATCCACATCTTCACAATAGAAGAAGAATCAGTAATACAAGTAGGTAGATAAAGAGTACCTACTTTCTTACCACATGTTAATTCAAGTGCACCCGCTGTGAGAGTTACTGTGCATCTCTCATCACCCAACTTTCCTAAAGCAATTAGACTCCTCTTCAAGACTGGGACCTACATGACATCCTTCAACACCCATGTGTTGGCCATCTACAATTTCAGCCACACTTCACCTTTGCCAATACTTTGACAAGGCACACCAACCCCAAAATAAATCTTTCCAAAGTCTCCATGGACCTTAACATGGAAAAATACTCTATTTCAGGCTGCATAGAAAGAGGCAACAGAATCTATAACACAAGATTATACTTTATCCAGAGAATATACAAGAGCAACCCATGCAACTATACCTGCAACACCTGCTTCTTCATTCCCTTTATGCTGATCCGCTATAAACCAACAATCTTTATTTTCCTGCCCTTTCTTTCCATAACATCGTAATTGATCATTCTTTCTTTTGAGTTCCTCCATTATTAGCTTACTTTATTCTACCATTGCTATACTCCCACTCAATCAGAAACCCCTGAGAGTGACCTATAATCAACAAATACTTAACAGATCTGAAACCACCTGTTAGTGAACCTCGCTCTGAGAACTTGCAACCTTAGCTCTGATACCAATTGTTAGGACCTAGGTTCCACAAAGCTTTGACACCAATTTGTCAGGATTAAGAGCACAATTGATTACCTTTGTATAAGCAACTAAATGCAAAATTAAACCAGAAGTAAAGAATAACTAGAATTCAGAAATATCACAGAATATGAGAGACAATACCCAATTGTATTAATACTCTTCCAGAAGGAATTAAAATAAAGAGATCACACTCTTCCCACACCTCTTGGGTGTACCAATAATCTTCCCTCAAGAGATCACTCTCTCAACTACAGTCACAACAATCAACTCAAACACAGAGTTTTTGTTCACCTCCAACCAGTCAGTAACAATACTACTAGTACACAAGTATGCTACGTACTTCAAGTAGATCTCACCTGATCTTGCTCCTTGATGTGTTGTTGTCACCTTTGAACTTTCTACCCTACAGATCTCCTTTGACCTCACACACACACTTGCAGATCAACCGACCTTACTTACCCATGTAGATCTTGTACCTGACCTTGCAACAACCTGTAGATCAACCTGATCTTACATACTCAGAAGAACCCTTGTCCTTGCCTCACCAAGTCCTTATGATTCTCCATACCAATACCCCAGTGGATCTTCTACCAGATCTTTCTATCCCAAAGATCTACCTAATCATACACACTCGACACCCCTATGGAACTAGGAGGAGCCAACCTTGCTCTCTCTATCTAGCACCCTGATAGAACCTTGATTCTACAGAACCGATTCTACTAAATCCTTGAGAGTCTACACCTTTAAAATACAGCCCATGAGTCTATTATATAGATCTCATGCCAAACAATAATTAGAAACATAGCCCAAGACTAAAATTAGTCTTTAATATGCAAACAACCAGTTTGTTAACAAACTGTTCATGAAACTCACAGTTTCAGAACTGCACAGGCGACCGACATCAGTCCCTGTCTGTCTGGGGATGACCGACATCAGCCGATCCTTGACCGATGTTAGTAGCTTCTTGTCTCCACATGACCGACGTCGGTTGGCCTGACCGACATCGGTTGGCCTGACTGACGTCAGTGACTATGACATCATCACCTCCTCCATGTTTGCATCTGGGTGAAGCTTTTAGCTCCACAACCTAACACATTCATGTGGCATGACAATTTAAGAAGCCACTAGCTCACAACAATAAAAGGGAAAGCACAAATTTTATATAAACCATCATTCAGCATCCCCTCTCTTGAAATGCAAGACACACATCATGATAATTTGGTTAGATGATCTAAAGGTGCCTCAAATCATGAGCTCGTGTGACCTTCCATAGATGGGCACGGATGAGTATGAAGTATACTAGGTCATGATTTCAAACATGGCTAAGGATTTCTATGACAAGGGGGAGGAGAAGGAATTCTTCTTTTGGAATGATATGCACATTGTTCAAGTACATAAGCAAGTTCCTTCAAAATTTTGAGTGGACCTTCCATCTTGCCCACCATCCATTATTATTGATACTTTATAGGAAGACGTAGAGAATATGTAGTGAAGGATCAACTTTTTCTAGCCCCAACCTGCTCCTACCTTTGTATCTAAGGAAATATTTTCACCCCTTCTAAAAATTCTACTAAAATCACTCATGTGTAGACCATGAACAAGGTAGGAGGCTAAGGTCTCCCCTACACTTGAAAAGCACACATTTGGCCAACTAGTTGCTATGAAGTAAGCACAACCTACCCCTGCCTCTACTTCACCATAACCTAAATGTAGATAGGTCATGCTAAAATGAAAGAAGGCATAGGTTTCAATCTCAAAAGTCTAACCAAGTGATTAATCACCATCACCACATGCTCAAGAGGTTAAAGAGATCACACCTAAGTAACCCACCACCAAAAAACAATATGCCTTGAGGGAATAAGCAGCATGCACAACCAAATAATGAGTAAGGAAGGAGGAAAAGAAGTGACAGAATGAAAAAACATAGTAACAAAAATCTAGTCAACAATCTAAAGAAGCTAAGGCTATACAAAAGACCAAGGATGTAGATGGTGATTGACAAAAGGCCATGGAAGTGGATAAGAAGGTATAAGAAGCAATTGATGCAACCTAGAAAGCAAAGGAGGAGTAAGCACAAAAGGAAAATGAAGATGAGCTCACTACCAAAGCTAAGACAGAGGAAGAAGAGAAACAAAAATAAGATGCAATAACACAAGCACAATAGGCCATAGAAACTACAAACCTTGTTTAATAGCAAGTAGAAGAAGTTGCAAAGAAAAAGGATGAAGAAGATGAATCTCTATACCAACAACATGCACAAGTATAAGTACTTACAAAAAAACAAGTGCAGGCTCAGGCTTCAAAATAAAAATCCAAGGCTACTGCCTTGAAAAAATAGAAAAAGAAAGAAAGAAGAAGAAGAAGAAGAAGAAGAAGAAGAAGAAGAAGAACGTGTAGAAAAGTTAAAGGTTGAGGAGGAACAAACAAAGCTGCAAGCTGAACAGGAAGAGATGAAAAATAAAAAGGAGGAAGAAGAAAAATTAATGTACGCTAATGATGTTGCACAATAATTCAATATGGTAGTAGAGGCCACAATATAGAAAAAATAGGCACCAGAGCAACCTCAAGCACAAGCATAATAGCTAGCATAATAAGAAGCACCATTTATAGTTACTCAACTCTTGGAGTTTCCATTGGGAGGCATTTGGATTTGGGATGTCCCAATTATTGGTGCTTGATATACCACTTTTTCACTCCCACTTGACACAATGCCATACTCAGGCCCTACAACATTTTCAATTACATTGGTTGCACTCCCAATCAAGTAGGAAGTCTCATTGGATGTCTCTAGGCTTCCAATTAAGAAATAATTAGAGGGTGTAATACATTTTTAAGAATCAATTATATAGAAGGCTTCCTCTTTGGAGATGGAGATGGGTCAATCCAAGACAAAGAACATGGAGTTGAAGGCCCACCTTCATAAAGCTATAAAGATGATCTAGGACACCTGCTCAGATTCAGTCACTTGAGCAATCAGGGACCAAGTTATGTTCTACCAATGTAGACTCAATACATTGGTCTCTGAGTTGACTAAGAACTGGTGCATATCCCATAAAATCTATGTAGTGGGCACATTAGGCAAAAATGTGAATACAAAGGCTACCACACTTATCACTTTATTAGAGGAGTACTAGAGCATGATCGATATTGTTGCATTACAAGCACAATAGGTCACATGTACTTTCTATGTTAAACGCAACAATTGGATAACTCTTTATCTAGTTCTAGAACATAATTCAACACAACTATGAATACCAAGAGAACCATGACCATATATACCACTTCAATGGATGAGAATGATAGAGCCCTATAGGACTTGTTTAATGTCAGGGATAATGTGCATGAAAAAATTCTTAACTGGTAGAGTGAGGTTATACACAGTTCATTCATAGGTCTCTAGGCCAAATGCCACATAGACAAGATGGAACAACTAAGTGGAGAGATCTATATGAGGGTGAATAACACCAAGGTATCCATGAGCATCACTAATGACTTAAATCTAAAGGATCTCATTGGATATCATGCACCACTATGCACATTGTTGTGTATGGTCCATGAAATTATGATTGAATGGCATGCATACAAGACCAACCTATCTCCCTTTTATAGTGGGGTTTCCTAGATCTTCAACACTCTAGTGTATAAGTTGACATCTGATCTCTAATAGGTCATCACTCAATGCAAGGCTATACAGTCCAAAGATCATTCTAGCCAATCATTATCCGCATCCATCCCGCCTCTATCAAGATAAGTATTATGCAGAGTACTATTTTAAAAAAATTGTATAGAATTTTGTACTAGGGATGACTAATAAGACAAGTGGGTCCAAGATGGTTGAAAAACCATAAAGGGTGGCCACCTAGTTATGCGAGCCTATTGAAAACCCAAAAGGGTGGTAGGCTGGTATGCTCCTTAGTTGAAAACCCAAAAGGGAAGCTAAGTAGTGTGCAAGAGGTGAAAATTGGAAACAACACCTTGAGTGATTACTATGATTCTTATTGATATAACCACTTCTTTAGCATCTTCCCTTTATCAAAAATTTAAAAGATCCAGTAACATTGTCTCAGGATGAGACAACATTTTAAGTCCAAGAAAGTGTTAGGAGAATAAATTAGATAGTAAATCTACATAGGAAATTTGTTTATATCTATGAGTTATTTACTCAGTTTGTTAGATATATGTATATTTTTCCCTATCTTCACTACTTGTAATAGGTTAGAATGTGAACATATTCCATTTTTGGTGCCAAGTATGAGAATAATTTGAATATTCATAGATTGCAACCATCTATATATACTTGAATTTGTATGAATAATATGGTTCCACCTTCAAAGAGATCAATAGAGACTATTTTGGTTATGGTTACTTGTGTTTTTTATTTTGTTCCTTGCATGCATTTTCATATATAATATTTTGCTTACTTTCAATATAATCTAATTTGAATACTTTATAAATGTTCATGAATAATTGGTTATTCCTAATTCCTATCTAACACACACTAATTCATTTGTGTTATGTTTCTATTTTACAACTATGTGTATGAATACTCTTTACTATCTTGCACACTTAAGTAAAACATAGCTATCCTCATCCTTAGCATGTTATGATGCTTTAGGAACCTATACCAATACTCTTCCAAATAACTAATGCTTGGATAATAATTTAGAATCTTTATACTATATTTCCAATCCTTTGTATTTACCTCATGCACAATCTAATACATGTTTTGAGAGATCTGTGTTTGACTGTTCATGAGAAAATAAGGTTTTTATGCATTTTGACACTCCAATGACAAGAATGAACATACAAACACATTACAACACTTAGAATTCAATGCAATAAAATTAAAAAACATGTGCCAAATTCTTAGGTTGTTTTTATAAGTTTAGGATGTGCCAAATTTGTTCCCAGTTTCTCTCAATAGTTCTATCTTAACATAAAAATTTGACTAAATGTACCTTAACAAGTAGGTCTTACATACTTTTTATGACTTCCTAGTACAACTATGACCTCTATAAGGTCTATCAACCTCTATTCTATGTAGGACATCTTTATAGACCATAAGAAATCATATTAATCCATAATTTCTACATAAGCATGTTTCAAAAATTTAGATTTAGCTTTGGAGGGAAAACACTCCAAGACCTTTAAATGACTTGGCACAATAAGGCATAATAAGATACAAATACCATCTCAAATAGGGTTATATACATGATCTGATTCATCAGCCAAATCAATGAACCATCTATGTGTACACATTTGGATGGGCATTTTTAGGTTAGAATAACCTTTGCCTGATCTCAGTCGGGCCCCAAAAGTGAAAGTTGTAGTTGGTCAGAGGCATACTTTAAGAGAATTCACTCACCCTTGAGTGTGAAAAAAGAGTAAACTTCGGTCACATGTTGCATGAGAACCGTGAGAGCTATATATGAATCATCAAATATTACACATTCAGGGATGAGTCCTCTAAGAAAGTGCAGGAGGATTTTATCTAACTCAAGATGGAGGAGACATGACAATGAGGTTTATCTCGTAGCTAAATATTTTAGAATAGGTTAAAATTTGGTCAGCGAGGGTCGTATAATCTGGCTCATCAGTCTAATCAACAAACCATCTACATGAACATGTTCAAATGGGAATTTTTAGGCTAGAAAGGCCTTTGTTTGGTCTCGTTCGAGACCTGAGAGTGAAATTTATAGTTAGTCAGAGGCATCCCTTAAGAGAATTCACTTGTCCTTGAGTGTGTGAAAAGAACAAACTTCGGTCACATATTTTATGATAACCATGAGGGATAGAGACAAACTGTCAACTCCTACACATGCATGGATGAGCCCTCTAAGAAATCCTAAGATGATTTTGTCTAAATTAAGATAGAGGAGATGTGGTAATGAGGTTTCTCTCACAAACAAATCTCTTATAATGGGCCAAAAGCTGGTTAGCAGGGGCCATATAATCTAACTCATTACCCAAATAAATGAACTGTCTATGTGGACACATTCAGATGGGGTTTTTTAGGATATAATAACCTTTATCATATCTCAAACAGGCCCAAGAAAAAAAATTGTAGTTGGTCAGATGCATCCCTTAAGAGAATTCAGTGGTCTCCAAGTGTCCAAAAAGAAGAAATTTTGGTTATGCATTGCATGAGAACTGTGATGGATATAAATGAACCATTAGCTCCTACACATGCAAGGATGAATCCTCTAAGAAAAAATAGGAGTATTTTATCTAACTTGATACAGACAAGATGTGTCAATGAGGTTTTTCTCGTGGCCAAATCTCTTAGAATGGACCAAAATTTGGTCAGTGAGGGCTGTATAATCTGACTCATAAGCCCAATCAATGAACCACCTACATAAACACATCTAGATGGGTATTTTTAGGCTAGAACAACTTTTTTTATATCTTAATCAGGCCCTAAGAACAAATTTTGTAGTTGGTTAGAGGCATCCCTTAAGATAATTCACTCATCCCTAAGTGTGAAAAAAGAGCAAACTTCAATCGCATGTTGTATAATAACCATGAAGGCTAGATACGACTCATTATCTCCTAAACATTTAGGGATGAGTCTTATAAGAGAAGTGTAGGAGAATTTTATCTAACTAGAGATAGAGGAGATGTGGTAATGAGGTTTCTCTCATAGCCAAATATCTCAAATGAGTCAAAAGTTGGTTAGCGAGGGATGCATAATCTAACTTGTTAGCCCAATCGATGAACCATCTATGCAAACACATCCATATAGGCATTTTTAGGATATAATAACCTTTTTTCAATCTTGGTTGGGCCCTAAGAGTGAAAGTTTCAATTTGTCAAAGGCATCCCTTAAGATAATTCATTCATCCTTGAGTGTGTAAAAAAAGGGAACTTCAATCGCATGTTGCATGAGAACCATGAGGGATAGATATGAACCGTTAGCTCCTACATGTGAAGATACAAGCCCTATAAGAAAATTTGGGAAGATTTTATCTAACTTGATTTAGAGGAAACACAATAATGAGGTTTCTCTCATAGCCAAATCTCTTAGAATAGGTCGAAAGTTGGTCAATGAGGGCTATATAATTTGACTCATTAGCCCAATCGATGAACCATCTACATAGACATGTCTAGATGGGCATTTTTAGGCTATAATTTTTTTTTTTAATCTCATTCAAGGCTTAGGAGTGAAAATTATAATTGTTTGGAGGCATCCCATATGATAATTCACTCCTCCCTGAGTGTGTAAAAAGAGCAAACTTTAGTCACATGTTGCATGAGAACTATAAGGATTAGAGACTAATTGTTAGCTCTAACATGTGCAAGGATGAGTCCTCTAAGAAATACTTAGAGGATTTTATCTAACTAAAGATGGAGCAGATGTATTAATGAGGTTTATATCATATCTAAATCTTTTAGAACATGTCAAAAGCTGGTCAGTAGGGGCCATATAATCTGACTCCTTAGCCCAATCGATGAACCATCTATGCAAACACATCTAGATGGGCAATTTTAAGCTAGAATGACCTTTTTTCAATCTTGATCTAATCTTGGGAGAAAAATTTGTAGTTATCTAAAGGCATCCCTTAAGAGAATTCACTCATCCTTGATTGTGCAAAAAGAGTAAACTTCAATCGTACATTGCATGAGAATCATGAGGGATAGAGATGAACTGTCAAGTCCTACACATATAAGGATGAGTCATCTAAGAAACATCAGGAGGATTATATCTAACCTGAGATGGAGGAAATGCAATAGTTAGGTTTCTCTCATAGCTAAATCTCTCAGAATGGGCCAAAAGTTGGTCAATGGGGGCTGTATAATCTGACTCATCAGTGCAATTGATGAACCATTTATGTAAACACATTCAAATGGGAATTTTTAGGTTAGAATGACCTTTTTCTAGTATCGATTAGGCCCTAGGATGATGGTTATATTTGGTCAAAGGCATCTTTTAATATAATTCACTCATCCCTGAGTGTGCAAAAAGAATGAGCTACGATTGCAAGTTACATGAAAACCGTGAGGGCTAAAGATGAACCATCAGCTCCTACATGTGAAGGGATGAGTCCTCTAAGAAATATTGGGAGGATTTTATCTAAATCAATAGATGATAGATGTGGTAATCAAGTTTCTCTCACAGCTAAATATCTTAGAACAAGTAGAAATTTGGTTAGTGGGGGTCGTATAATTTGACTCATCAACCTAATCGATAAATCATCTATGAAAACACATCTAGATGGGAATTTTTGGGCTATAACAAAAAAAATTTAGTCTCGATTTGGCCCTAGAAGTGAAATTTTTAGTTGGGAGGCATCCCTTAAGAGAATTTTGCGGTCTCCGAGTGTGCAAAAAGAATGAACTTCAATTGTGCATTGCATGAGAATCGTGGGGCTAAAAGACAAACTGTCAGCTCCTACACATTTAGGGATGAGTCCTATTAAAAATATACAATTATTTTATCTAACTTGAGAAGGATGAAACATGAAAATTAGGTTTCTCTCATGACCAAATCTCTCAAAATGAGCTAAAATTTTGTCAATGAGGGTCATATAATTTGACTCATCAGCCCAATTGATAAACCGTCTACACAAACATGTTTAGATGGGTGTTTTAGGCTAAAACAACCTTTATTTTGTCTTGGTCAGGCCCCAAGAGAGAAATTTTTAGTTGGTTGGAGGTATCCCTTAAGATAATTCTCTCATCCCTAAGTGTGCAAAATGAGCGAACTTAGGTCGCATGTTGCATGATAACCGTGAGGTATAGAGATTAAATATCTACTCTTACACATGTAAGGATGAGTTTTATAAGAAATATCGATAGAATTTTATCTAACTTGAGATGTAGGAGATGTGGAAATGAGGTTTATCTCATGGCTAAATCTCTTATGATGAGCCAAAAGTTGGTTAGTGAGGCTCGTATATTTTGAATCATCAACTCGATCGATGAACCATCTATGTAGACATATCCGTATAGGCATTTTTAAGCTAGAAAAATCTTTTTCCAGACTCAATCACACCCTAAGAGTTAAATTTGTAGTTGATCAAAGGCATACCTTAAGAGAATTCAGTGGTCCCTAAATGTGCAAAAAGAGCAAACTTTCATCGTGCATTGCATGATAACCGAAGGAGCTAGAGATGAACCATCAACTCCTACATGTGAAAGGATAAGTCCTCTAATAAAACCTAGGAAGATTTTATCTAACTTGAGATTGATAAGATGTAGAAATGAGGTTTATCTCATGGCTAAATATCTCAGAACATGTCAAAATTTGGTCTGTGAGGGTCATATATTTTGACTCATCAACCCAATCGACGAACCATCTATGTGGAAACATTGAGATAGGAATTTTTAGGCTACAACAATCTTTGTCCAGTCTTGATCACACATCGATATTAAAAGTTATAGTTGATTAGATGCATCCCTTAAGAGAATTCAGTGGTCCCCAAATGTGCAAAAAGAGAGAACTTTTATTGTGCATTGCATGAAAACCATGGGTGATAGAGACAAACCGTCAACTTATACACATGCAGGGATGAGTTCTCTAAAAAAATTGAGAGGATTTTATCTAACTCAAGATGGATGAGACACAAAAATGAGGTTTATCTCATGGAAACATCTATAAGAACATGTCAAAAGTTGGTCAGTGAGGGTTGTATACTCTAACTCATCAACCTAATCAATGAATCATCTATGAAGACACCTCATGATAGGCATTTTTAGGCTAGAAAAACCTGTTTTTAGTCTTGGTCAGGCCTCAAGAGTGAAAATTGCAGTTGATTAGAGGCATCCCTTAAGAGAATTCAGTGGTCCTTGAATGTATAAAAAGAGTGAACTTTCATCATGGATTACATGAGAACCGTGGGGGATAGAGACAAACTGTCAGATCCTACACATGCAAGGATGATCCTCTAAGAAAATATAAGAGTATTCTATCTAACTTAATATGGATAATAAGTGGAAATGATGTTTATCTCATAGCTAAATCTCTTAGAATATGCTAAAATTTGGTTATTGAGGGCCGTATATTTTGACTCATCAACCCAATCGATGAATTGTCTATACAAACATGTCAATAGGAATTTTTAGGCTAGAAAAAACTTTGTTCGATCTCAGTGGGCCTCAATAATGAAGTTTGAAGTTGATCAGAGGCATCCCTTAAGAGAATCCAATCATCCTTGAGTGTACAAAAAATTGAAATTCCATCATGCATTGTAGGAGAATCGTGAGGGCTAGAGATGAATCATTAGTTCCTTCATATACATGGACAAGTCCTCTAAGAGAGCTCAAAAGGAGTTTATCTAAATTAAAATGGAAGAGATGTGGTAATGATATTTATCTTGCATCCAAATCTCTCAAAAAATGCCAAAAGTTGGTCAATAAGGGTTGTATATTCTGACTCATCAACCCAATCGATGAACCATCTGCATAGACAATTTGGGATAGGAATTTTTAGGCTATAAAAACCATTGTTCAATCTCGATTGGTCCCTAATAATGAAGTTTGTCATTGATTGGAGGCATCCCTTAAGAGAACCCACTCGTCACCGATTGTGAAAAAAAATTAATTTCTATCGTGCATTGTATGAGAACTATGAGGGCTAGAGATGAACCATCAGCTCCTACATGTGCACAGACGAATCCTCTAAGAGAGCATAGATAACACTATTTTTGTGTTTTCCTAAAATGATAAATAGAGAGAAGGTGAAAAAATATTTGCTTAAGGTAGAGGAAATTAATATAAATTATTTTTTGGCTTCTCTTCATTTCAAGAAGATAATATTCTCTACTCATGATACCAACCACGTGAAGGTGGAAGCTGATCTGGTACCACTAACCTACATTTAAATTGTTAGTGAAAAAATTAAATACAAATAAACACATAATGATAAAATAGTTGAAAATTAAAATACATTAAATCAAATAACTTTACTATATTAATTTGAAACGCTAAATAAACTTACTAATTAAATATAATGTACCTTCAGGATCATATCTATTTGCAAGTGTTTCAAGAATCGTTTCATGGTTAGATTCATGAACTTTCCACAAAGTTCTATTGTGAATATTTCCATGATATTTGATCATTTGAATATTTGTAGAAATAACCATGTTTGAATAATGAAGCACCACCCTATGTGTTTCAAAGTCCTCAAATAACAATTGTTTTCTTTTTCTATGATAGTACATATGAAGCTAGATTTCAGTAACCACAATGGATCCAATGGGATAAATTAACTCTTCTCCATCCATAACATTTATGGTTAATTTTTTTACCTCTACTCAAAGACACAAGTAGTAGTAGGTTCCCTCATCATTGTTCTCAGGTGCAATGACTACAAAAACATGCCTTGCATTTAAAGTATAATAAAATTATAAGCTCACATCTAGGAAAAAATAAAAATATCACTAATATCTAAGGTTGTATATTTAATTAAAGAATAAATTATACCTGGTTGTACAAGATCTAAGACATGGTCAAAGTCAACTGATGATACCATTTCTTGATCTATCAATTGTTGGAGTGAATGGCTACTCTCTACAAGTGATATGAGTCTACAATACCATTCGTCAACCCATTATTTAAACTCACATTCATTCCAATTAAATTCCATACATGAGGAACAAAAACATGCCATATCCCTAGTATAAATAATCCATGAACTTGAATTTGATTTGAATAGGGTGAAAAACACTTGATCCAGATACTGTAATGCAATCTTCATACATTGACTTATGTTATTCCTCTATTAACCAAAATAATATTTGTACATGAGAATGTTTATCCGATCCATGACAAATATTTTCATTACACCAAGTCTCAATACCTTTGACATCGATCAAATTATCACCATCATTGTGATTTGTCTTCTCTCTTTTAAGGGATATTTTTACACATGTGCCAACACCATCATGTTCCCTTTTCCATGCCTAGCCTCAAAGAAGCTCCAAAAATGTTGAACACCATTCTTATTATACTTTATGTTTAACAAATAAAACATTTTATAATTCTTAAACTGTCCTACACAATTATTTGACCAAATGTAGTTTGCATCAAACATTAATTCTCTTGCATTCATATTTATATAAAATATCTCAAAACAACCTTGGACAAACTCTGAATAATCAAAATCTATCATCGCTCATATAAAAATGGTACTCCTTCAAAATCTTTTTGTTGTCATCTATGCTATCAGGTGCATGTTTGAATGTAATATGAACAAAAAATCTAACTTGAATTGAATTATAGTATTAGGATTGAATCTCATTCTATGGTTGTAGTGTGTAGTTAGAAAAATCCACAACTAAAATAATGGTGCCAACTGGGAAGTTCTCCTTGCATACTTTGAATTGATTATCTAACCATTTTGATTTATGTGTGTGTCTTGCATATTGGTAGATAATATTATTATTGAATTCAAACATGAAATCATATACAAAAACTTTGGTCATAACCAATTCACATCTTAATGACTCTTTTCCATATTCTAACACATACTTAACAAATTGTACTTGTTATAATCAACTAGTTGTTTTCTAAATTCATGTGAAATATCTTCATGTAAACAACTCATCAAATTTGACAAACCACCACAACTGTTACATGTTCTATCTAAACATTTTTTGGCAAAAAACAATTGTTCCTTAGGTCTGTGATAGAAAAGACCTTGGATTAATTATTTTAATGTCTTAGGTAGGCAAGAAAACATATATTCCTACAAAATCTTGTTAGTATGTAAAGTACAATGTATATGAAGAAAAACATCAAAATGTATAGAAAATTTAACATGTACCCTAAAAAAACATGTGGTGTGCTCTTGGTTGATTTTAGCATAGAAAAGATTGTACATCTCAAATGACCTTTGGCTAATCATCAATTAGCCATTAAATTTTTCAATAAACATTTTATAAAATTATATTTGTTATGTCTAAAAAATATTTTTCATGTGGCTCATAAGTTTTTGAGCTTTTTCTTCTTTTAACAATATATTTTATATTAGATGAGACCTTTGTGTTGTTGTGCCAAAAAATTTCAATCAATTATTTTGTTCCTTCAACTAATTGTTGGGAAATAACGGAAGCACACAATTGATTACCAAGCAACTTAACATGCGGAAATTAAGCAGAATCACAAGTAACTAAAATTCAGAAATAACACAGAATATGAGAGACAATACACAACTTGTATTAAAACTCTTCCAAAAGGAAATACAACAAAGAAGGCTGCCACAGTTCTTCCTTACACACCTCTAGGGCTCCCACACCTCTAGGGCATAAACAATAAATCTTCCCTCAAAGCTCTCTCTCTTAGGTCCCAACACACAACTCAAACACAGAGTTGGTGTTCACCTCCAACCAGCCAGTATCCACTACTGCCAGTACTCCAGTGCTCCACGTACACCATAAGTGCTCCACACACTCCACAAGTACTCAACGTACTTCAAGTAGATCTCCCCTGAACTGCAACAACCTGCAACCCAATCTGATCTTACTTATGGAAGGATCTTCCTTGCCTTCCTCTTTGCTCTCTTTTTGAGTACACGTTGTACTCCAAGTAGATCCTGCCTGATCCTGCTCCCTGTTGTGTTGCTATCCTATCTAATCTTGCAAACCTGCAAATCAATCTAGTTCTGCACACCTATGAACCTTAGACCTTGCACACACATACACCTGTAGATTAATGATCTTACTTACCATGTAGATCTCCTAAAGTAGCCATGCTCACCTGATGACCAAGATCATACATACATGAAGAACCCTATTGATTCTCCAATCCAGCACCCACACTTGGTACTGTGGCACTAGGAGGAACACACCATGCTCTCTTCTCTCTGAAGGAGCTTATATTTTGCTCTCTTACTCTCTAGCACACCTTTACAATACAACCCATGAGTCTATTATATAGATCTGATCCAAACAATAATTAGACATCTAATTACAATAATTAGATCAACAGCTTCCAATCTAAATTTGGCTCTTGACATGCAAACACTTGGTTTGTTAACTAACTACCCATAAAACTTGCAGTTCTGAACTGCACAGGCGACTGACGTCGGTCCCTGTCTGCCTAGAGGTGACCGACGTCGGTCGATCCCTGATCGACGTCAGTTGCTTCCTGTCTGTACCCTGCCGACATCAGTTGGCCTGACCGACGCCGGTGACTGTGACAACAACAAACTCTCTGCAACCTCCTCACCTGTTTGCATCAGTGAAGCTTTTAGCTCCACAACCTAACACTAATACTTATCATTTCATGGAAGTCTATCACTAAATGCCTAATAATCTATGAGTGAAGGGTCATCAAGTCTTGTTCTTATTTTCAAGATATTTATTAGATTTTTTCTATTTAAATTCAAGGATTTACTTGTTTTAGTAATAATTTAAACTTTAGATGTTGACTTACTCATTATATATTTCATTATTACTCATCTTTCCACATTACTATCTTTATTTTGACTTTTATTGCCTATTACCTTAAATGCATTAAATGGTTTCTTTAATATTATACTATTTATTCCCTCCATGTTTAATGTTCTTAACCCCAAATTATGCATCACAAGGTGCATTTTTTGCATTTTCATTAATTGAACAAATAGTTGACATCATTTTGTATGACTTTTATTCTCAAATGCATAGTTCCATACATGTCAAACATGATGTTGAACTAATTTTTTTGACATTTTACCTTCCATAAGTTATATTATTTTTTCATCTATTTCAACCAAATAATTTGGTGTTCATCTTATTATCCTTGGAGGTGTGGGTGTAGGAGCTATATTTTTTATTAAATTAGGTGGTATTAACACTTCAACCATAGTAGGGATAATAGAGGGTTGACTATCTACATTAGACCCTATAGGTGAATTAAGTTCCTCTTCATTATGAGACACATGATTTGGGATCATTACTTGATGTTGATTATCATCATACTAAAAATTTTCATTATGAATGGATGTTTCATGAAATTGTGTTTGTTCATATGTTTCATCATTCATTACAAATTCATTACTTACATGATCTAAATTTTGAATTTCATCTTGCAACAATGATTGATTCATTTCTCTTATCTCATTTGAAGACATGTAAACTAAATTATATAGAATTGGGTTGTAATTTTCATTTGAATTATTACCTATTGTAGAAGAACTTTCATCTTGCCTAGAAGCCCTTATGGATGCTCTCTATCTACTTGTCTTTTTCTTTATTTTTCTCTTTTCTCTTCAATTTCCTCATTTGTTAGCTCTTTGATTGGTCTTTAACGACAACTTCCCAACCCCATTATTTATCTTTACCAAAATAAGACAATTAAAGATTTAAACTTGAAGAATTTGTAGTGATTCAAACAAAATAAATGAATAATTCACCAAATTCACATAGTTGCAGTAGAAAAACCAGTTTGTAATTTGAAAAGAACAAAACAAATGAATAATTTTTATGGGAAAGGCAAGATAAATTTGTGAATCACAAAGGGGATGTGTGATTTCCTTTGGGATCCATGAAAAAATGGGAATAAACAAATAAGAGGGGAAAAGAGGGTGTTCAAAGGGCATATGCCCTTTTCATATTTAGAATTTTTTTTCCACTTTCCCTCTAATTTTACCTTGATTTTAGGTCTGGGGGGTTCCTAACCTGGAAAAACTCTATCATGGACTATCCAAGGGGATTTATAAGAAATTTAGGGGTTTTTTTTCCTTTTTATCGACACGTTCGATCAGCCAGCTTTTGTTAATTTAAAAAATTATATATGGATTTGTAAAGGGGAAAGCATAGTTTTAAAATACATAATTATTTTTAATGTTATAATATTATTTATAATTATTACTTAATTTTACATAACATACCTCATTATAGTCTATATACATATCTGATTGGACAACTTTTATTTATTTTAAAAAAATTATATGGGTTTGTAGAGGGGAAAGTGTAGTTTTAGAATATATATATATATTTTAATGTTAGAATATTATTTATAATTACTACTTAATTTATACATAACATACCTCGTTATAGTCTATATACATATCATCACATATTTTCTTGTAACTTTTTGAATATTAAATGAATGCTTATAAAACTTATATCTCAACAATCTACACATTGTGAACTATACTTTTAAAAAAAATTGATTTTCATGAAGTTAAGGTCAAAAAGTTGTGTTCATACACTTGCAGTTTCAATTTTCTATCTATCTTGACTTATAAAAATATTTCATATATATATATATATATATATATATATATATATATATATATATATATATATATATATATATATATATATATATATATATATTCTCAACAATCTTCAACATTTCACCTATCCATATATGAAGTTTTATACAAAAATTCAATCATTTACTCAAAACAAGTGTGCTCGTACACATGCAATCTCCTTATCTTTTTTATAAAAAATGACCAATCTACTGTCATAAATGCATCTATTTCTTACACTTTTATCATCTGTATATTGAAAAAAATTATATATTTAAAAACTACATTCAAAATTCTACAATTTATGTTTTTATGTCATTGTCAAATTTCTTTTCGAAGTGTCTCTAATTCTCTCCAAGTTCAACTATTGTTATTTTTAGAAAAGAAGTGTTACTTTATACTCCCATTTTGTCCTTCATTATCTAGCATATACCTGCTTATTAAGAGGTAATTTGGATAAAGGTCTTATTGGATGAGTTTAGAAGAGAGGAATACAAAATGAAGGTATTATGTGATAGTTAGAGAGCAACTCATTTGGCCAAGAATCTAACTTATTAGAGTAGGACAAAGCATATTATGGTAAAGTACCATCTTGTTATATAGTTGATTGATAAAGGAAAAGTATCACTTGAAAAGTTTCACACACATGAAAATAGTGTTGATATGTTCACAAAACTAGTTTTGCTAGAGAAGCTAATATGGTGTTTGGCTTCTTTTGGATATTAAAAAAGGTGATGAGTTGGTTGGCAAGATATCGAGCAAAAATTAGGTGGAGACTGTTAGATATGTGACAACAAATTTAATTTTTGGATCCTTCAATGACATGGTTTATATCCTACTCCTCGACAGGTGGGTGTGGGAGGGGGAAGGCACAGGGTGGAGGGTGAATGACCCCCCACCATTGTCGCAGGGGGGTCCCTAAATCAATGAGTCAAACCCCTATTTTTAGGAAGATGAATTCCACTATATTATATTTTTAGAAGGAAAGTCCTAATGGCATTTTTCCACTCTATTTTTAGGAGGAATCATAACAGTGTTTTGTCAATTATGCATGTTTATCTTTATGGAGTTTGAATATAATCTACATAGCAATTTCCCATGTAATGTGTTCATATTGAATTAATAAATCTTGATATATTTCACCGTGGATGTTTCCTTAGCTTTACTAAGATTTTACCACATAAATATTATGTTTTGTCTCATGCATGTTGGGTATTTTGTCTCTTTAATTATCTTTATTATTGCATTCTATTACTCTTGTATTGTTGTAAAATATGTGGTTTCCTAACAATTATAATGATATACTTCTTTACTGTTCACATTATTCATTATCAACTATATGTTTTGGTTCATGTTCTTCATCATTATTGTGATCATTATTAAAATGAAGAGATAATTACTTATAAATTTGTTGTACCTAGTAGTAGGTACTAAAGCCGCTTTTCTACACTTGTTACTTACTAGAAATAAAGAAAGTATTCATTTGTGGATGATATTTCCCTCTATATAAATCACTTCGATGATCTTAAAAAATAATGGAATGAAAAAAATATAATAAATGCTTATTATTAAATATTGATATGATGTATTACTTACTAGAAATAAAGAAAGTATTCGTTTATGTGGATGATATTATCTTCTATATAAAGGACTTTGATGATATTAAAAAATAATGAAATGTATTTTTAAAAAATTATAATAAAATATTATTTTAAATATTGATATTGATTATTACTTACTAGCAATAAAGAAAGTGTTCGTTTATGTGGATGATATTGTCCTCTATATAAAGCACTTTGATGATTTTAAAAAATAATGAAATGTATTTTATTTATTTTTATAATAAGCACTTATTTTTAAACATTGACAAAGTTAAAATTTAATTTCCGTTAATAACTATTTTTTTAAGACTTTGCAATTATATTTAATTTTATATTGATTTTAATTGAAAAATAAATTGAAATATTAGTATTGGATTATAGTTTACAAGTCAAACATAGAGATGTTACACTTTGGTGTTGGGACAAAAGTAAAGCAAATTATTTTCTTGCCTTTTGCTCTTATAATACTCTATGGTTATAAATTTTGGGATGGTAACAAATTTGAAGAAACTTGGAAAAAAATTGAACTTATTTTAAAAAGAAAGCACAACATTCTCTTGCATTTCAATCTCACAATACTCCATGATTGTAAATTTTGGAGTAGTAGCCTAGTTCTAAAAACTTAGAACAAAATTGAACATATCTAAAAATAGTTTCCTATTTATAATTTCAAAATTAAAAATAACACATCTTATCATATCCTTTCTATAGAAGGTAATAGGCTGCACATTGAAATTCAATCCTTTAAATGATATATTTTATATACAAAAAATCTAGAAAAACTAGAATAAGATAGACATCCTATTATTATTTAATAATTATGTATATTACATATTGTAATTTGGATATAAATTGAAAAAAAGGTTAATAAATGGTTAATATTTTAGAGCATTCATGATGAAATTATCCCCTTATGTGAGTTGAACCTAAAATTGAAAATTGAAAATGTTTGGCAAGATGAAAATATCAAAGATAGAAGATAAATACTATCAATTCCAATATTAAACATCTATCATATCTATATAAGGTTATCGATTTGAAGATGAAAATTAGACAATTTTATAAAACTAGTATATGTAGGGGCACCAAAAGTATGGGTTGGGTTCTTGTGCATATGCATTTGTGTTTGTGTCACTTGTAAGCCATGATGACAATATTACATGTGTAGAAGAATATTAACAACAATCAAGGGAACATAATCAAAAGTCTAGCATGTTATAAAAGCAAGAAAATATGTTTTCATTCACCTCCTTGAGGTCAAATGGCCCATTTTTGAGACAATGACGAAACCATCACTTAATATAGCAGTTGTTTTGAAACCATTGATCTACATTAATCGGCGATTATGTAATTGTCAATCTATAGTAACTAAAAGTTTTACTTGCATTAAAGGCATGCATAGAGTGACTACCCAAAACTAAAAAACATGACACATACATTACTTCAAAGATAGAGGGAACTTAAAGAGGCTTGCAAGGGTTTAGTTTTAGGAAAGAAAGATTCATATCAAATATGGAATAAGAGTTGAAAGTGAAGTAGAGAGATAGGTTGTTAGAGGTAAGGTAGTTCCAACTCCAAGTAGAGTAACGCCAAGAGAGAAGTGATTTTAGTTCAATGAGAGGGAGATAAGAAGAGCTAAGTCCCTACAAGTGTGATATGTCCTCATAAATGCCAATCCATGTGATTGAGTGTAATGTCATATTCATTATCAATAGGTGGAATGAGGTGTGTGTGCAAATCATTGGAATATTATATGCACTTCATCAATAAAGAGAGTTCTTTAGTTTCTATTATGAGTTCTTATGCCTGTGAGTCCATTTAAAAGTGATTGTAAGTCTTGAATAGGGAGTAAGGTAGCCTTTCCAATGGCCCCTTCATTCTCATTATTAAATTAAATTTATAAGTTTTGTAACTCCATTGAAATAGAAGATAAGATTCATTTTCTTCTAAATTTTTCACTATATAGTGATAAATAACATCTCAGATATTGATATTTGAAACATATATCCCAATTTAGGAACTCCTAAATCAAGATGACCAAATAGAGTTTGGTGACTTTATTTTGATTCTAAACATCCTTGAATCAATAGTCTAAACAAGTAAACATGGTTTGTTGATTATCCAAAAAAAAATTCAACTAATTTTATCTAAAACTAATAGAAGTCATCATCGTCATCGTCATCATCATGAATAAACTTAATAAGATGTTATGAAAACTCCAATAAAGTTTAACATTTTATGATTTTTAACTTGTGAGGGGTAAATTTTTATATTTATATTTGTAAGTTTATATAAAAATTTATTTTATCAAAAATTAATTTTAAATGTATAATATTATGTCATGCAAAACTCATTTAAGCACAAAAAAATACTGTTTAGAAATTTATTATGAAGTTTATTTAAAAAAATAGTACTTGTACGCTAAAGAATACATCCATCTCAAATTATACACTAAAAACATGTAAAACATAGTATATATGCCTAGTTAATTACACCATTAAACATAGCAGGTGATACAAATATTTTAGCTTTAGGAAACATTGTTGCTTTAGTGAAACAATTTTTTTGAGTCATTTTAGAGCCTGTCATGAAATTGTATATGTGAATCTGCAACTTTTTGAACTTGTCCTCAATTATATCATGACCTAAAATGGGGCATTGTCAAGACTAAATGGGTGGCCATGGTCAATGTTAAAAGTTACATCAAGGTCTTTAATTTATGAAGCAAATCTCTAATCTTGTTCACTTACTTTTGATTTGTCATCTTCTATCTATAATTAATGTGTTTGATTTGTGAATCTCTAAAATGAGGGTTGCTTTGAGTAAGTCTTCCAAAACTAAAATAGAAGATGGTTTGATTTGAGGGTTTGTAAAAATAGGGTTATTATCTTCCATTCTATTTTATCAAACCCCTTAAAGTATGAAATCACAAAATAGAATATGCATAATTGAAACAATGCCATTGAAGTGGTCCAAGTGTGTGCTTAAATTGAAATGAGCTTAATCATTTGTATATGTATAGATGAACAAATTTGGACTTTGGTGAAAATTTGTGTGCATTGTTGGCTTCCAATGACTAGAAACAAGAGAGGTAGAAAAGGAGAAAGGGCCAACCTAGTTTTAAAAGTGCCTAGGCAATTCTGCGAAAACTAGTACTGACAATTATTAACACGATACAGATAATCTTAAAAAATGTCAAAATTGTACTAATGGTTTTGGTCAGAAATCCGGGTGTGTATGAGGAAAATATGGGGGTTGTACAGAGATGAACAAATGTTGTTTCAAGCCTCAATTATTGTCATAATAGTGTAATGAAGCCAAATTTGGACCATTCACCTATAAATGCCAAGTGACTATTTTTTAATGCCTACATTTCCGCCCTTTTTGAGGAATGTGTTTGACCACAAATTATATGGTATGCACACATATTCAAAAGTAGAACATATAAAACAATACAAGTGTTATTGCAAATGTAAGTCTCTGGGCTTTTGAACTTGAAAAACCATACTTATCTTCTTTACACAAACATGGGTGAGTGGAAAATATAAATGTTAAATATAAAGTTAGTTGTTAGTGAGATCCATCCATTGTCTTGATATACAACAAAATTCCTATCGAGGTGCATCATATTGTTGAAGGAAATAAAAAGTGAAATAGAGTTGAAACCCATGTTTTGTTAGGGACGAACCCCAAAATCCAAAAATGAAATTTAGCCACTATCTCACTGAGTATGATGGAACAAAATAATAATGATGATAATATATGATAAGAAGAGGTGAAATTTGATGGCCATTATTACCCATAAGTTTTATGATAGATAAATTATTGAAATGCCTTCCGTTTTACGTTCTCGATTTAAAATTAAAGATGATTTTTCCATCATCCTTACACCTCAAAATTAACTATTGCTCGAGATCCAAAAATCCATAACATGAAGTAGTCACTTAATTTGAGGATGCCCCTGAGAGAATTCAGAACTCTTTTTCCTTTACTTCTTTTATTTGGAATTTACTATTTCAAAAAGGTTCTCTGGGCCCCTCCTTCCAGATATCCCCTGCCGACAAGGATTTGGAGGGTCTGGCACCAGTCAGGGCTGGAAATTTGTGTCAAATGGCAGCTACGCATAGTTTTGAAAGGTTTTGATAACTTTATTAAAAGTATTTACTTGCAGATTTCTATCATGGCTCTGGAAAAACTGTATCAGAGTGGGACAAATAAAATAGCATGGTTCTGTTTATCCAGGAAGATGATCCTGAATTTTGTTGAGAAGATTCTTGAATTCTTAAGGTGTGGTGTCTCTTAGACAAGGGTTTTATGAGATGAGAAAAAAAGGAAAGGTTAGAATTTTTTTTTTTTTTTTTTTTTGAAAAAGATATTTTTCTATGAATAGATAAATTTAAATTAAATTTTTATTATAAATAAAAATATAATAATTTCAAATATTTCAAAAAATAATAGATTGATGATATAGATGATTGAAAGAAATACCTCAGATCACTAGGACATGAGCTTTGCAATACATTTATGCCACTGATCAATGCTAACTTAAGCAAAGGGATTTTTCTTTGCAGCCTAAGGTTCTCTTCTTTGCAGGGCTTTTCTTGTTTACTTTTAAATCTTGGCATATCCAGGAACCTTGAATCTACAGCAATAACCAATTAAGTTATTGGCAATAACTAGTTTTTGTGTGATAGAGATGTCCATCTCAGTAATTGGTTGGTGAGGCCACTTTGTAAACGAGGGAGAAATGCCTACAGAGTTTAAAGTATGAACTCTAGAGAGGCGTTCTCACACAAATGCCTACCGGTTTGCATGAAGTGAAAAACATTAACCTTTGTATTTTCAAAGGCATTTTCATCATTTATCTCATTTGGAATTCATATAGGCAGAGAAAAGGAAAGGCTAAGATTATCTTTCCATTAATATCTTCAATTTTGAGTGCAGCGTTTTTTTGAATTGTAGGACAGGCTTAAAATCGGATCAATCATGTAACATGCTTCTGAGAGAATTTAAGAGATTTTAAGCTGAAAATTGGTCCTATGCAATTCTGAATTTTATTCTCTTTTCGTTGAGAAACACCAGGGAGTGTTTCCAAAAATATAGTAACAAAGTTTTTAACATTTGCATAAATTTTCCTACTAAAAATAGCGGCTCCTAGTTTTCTGCTAAAGATTAAGTTTTTTCCTGCAGCTCCAATGCAGGAGCATTCGTGGGACCCTCTGAAGAACGAAAAATTTAGGGCAGGCTCTCTCATGGCACGCAAGGTTAAACTAATAGGGCCTTTTATTGTTCCAAGATCTAACTTTAGGTTCCTGGAAGCAATTTAGACAAAACCCTTGAATTACTAAGACATGAGATCTTCAATATTCCAAGACCGGTGCATGGTAGAAAAACATCTGGTAATGTCATCTGACAACATGGATACCAACAACATTGTTGTAGTAGGAGATGAAGTTTGTGGGATGCCGAGCTGTGGTTATTCACCCACTGTTCTGTGACTCAATCCCTTCAAACACCTTAACAAGAAGTTTAACTATCTGTAATAATTATGGAGGTAGCAAAAGTTAATCTTATAGGTTGTGTCCCTTGTCGACGCTTGAATAATCTATGAAACCAGTCTCTTTTACCATAGCTAAATTTACATTAAATCTATGAGTAATAGAGGAGAGCTGAAATAAAAGAGGAATCTACTATGTCAAGAATAATAGTTTGGAACAGATAGAAATATAGGACTGTTAACTCCACAACCTGAAACGATATATCACAGAGTAGGAATTAAGCAGAGATGTATTGCTTTCAACTTCAGCTAGCCACTGATATGAACTACTGTAAAGAGAATATATGTATGCCATAAACATGAATTACTACATAGAGATTTTGTGTACTAGATTTTTTGTTCTTTGTGGAGTTGAAAATATGAGAATAGTGTCTGCAAGAATGCCAGCACGAGCAGAGCGCATGCCCCCACGACTGATGCGGCTCGCCATGGCTTTGAGAAATGTTCCTGTAAAAACTCACCCAATAAAACTCCATACCTGCTTCTGTAATAATCATTGACATCCTTGATAGTCTGGTCGATAGGTTCATATGCGCTCCTCCATATTGACGTGCTGATGCCATTCCATAGATTGCTTACCTCTTTATCACTTCCTAAACTACTGTAGATGATGCCATGTGTCTTCAGCACTGCAACATCGTTAGGGGTGTCGATCAGTCTGTCCATTAGATCAACATAGCAGGTGAACACTCTGGTTTTCCACTTCATGAAAGCTTCAACTGCCACCATATTCCTCAGAAAAACATCTGATCTGTAATCCATCTCTATACAAGGGAGGAACAATGTAGAGGTGGCTTTATCAAACCTTATTTCTTCCGATGCCCATGTGAAAGGAATGAATTTCACCCCTTTCCTGTGTAATTCTGCGGCTGAAGGCAGATTTTTGTCAGCTTTCTGATATGATTTTGGAGACAAAAGCACCCTAAGTCTTGATGTTATCTGACGAAGAAACTGAAAATTGGAAAGCCTAAGCACAATCCCGTTATGATCATCCTCAACAGGGACACTAACCTGACCAGCATTTTTCTTTGGGACAACAAAATTGTAAAGGCATTCCAATAAATGCCTTTCATCAAGGGAATTATCGAATTTGGCTAATGTATTGGAACGGTAAGAATCTCTCACGTTTATGAAAGGAGAGAACTTTGTACAGGCACTTGAAATTGTCATTTTAAGCCTGTCCAATGCTTGGCTTTCTGAGCCAGTCTGCCATGCCAAAACTTTTTTTAATACGAAAAGTGGGACTTGGTTCTCCAGCTTAAATATGTCAGCCTGAAGTGGGAAGAACAAAGGGCTCTTCCTTTCTGGATGAAAAACAGCTTCTATGTTCCGCAAATAAGGATTTGAGTGGTGAAGCCTAGGGCTTTCGCATTGGTCATAAGAGCCAATAAACTCCAGAATAAACACAGCATCTCGAACCATCATCCACCCCAATACTTCATCACCACAGTGAATATGATCATTGTAGCTGTTTTTAATCTGCCCTGCCATATTTATTATCTCTTTAACCAAATCCTCCAAAGGCCCCCGCTTTGCTCTTTTTTCAATCTGGATAGTAAGACTAGATTTATATCTTTCGGATTCATACAGTTCAAGTTTAAGATGATGATAAGGTCCAAGAGAGACTACCTGTGGCAAGTATGCTTCTGGCCTTTCGGTACGCAGGGGCTCGGGTATGGTGAAGATGTATGGATGCTCATGAGATTCTATGCCTTCTTCTTCTCCATGCTTTTGTGTGTTTTTAACTTGTTCCAGCCATTGAGAAACGCCTACCTTAGGAACAGCCATTTTTTTTCAATTTTCAAATTCCAGAAGTTGGAAATGGGAAGGGGATTAACTTGGTCAGGTCTCCACAGCCTTTTACAGTTCCATAGGAATATTTTTATTTCAAAACGAGGTTGCAGTCAATTCACTTAACTATTCCAAAAGACTGAATTCCTTGCTGGAGACGTAAAGAATAAATAAAGATTCGATGTGATTCACTTAACGAGGTTGCAGTCAATTCACTTAACTATTCAATAAAGATTCGATGTGATTTGACCTGGTTTGCATATACCATTTTTGTATATTGACAGATGGCAGAAGGTGCGTCTTTCGTCGGAACTTTATTTTCGCTTAAAACAAGCGGAATTCTTCTCGCTTGTAGTCTCCCATGTTGCACGTTATTAAAAGCTTTCATTTCATCCATAGAACTCTGTAAACCTCTACGCAACTTCTGAATTTGATTAGTAATTTTTATGATTGATAGATAAATATTTTAATAGCATATACATATATGAGATGAAAAAAAGTTAGTGATTCAAATGAAAAATTGTAATTTAAGAGTGAATAAATCGTGAAGAAAAAGAGTGGTTTTAAGTTTTTATGACTAGTTTTCAAGTTTTTCGTTATTCTGAATTTGAAGGTTCACTCTTTTACTGTGGATATTGATAAAAAATTCTCTGTTTCTATCAATAATCTCACTCTCAAATATAGTGGACATAGATACTCCGTGTAACTGCTCGAGTATTTGGTTAGGATGTCATCATAGGTGGAGCATTCCATAAGATAATGCCAATTCATCTCAACCATCCCTGATGTACATATAGGACATATTTTATCTTCCCACTTTTCTTTTGGGATCTTCCAACTCCCTGTCTCACATCGAAGTTGATGTGACCCTATTCTCAATTGGCCAATGAACATCTTCATTCTCCATTTAATTTTTGGTCCTAGAAGTGGTAAAAAAATAAGTATGCGTTGTCAATCTCTATGTTTTGTCCTAAAAGAGTAATTATTATGTCAGAGATGTATTCATTTTGAAACACTGACTAAAGATTAGTTTAGCATCCGCTTCAATTTCCACCTAGTGTAGGGCATCTGTATATACTTCCTAGTTGCTTAAAAAAATCTGGGGGTTTAAACAATGACACATAGCATATTCATTTTGAAGTACTGACCAAAGATTAGTCTAACACCCACTTCAATTTACGCAATGTGTAAGGCATCTATATATACTCCCTAGTTGCTTAAAAAAAAATTGGGGGTTTAAACAATGACACGTAACATTATCTATAAAATGTTGAAGCAACAAACATGAATACTTTTTTCTGTCGCACCAGAGTCCTTTACAAAATCTGAGCATGTGTTAACATGTGTGGCACACCCCATCCCATATTTAGTATTTATGAGCTGTGCATGTCTTCAACTATGCACTCTCCCCTCCATTGAAGTTGATGGGGAGAAGGCCTAGAAAAAATAATGAAAGCATAAGTGAGATGAAAGTGGAAGAAAAACATGACATATTAAGGCTAGTAAATAAGACCACCCTCTTTGTTCAAACTTTACCTCTAATGGGTATGCATTTTTATTGAAAATAAGGGCAAATAGGGATAATCTAGCTATTTGGATAAAAGCGCATGGCACATGTTGCAATGATCCTTCAAAAAGTGTTAATCATTTCTTGTTGATTATAAACCAAAATTCATAAAGCCTCTCCACATAATAAAAATTTATTAAGCAATGGTGTTTGAAAGTCACTTAATCAACTTCCACTAGGACTCCTAATATTCATAAAAGATAAAGATACATAAAATTTATCATCTATAAGACCAAAATACTCCATAAAATTACCGGAATACAAAAATATCCCTAAATATGCTTACAAAGGTATTTACTTACACCTCATGGGTACACCACATCTTTTTATATTTTGACCCAAAAAATAAAATAAAATAAGGGAAACCACTTCTAATTACAATGCATGCCTTGGCATTACAAAAAGAGAATGTCTATTATCACAAGTTTGAATCCCTTATCCTAATATGTTATATAAGAAAATCAAATTTTGGTAAACTCGTGAGTACATCATATCTTGTTGTAAGGAAAATATGTTATAATAGATTCAATGTAAACACTGAAAAAATTAAGCATCTGCTCAATGGCAAGGAGAATTTCTTAAGCAATCCCAGTCAACTATGAAAAAGATCCATAGAAAGAGATGGATGATTTCAGAAGAAAAAAAGAGAATGCAATAGAAGATTTTTATGCAGAGGACTCTCCATTTAAATCTATCTTTAAAGATTAATAGAGAATACCAAGTGTATTTATTGTAATGTGTGGGCAAGTGAAACATAAAACACAATGCATGGCATGAGATCAAACATGTAACCATATTTAAACTTATATACTATGATTAGGAACACTGAAAAAATATTCACAAACCATGAACATGAATTGATTTATATCATTGGTGGTAGCTAGCACCCATAATATGAAAACCAATAAAAATTATATATCATATCACATAATGTAACCAGTTTCAGCTCAGTGCAAAAATTGAACACTCACAAATTACATCATGTTAAAAAAAAATTGCATGTCTGCTTTCCATTAACACTGAAATTATCATAAACATATAAAAGGTAAACTTTACATAAAGCTTCTACTTGCAAAATTGTTTTCTTTCTATTATCTTGAACTAGGCAAATACATATGACTCTAACCATGGTCACAAGAGCCTTTTTCCAACACGACAATTTCGTAATATCTTTCGTCACTCTGGGATTTACTCAATCCTCTCAGTTAGACATTGTCCATATACTTACTTGCAAAATAATATTTTTGTCATTGAACCAAGAAATGGTAAAACAAAACCATCCAAATTTTACAAATGTTGCGCTCTCTTTGTCTCGCCTTGCAATCTCACTCATGCTAATAAATACTATTTGAATAATAATAAAGAGACAAATGACATCATCAGTGGCACAGGTCCATTGTCACCATTTTCAATGTATATATTCATCATTTTATTGATGATCTATTCATTTTAAAGTTAATTATATTAATTTTAAATACGTATGAAATATGAAGATAATTTTTTTTTTCTTCAATGGTTTTTTAATTGAATAATTTTAGATTTCTAATTTTTTATTTCACTTATTTCAAATCACAATTAGTAATTCATCATCACAAATTAAATATAAAATATATATTTTAATTCTTACATTTTACATATTTTATATACAATTACAATTATTGTGATTTCAAATTTTTACATAAATATATTAAATCTCTTATATGATGATTTATTATTATTATTTTTATATCTTTATATTTTATATATATTAGTTATTACATCATCATCATCATCATCATCATCATCATCATCATCATCATCATCATCGTCATCATCATATTTGACATTCATTATTGTGTTAAAATTTATATTATAAATTTATATGTGAATTCAATTATAAACAATTATATATATATATATATATATATATATATAAAGTGTGTAAATCGATAGTCGTACTTCACTCAAAACTTATGACAATTAAACTTGTCTCAATTTTTATGTATGAAATGTTATGTGTGTGTGTGTGTGTGTGTGTGTGTAAATCGATAGTCGTACTTCACTCAAAACTTATGACAATTAAACTTGTCTCAATTTTTATGTATGAAATGTTAAATAATAATAATCTAATATTTATTTTAAAAATATTTCTAAAACATTGTTTCCTTGACAAATACTCTTACAAAATTTATAGTTTTTGGCTAACAAGGATAAAGAAGATGCTTACAAAGACATGCTCCGATTGTGGTCATATTTTCTTCCAAGGGTTTGAGTATGGAGTTTCTATATGTTCTAATCCCTGATGTAATTGCTCCAATGTCAATATATTAGCAGTGTGGATGAATAAAAGCTATAAGATAGATACCGGGACCTCAATGTTTTATCTCCACATCAGTAGTATTACAACATTAATTTGAGATGCACATCGGATGTGGATCCCTACCACAATCAAATCAATGCTCATGCATCCTCGTCCACCTTTGACAATAGAAAACAACCTATTAACACTACCACTACCCTACAATACATGGACTCCTTTACAATGAGTGTAGGACATGTAAATCCAACCATCTTGAGTCTAGGTGTATGTATGATATGAGCCCTTTGGTGTATCATATTACTTGAAATTTCTTATCATTGCTCCTCAACATCATCACTCAGTTCATCTTGACATCTTTCAACACTTTATCATTCCCCTTCCCCACCACTTTACCATTACTTAAGCTTATCATGAAACAAAATGACTTCTCCCTGCACAACACATTACCACACCATATTGAAGAGAACATAAACTCATTTTCTACTCATATTTTTACTAAACATATAAAATTATTATTAATTAATATTTTATTTATAAAAAATTAAATAAAATTATTAATTATATTTTTAAATGAAATACAACTATCAATTTACAAAACCAACTGTACCAAAACTTGACAAATGCTAGTTTATACGTGTTAGTGAAGGTTTGAAATTCAATACAATATTTTAAACAAGGACGTCATGTGCCAAGTCCCTATGGGAGTTAGTGGATTTTGCCTTGTTTGTTGTTCAATTAGAGAATCATTACAACATTATCGCTTTTTGAACAAAAGTAGCATAGTGACAAGTGCCTACCTTCGTCCTGGATAACATGTTGTAGTTGATGTTTACATCATTGAAAATGAATTATAATCATAATTACTTTGCTTAATTTGGTTTACGAAGTCAAGTAACTCTATAACCTCGATTTGGTCTAAGTTTATGAAGACTTCGGGCTTATGAACCTTTATTGCTTTTACTTATGATTTGAGAAGTGTATTAATGTAACTTCGAAACCCGAAATTATTCTAATTAGTGCTTTGCGAGTTTACAAAACTACTTTACTCAGCGTTTATGATTTTGAGAAGTAAAATCATTTCACAATTTTGATTTAATTTGGATGGTGTAACTCAGGTTTGCAAAGACAACTTAATTCACCTTTGTCATTTTGAATAAGTAAAGTAATGTAGTGAACCCTAGTTGACCAACAACTAAAATGTTAAGAGCAGTAGACACTTTTATGGGAAAATACATGTGTTCACAACTCTTTTCATTAAAAATTCCAAACTAGATTCCTTCTCTGAGACAACATGATGTATTATTCTTAAGAAAAGCACTATGTTTTTCACATTGCATTTTGAGATGGGTAGGTTATAGCCACACTGCAAATCGATCCAACATTACCCATTCATAAAGACATTCTACGTAATTGGGGTTAAAATCTTCATTTGCGTGGGTGCTTGTTCACACTGTAGCTTTCCTCCACAGTTGCCAGGATAACAATGGCCTTGTCCTGATCAATTGAAGATACATCCATTCCTTCCCTAGATGCTTCCCTCCCAAGACATATCAAACACTATTGAATATGACTCACCGAATTTTAGCAATGGTTAAAATCCTGTCGGTATGTTGTATTGATGTGTGTTCCATGAAACTATCCGAGACCACATAGAGAACACAATTGTTTTTTAGCTTGATCATCTTCCTTGACAAACCTTATTAGTCACAAAAAATAATAGAAAATGAGGACAGGATAAAAGCACCATAAATAAATACATTAATAATGGCAAATCTTTGTATTTTCCAATTAATTTGAGTTTCCTGTAGCACAAAGAGATGCCATGGTTAGCAAGAGGCAAAGTCTCCATGAATTTTTGGATAGGCTCTCCATTTCTTCAACTAAATTCAACTATGCGGCAATATAAGCAGAGGAAATATATATAGATCACAATGAGCCTTAAACAAAAGGAAGAGCAATAAGCATCGTACCAAAAGTCAACATGAAATAACAGTCATCTATGTGCACTCTGCATGGTTGGGAATGTAGTCATCTACAAGCACTTTATGGTGATCTATAAGATAAGACACATGATTAATGAGTAAATAAATAGGAAGGAAAGAAAACTAGTCATCATTATAACCAGAATGTATTTAAAACACAACTAAGCATATACAATATCCTTAATGACAAAAAGGTAAACACAACCTAAAACTTGTATTAAAATCTATCTGCAGTTGCAACAAGGCTTTTTGATGGTGATCCATTTGACAAAGACACAAGCCAAAGGAGTATGTCATTCACTGAGTGTTGACGCTGGAGATTGCACCCGAGGCAAGGAGGCCTAGCTCCTGCCTTCTCCTCGCAACATGGAAACTCTCCTCTCACCTGTGGGACCGGCGAAGCTGGAGGAGAGAGTCTCTAGATAAGGGCTAGCTCCCTTTGATGCATCGTGTTGTTTCCAACAAAAGTAAAACACATATGTATAGATATAAAAAGGGGGGGATGAAAAGGGAGAAAGAGAATGTAGGAAAACACAAGCCTACTCTAAAAGAGGTGATGAACCAAAAAATAGGGTCAACCTTCACACATCCACTCTCAGAATCAAATGAATACATACATTACACTACACACTTGGCAGAAGGCCCAAGCTGCAAACGACTGGCAGGGAGGCTTACATGAAAAGACAAAAGATAGAAAATCACTGAGGTGCTATGAAATGCACACTGTAAGTAACTTCCTCTACTTTGGTCTTCTAAAATGTCCGCTCTTCTCCTTTCAACTGCAGAGATGGTGCCTTGTAGATAACAGGTCTGCTGGTGTTAAACCTGTGAGAGCATCAAGACAATGATTGGACACAAGCAACATTCAATGCATACTCTGAAACACCTATCCAAATGGAGGTAAAACTGCATTTTATTTGATTCAAGTGAAATTTTAGCAGGGCTGCACCTGGCTAAAACCGTGAAAAGATAATTACAAAATGACCAAGTTCCAAATATATATGAGAAGCAAGGAGGCCCATTTGGCGCTCCCTCTTTTACAAGTGGCATATGTGTCCTTTCAACAAGTTGATCAAAACATTAATGAGACGTGGGATTTATCTATTCGAAGTCTGCATTTTTAATGTCAAAACACGGTTTGTCCACCCATTAAATGTAAAATGGAGAAAACCGGTTACATTACTTAGCTGTTGTGTCTTCTCATGATCAATTCGAAGGAACTATTTCACCTGCTGGAGTCACTTCTCAAATTGGCGGCACTTGGACTTAACTGCTTGCTCATTTCATGAATGTCCTCTTGTCTTTTATCAATTTTGTCTTATCTAGTTCATTTGGCCCCTTGGGCGAACATTTTGGCAGGTTGCTGCATTCTGGCTCCTTTTCCCCTTTTCCATGTTAGCGCTTTCCCATGTTTAAAAAACCCAACGGCTATTCTATTTCATTAAATTTGACAGCCTCGGAGACGTTAGGTCCATGCTGGCAGTCGGGTCCATGCTGACAGCCTTTGGGCTATCTTTCATCTGTCTATGTTACCTTCTCGGGCACTTTGCCTTGTATACACTTCGACGGATCGTTGTTTGCTTGTGTAGACTGCTGCCAGGTTCCCGCAGATTGTCTCTCGAATTATATGTTTTGTTAACCTACAGATTTTGAAAAAAAACCTTTAGTGTCCGCGCGCTCTCCAAAAAGGCACTTTGACTGTTGACTGCCCTTCGGCTAAGGGCAGGCCCTTGAACCAAAGCCATTGAACCAAAATTTGGTTCAACGGTTCAAGGTTCAAAGGAGTGCACTGATTGAGCCAAAAGGCCATTGAACCACTATTGAACCGGACCTATTGAATCGATGAACTGAGATGAACCAGGCTGAACCAATGAACCAGGCTTGAACTGAGCATAAACTTGAAGATGAACTTGCAACCCGAAAGTGACTGGGTTCGAAAAGCCAGAGAAGAAGTTGACCACAATTTTGCCAGGGGGCAAAAATTGGTCAACAGATTGGCGACTCACAGGGGAAGCATGCCTGCTATGCTTAGAACTCAGTTGCCTTAAAAATCCATTGGGCATGGAGTCAGGTGCAACCATGAAATAATTAATAATAGCCTGAAAGATCAAGAATCAAACATGAAGTTTTTACCCCCCAAGCAAAGGGAAACACACAAGACTAAAAACACTACCTGTGCAAAATGCACTTAGGGAAAGCGGGAAAGAAAATGAAAACAAACTACTATATACAGCTAACCAGGAACGTTCACCTCCCTCCTGGATCGAAAGGAATATTTCTTAAGTCCCCTTCCTGGCAAGAAGACTTATGGCGGCAGGCAAGTAGCTGAATGAAGAAGAGAGTTGGTGACTTGCTTTTCTTGCCTGTCACCTGCATTGGCTGGAATCCGAGTGGATCAAAATCGAACACCTCTGACATATATGTAATCTTTTTGTCCTTGGAAGCCTATAAAATGCTGGTCCTTCGAATTGGTGTTCTTCACCAAGAAATCTGTGGCTGCTGGCTCATTATCGTAAGCCCTTTGATCTGCACATTCCTTCTGCACTGTATCATGGTCTGACTTGTTTCCTTCTGCCTCATTGAAAATCTTGTCAGACTCATCTTCTACTTCCATTTGGCCTTCTTGAAGAAGGGTGACTGTTGTGATGTCTGAAATGGACTCACAAAATGATTGCTCATCCCACAGGAGCTCACCTCTTTCTTCAAAACTCTCTTCTTCAAGGCATTCCTCCAGGAAGACAAACCTCTCCTTTCTTTCCTCCAACTCAGGCTCCTCAGCGTAGTCGTTCTCATCATCAAAAAAGCAAGGAAGTTCATCAAATAGAGGAGAAGAGAGCTTACCATGCATTTGTTCCTCTTCGTATTGCTGGAACATCTGCATATATGCAAGACCTGCATCTTCTCCACTGTTGATAAGGTCTTCACAAGGAGTATCAATGATGATTTCTACTTCGTTGTCACTCATGGCAGCTTCTTGAAAGACTGCAGATTGGATCTTCTGCTCCTCACTTGCCTCCTATAGAATAGGTTCTTCCTTGAGAAGGGGTGAAGTGGCAAAAACATGTGGAAGAGGAGGCACTCCTTGAGTTAAAATCAAATGATTCTCCCCTTTCCACTTGATTAGCACTTCATGAATATCAGGTGTGGCCTGATATTTCTCTTAGAAGTGTGTAGATGGGGTGTGTTCAGACATGGAATGTGCCACTTGGTCTGAACCATCCATCACGCATTGGCTGAGGAATTTTTCTTTGGATTCAAACTCTACAATTCTCATGGCCAGATCTTCTTGGAAAAGCTTTTCCTGGAGGCTGCAAATATCATCACGAGCAAGAGTAGCTTTAGCTTCTTTAAGGTTTTGAGAAAAACCTTGTTTCTCCTCCTTCCTGCCCCATGATTCCACTATCTTTTCCTAGGTCAGGAACTCAAAATTAGAAATTTGCTCCTGCAAACAGGTAGCAACTTTGTTTTCCAAAAGGTCCTGAGGCTCCTCCACAAGGTCTGTAAGTTTTTTCCCTCTTTCAAGAAGCAGCTTCATCTTGGCCTCTAAATCTTCAATTTGCTTGGCTAGGTTGTCCTGAAAGAGTCTTTCTTGGAGGTCACCAGCATGATCCTCTCCAAAGCTCAAAGCTGGTTCCTGGTATTCCTTCCTCCAACCCAGAATCTGCACATTATGCTGAATGACTTGGGGAGGTTGGGAAATTCAAGGAAGAGATTGTTGATGCACTAGAAGAGTCTCTAGAAGAGGGACATGCTGGCTGGTGGTATCCCCCCCAATGGAAGATGCACAATATAAAGAATTGGGAAGATTGATCTCCATGGGGGGTTGCTCTGATGCCCTCTGGTATTGGAAAGCCAGGTGCACGGGATTGAGAGCAGATGCATTTGGTGAGTTGGAGTGAGCAAGTGCAATGTGATAGAAAGGATTTGGTGCCAAAGAGAGGGTTTTTTTTGGAATATGAGGGGGCACACAAGGCTGGCTGCCTTGAAAAGATGGATTTCTCCATTTTGTTACCTCCTCCTTCATGGATTGCGAAGCCTGTGCTTGCCTAAACAAACACTCCTCTTTATACATCAGCTCCTGCTGATATCTGTACTGCTCCTCCTCTCTGTTGATCTCCATTATCTACCTCTCAAATTCTAGCCTCATTTCCCTTATCGTTGCAAGGCAACTAGGAGAGCTGCTTGAGGGGATGCCATAAATATCTGGAGCCTGATCATAGTCGTGCGAAGGAATACAAGGTCCATGATTTTGTACAAAAGAATTATACATAAAGAAAGTATATTTCTGATGGCACCAGGCTGCTTAACCAGCAGATTCAACTCAGAGTAACCATTGGTGTTTGATGCAAAGCCTCCAAAGGCTGGTCGACTGAAGAACACACCAAAAATTCTTCAACTTTTTGGACGAAACCTGTCCTAGTGGTCCCACTAGGCATGCCAAAACTGTTGACGCTAGAGATTGCACCTGAGGCAAGGAGGCCTAGCTCCTGTCTTCTCCTTGCAACATGGAAACTCTCCTCTCGCCTGTGGGACCGGCGAAGCTGGAGGAGAGAGTCTCTAGATAAGGGCTAGCTCCCTTTGATGCATCATGTTGTTTCCAGCAAAAGTAAAACACATATGCATAGATATAAAAAGGGGGGGATGAAAAGGGAGAAAGAGAATGCAGGAAAACACAAGCCTACTCTAAAAGAGGTGACGCACCAAAAAATAGGGTCAACCTTCACACATCCACTCTCAGAATCAGACGAATACATACATTACACTACACACTTGGTAGAAGGACCAGGCTGCAAAAGACTGGCAGGGAGCCTTACATGAAAAGACAAAAGACAGAAAATCACTGAGGTGCTATGAAATGCACACTATAAGTAACTTCCTCTACTCTGGTCTTCTAAAATGTCTGCTCTTCTCCTTTCAACTGCAGAGACGGCGCCTTGTAGATGACAGGTTTGGTGGTGTTAAACCTGTGAGAGCATCAAGACAATGACTGGACACAAGCAACATTCAATGCATACTTTGAAACACCTATCCAAATGGAGGTAAAATTGCATTTTATTTGATTCAAGTGAAAATTAAGTAGGGTTGCACCTGGCTAAAACCGTGAAAAGATAATTACAAAATGACCAAGTTCCAAATATATATGAGAAGCAAGAAGGCCCATTTGGCACTCCCTCTTTTACAAGTGGCATACGTGTCCTTTCAACAAGTTGCTCAAAACATTAATGAGACGTGGGCTTTGTCTGTTCGAAGTCTGCAGTTTTAATGTCAAAACGTGGTTTGTCCACCCATTAAATGTAAAATGGAGAAAACCGGTTACATTACTTAGCTGTTGCATCTTCTCATGATCAATTCGAAGGAACTATTTCAACTGTTGGAGTCACTTCTCAAATTGGCGGCACTTGGACTTAACTGCTTGCTCATTTCGTGAATGTCCTCTTGTCTTTTATCAATTTTGTCTTATTTGGTTCATTTGGCCCCTTGGGCGAACATTTTGGCAGGTCACTGCATTCTGGCTCCTTTTCTCCTTTTCCATGTTAGCGCTTTCCCATGTTTAAAAAACCCATTGGCTATTCTATTTCATTAAATTTGACAGCCTCGGAGACGTCAGGTCCATGCTGGTAGTCGAGTCCATGCTGGCAGTTGGGTCCAGGCTGACAGCCTTCGGGCTATCTTTCATTTGTCTACGTTACCTTCTCGGGCACTTTGCCTTGTATACACTTCGACAGATCGCTGTTTGCTTGTGTAGACTGCTGTCGGGTTCCCGTGGACTGTTTCTCAGCTTATGTTTTGTTAACCCACAAATTTTTAAAAAAAACCTTTAGTGTCCGCCCGCCCTCCAAAAAGGCACTTTGACTGTTGACTGCCCTTCGGCTAAGGGCAGGCCCTTGAACCAAAGCCATTGAACCAAAATTTGGTTCAACGGTTCAAGGTTCAAAGGAGCGCGCTGATTGTGCCAAAAGGCCATTGAACCACTATTGAACCGGACCTATTGAACTGATGAACTGAGATGAACCAGGCTGAACCAATGAACCAGGCTTGAACTGAGCATGAAATTGAAGATGAACTCGCAACCCGAAAGTGACTGGCTTTGAAAAGCCAGAGAAGAAGTTGACCACAATTTTGCCAGGGGGAAAAAATTGGTTAACACTGAGGGGAATGAGTTCACTATGGAAGGCCAAGCAAAGGCCAAGAATATTGAATCGGACATAGATGCTGAGTAAAGTGAAGTAATTTCTCCATCTAAAGAAGGCTCGACACTTCGATCGAAGCCACCGATGGGTGTCTCAAAACATTGGCTAACAAAATACAACACACGAGGTCACAAGGGATTTATGGAGCCTTTCCCTCTTACAAAGCATTTATTTTTGGGTACTATTCATGATGTCACAATCTGATGGATACTATGTGTTGGTTGAATATTTTGTCGATCAACGTACTGATAAACAAAATAGGTCTGATCAGCGAAAGTAGGAAGATTAGTCATCCAAATGTGTAGTTTTACCACATCAGATAGACACTGATGTCTCCTCTCATCAAGGGGAGGTTCCCTATAGGTATGCTATATATATATATATATATAGAAAATAATACCCATGGGTAGGACAAACCATCCATCTCTCTTTCTTCAGAGATGATGTGCACAGATCAAAGGAAAAACTCAGGGGAAATGACAGACAGTACTCCTCTTCTTTTAGAAGTACTATTCAACAAACCACAAGAATACTCTTGGTAGTAACAACAAAATGTAGAAAAGGATGTAATATCCAGCAAGTCGAGATGCAGCACAAAGTCTTCACCTGGATTGCTCAAGAGTAAGATACGAAGGACAATGAGGGCACAAAGTCGCCTCAAGGTCCTCTACACAGAAATGAAAAGAAAACACACTAAAGGCAATTATGGTGGCACAAAGTCTCTCCACAATTGACTCTTTAGGACACCTTCTTGACTGCTGTCACTAATTTTGCTTGTTGAATTAAAGGAACAAAAGATATATTGAAGAAAAAGACATAAGAACAATTTCCTCAATAACAAAGATATTACAACACAAAGTCTAAAAAACCACTTGCTTTCTTATTCCAGTAACAAAATATGATCGGCAATCTGAGCTCAAAGTCTCAGTAATGCCTTACAATTTGGGTAGAGTTTCATTCTCATTGTCAAAAAAGAGATGCTTATTACAAAGGAAGAAAGTCCCTTATATAGCCTCTTCAAGAAGGACTTGGGAACAGTAAATACATCATTTTGCGTTGGAATCTATTAAGAAGATACACTGGAACTTAGGGGCATTTTACCCATTTGATTTTATCAATGCAGGGAAATAAGTTGCGCTTATTGAAAGTTTGCAACTTTCAATGTCCACCTGGTGATCTGATCTGATCTTCATCGTTCCTCCTTTTCCGATTAATTGAATCGGGTCCTGGATTTAGTTTGTTGTTCTGTTCCTTCTCCACTTTCTATTGGTCTTGGCCTTGAAATCTATGAATGTATTCTGGTCTGTATGTTTAAAGGATCAACGGCTAGTTCACTGTGTTGAATTTGACGTTTTCAAGTGCGTCATTCCTTTGTCTTCTTTTGGCTTTTCTGTTTGGCACTTTTTCGGATTAAACTTGCCCTTTCGGGCCTTAAGAAATGACCCATTTTGAGTCGGGAAGAGCCTCTCGCGAGGGTATCTACCCTTCAGGCAATCTTTGAATGGCCTTTGGGCTTCTTCGGGAAACTCTTTGAACTTTGGCGATGAATCAACTGTTGAACCGTTCTATTGAACCATGTGTTTGAATTAACCGTTGAACCAAGGCTTTGAACCTTTTCGTTGAACCAAGAAGTTGAACCAAGTTTTGGTTCAACGGTTCAAACAAAGCCTTGAACCGACTGACGAACTGTTTGATTGAACCAAAGAATGAACCAAATGTTGAAACAAAGCGTTGAACCACTTGATTGAACCTGCCTTTGAACCATTTGACGTTGAACTAAAGGATGAACCAAACGTTGAACCTGCTGCTGATGCTTGCTGATGGAAATTTCTATTTGAACCAAGGCAATGAACCAATTCTGAAAATGACCAATTGTTAGAAACTGATTCTTTTGATTGAACCCACCTGCAGAAGTCGTGAAGCCCGTTGAACTTGTAGAAATGAGCCTGTTTGCAGAGTCCGTAGATTTAAGCCTGCAGAGTTCGTAGATTTCTGAAAAGCTTGAAAAATGAGGAATTTGAATGCCGAAGACAAATTTTGGAAAGGGAAGAGATAATTTTGATCTGTAGGACCAAAATAATTCAAATGTTGTCCCAAAAATCGCTGATATTTTTGGGGGACAACACTATGCATGACATCATCACTCTCTGTCCCTTAATAACATATCTACAATTTCAACCAATCAAAACATAAATAAATAAAAATTTTCATATTTTTAGTTAATAAATGTGTCACTCAACTTTTAAAAAAATACAAAAATATTATATATGAAAAAAAATACATTCTAAATGATCTAAAAATACATAATTTAATCTATGGTTAAAGAAAATTGAAGACTTTGTATACCCTCCAAAACTAATAAGAGTTTAAAAAAGTAAGATGGGTCGTATGCTTCGATAGGCACATCCTTGGGCACACAAGAAAAGTGGGTGGTGGGAAGCGATTGGCTCTTACGGTACGATATGGTTGTACACTAGTAGGAATCAACCCCCATGGGTTACACATGACAAGGAAATACGTCCTTTTACTCACCTTTCTCGATCGTGATCATGACGGGAAGGAGGCTTTCCTTGAATTAGTGGTCATAGTGACGATCGTCTTTTTTCTTCCAAAAATTTGATTCTCCAATGATGATCGTCTTTTTTCTTCCAAAAATTTGATTCTCGATAAACATGTCCCTGGACTGCATGCTATCCTATCAACCCCCATAGTTTACACATCCCTGGGCGCAAACGAAAAGTAGGAAATGGAAAGCGATGGGCTCTTTTAAAGGTTGTAGACTTATAGAAATCAACCCCATGGGTTCCACATGACAAAGAAATAAATCCTTTTATTCGCCTTAGTGAGGCTATACTCAAAAAAACATGTTACACATCCCTGAGCGCAAATGAAAAGTAGGAGATAGAAAGCGTGGGCTCTTTTAACGGTTGTAGACTCGTAGGAATCAACCCCCATGGGTTACACATGACAAGGAAATACATCCTTTTACTCGCCTTTCTCGATTGTGATAGTGACTGTAAGGAGGCTATACTCTAAAATGTCATATTATGGTAAAATGTCAGGGTATCTTGCACCGACCCATTGCATGGAATCGAACATTTGATTTGATCTGATGATGTGCACTTCAGACACAAAAAGTCAGTGGTACAGAGCTATTAACTCTTTAATGGTTGTACATTGGTAGGAATCGTGAGCTCCCATGCGGTATATATGACAATGAAATAAATTCTTTTCTCTACTTTGTTGGTTACGATGATGACAGGGAGGAGATTATTGGGTAAAGTATATTTTTTTATTATTTGGTTATGTTATAAGGATTAATGTTTTTATGACGATAATATGTAATGCTAGTTTTTACTACATTTATTTCAATATAAAAGTTTTGTATTTACAAAATATCTGAATCCAAATTTAGATTTGATTAAATGACAGTCAATTTATTGATGATGTGAATTTCAGTGTTTTAAAGACATGATAATGAGATTGAAGTTTTTGGAAATACAGTTTTTAAGGTTTATGTTTTAATCATTGTGAAAGAAAATCTTTTTTTTAAATTTTAAGATTAAAAAATGTTTACAGATTTTAATCAGATAATAAATCACGTTCAATCACATAGTTGTTAATATTCTTGTTATACTAAGCAGTTACATAGCAAGAAAACATGTATCTAATGCTCTATTTTTCCATAATTAGTAATTAATCTTATTTCAATTTTTTATAAAAAAACTTAAATAATAATAATTTTATATTTTTAATGAAGGAGACAATGAAAAATGAGATTGTAATATATAAATACTCACAATAATTAATAAATTTATAATTGCTTATCTTATATCAATTTTTTTAAATGAAAGATTAAGTAAGAATAATCTGATTATACAATAATAATATATATTATTACCTTTATAAAGTTTCCTCCAATAATATTTGAAAGTTGTAAAAATTTATAATGAAATGAATGTAGTCATTTCTTATAATTCACATAATTACAAAAAGTTAAACCAAAAAATATAATATATATATATATATATATATATATATATAATATAACAAACTACAAATAAAATTAAAAAAAAAAAAAAGGAAACAAGTTAAAAAGATGCAGAGGATGGTGAGTGAAAAAAAAACACAAATATAGAAGCAGGTCTGTTAAAGCGGAGATATTTTTTTTTATAAATTTTACATACATTACATGTAATATAATGTATTCATATTAAAAGTATTGCGGACAAATATGAATGTGGCTTGAAATCTTTGGGTGGTGTGATGTTTTTGAAATTTCTAAATTGTTGGCAGAAATATAAATATTGATGCAATTTCAATATATTATGAAATTTATAGAAAGTAATTTAAATATGTTTATTTATTCATTAATGTTGTAAGTTATGTAATATTTCAATGGTTTTTTTTATAGATTATCATTTTGTGTTGGTTTAATGGTGAAAAATATGTGTTTTTAGAAAGGAGGTCACATATTCAAATTTTATAAAGAATAAGGATTGCATGTTTTGTATTTGTAATCCAGTAAGTGTTCGCCTTTTTTTTATGGGAGTACTATTTTTTTATTATTTATAAAAAAATATTTGTAATGGATTTTCAATCTTAAAAATTATTAAAAAACAATTATTTTGTAATGGATTTTCAATCTTAAAAATTATTTAAAAACAATTATTTAGGGGGTGTGAAAATATTATAAACATGGAAGACTCAAAGAATGATTAGGTTCCTATAAAGAGAATGATAAGATGCACTCTTTAAAAAATTAGATGTTATGAATATGTTTAATTGGCTAACTTTTTTTTGGATAAGAACCTGATCTTATCTTTCAAACATCTTCACCAATTAAACCAGCGATTATTTATTTAAAAGAAAATTTTAATTTTATATCTTTTTAAATTTTAATTTATGATATGAATTCAATTTCATATTATTTTTTTAAATGATTTGGTTGATGTTAAAAATGCAGTTGACTTGTGTTTTTATATCTGAAACCTGCCACTTCATGCGGATAGACAGGAAGGCGAAGTGGGTAGAAGGGGTATTGAAATAATCTGACCCCATCTGAGTGCCCTGATAACGGGTCCTATATGTTTCTTTATATCACCTTAGTTATAATTTCATATTGGGTCTCTTACTAATATAAATGTAATATAAAGTTTTTAAAAAATATTGTATTAGAAGAGTGATAAAATTAAAGATCATCAACTATACTCAGATCTTATTACTTCTAAATCAATTGACCTTGATAACATTAAAAAATTAACTCATTTTGACTACAACTTCAAGATTGTAATATGAAAAAAGAAGATGTGCAGTTTATATATAAGGTTTTGTCCAAATTAGATGAAAAATATTTAACTTTTATATATAACTTCTACTCAAACCAAGATTCTAAGAGTGTTATTATTAAAATGTTCACATTTGATGAGTTGTTTGAAAGGTTATTCTCTTCCTTTTTTTTTTTTGAAATCACTTTGAAATGGCTATAGATCTCTACCTCACTATAGGGATCATTTGGCTCTTTACATCTAAGTGGTGATAAATCCATAAATCCATTTAAACTTCTCTCTTCTCATGACTAGGTTTGGCAGGCAGATCTATTTGACTATTTTTTATTGCATTGTTATAATGTAGAGACTAAAGCCTCACAAAGATATAGTGATTGTTTCCAAGATAGAAAATGTATTCAATGCATTATTATGATTTGGATCATCATAGACACTAGTACTATCTGCACTATAGAGTACTAGTGCATAATACCCTATGGTGAAGGTGGAAGACTATGTAATACTAGAGCCCTCCTCTACTGGAGTGACTTGATATTACCCTTGGCCTCTAGATGGGTGATCTTATGCTATAGTAAATTTGGATATCCTCCCCTTTAACCAAAATAAATCAGTTTATAACAACTTTGGTCTTGGATTTAAGTGTTGCATCCTCTCTTATAGACCAATCAATCTTCGGAATGGGTTTCATAAAGATATTCTCATAATTATAGCTATGATCTTCATGGTTTACTTAGCATCAATAATTCCCCTTGCTACATTCATTAGATCGAAAGAATCAATTTCATCCATTGTCATCTTGTAATAATATCTTGACCCCACATCATACTTATCTTCACAATTAGTCTAGTAGTCTTCAAAAATTTGAAGATGTTTGTATGAGTTTGTAAGAATCTTTTTGATGACTACACAAATATCAAATGTGGGCCTTCTCTCAAATGGTTACTGATTCATTCTTATCATTTTGACATCCATTGATTTCACATTGTTAAATGAAGAGCATGTGTATTTTCCAATTGATATTTGTAAATGCACTTCATATTTTTATCTTTTAGCTATGAAGTTTTGGAGTATGACTAGTTTTTAGCATAATTATTACACAAGCCATTTATCACTTGCATATATTTGTAAGTTGTAAGGGACATCGATAAAACTACACTCTCTATTATACAAGTAGTTGGAGAATTGAATGAACCAAAGTTACCTCAGTCCAAAATTACAATTTTTGTTTGAAGCAACATCCTCTTGTTACAAATCATTTTTCAGCATTCCTTTTTTTTGGTTACAATGGGAATCGATTACAATCCGTCATTATCTCCATTTAGGTTTAGATTTATACTTTGGTAAATAAGCAACTACCTTCATCCTTCATCTTGCCAAGATCTGGCCTTCTCGAGGCTTCTGATTTGGATTCGCATCCACTATAACCCACCATCACAAGAATCAGAGGATGATAAACAACCAGAATATCACATGGGCTTCTTAGCAATTTCACTTTTTTTGACACTGTCCTGATTTTATGGGCTTCATAGTAAATTCACTATTTTTTTAAACCTTGTCTTCATTTTATAGGCTTCTTATAAATTTATCATTTTTAACCTTTCCTTGAAGCTATGAGATTCATAGGAAAATCACATTCCTATGCATCACCCACATGCATGCAGTTAGTGTGTGCCACTTAAGATCATCTATAAACATAACTACTGTGTGGATACACTATTTTGTCCATTTATACATTTTGATGCATTTATTTTGATATGTTTTATTAAGGGTTTTATATTAATTTCAACAAGGTTTTATAAATTCTTATAACCTTTTTGTTCATAGTTTCTGTCATATTTTTCTCAAGTGGTTTCAATTCTCATTTCTTAATTTCTATAAGCAGTTCATAGCTTTTATTTGTGATATGTTTGAATAGTATGTGCATTTATTGGTTACGTCTGAGTGGAAAGGAAGATATATTTATATCAAAATAATGTTATTTTCTCATCAAAATGAAATCATATAGCAATATGGCACTTTTCTATTCGATGAAGTTTCTTTGATCGTGCCTCCTACATTAATTTAATAGATAAGGGCTAGGATTATGTTTGTATTTATGTGATCAAATAGGTGTGTGCATGGACATTAATTTTGAAGATGTTTATCATAAAATTATAGGGGATAGGGATGTGCCTTGAGTTCTTTTCATTGAGCTACATGACAATGCGACTTTCATGTATGGGTTATTTATAGATATTCACATTTGTTACACAAACATATGTCTTCAACAAGCATCGTCAAGGCAGAAACAAAATGAAATATGAAAAATAAATATGGATGCACTTGCAGTACCTGATTTAAAAGATGTTCTCGTAGATGATTTTTTTGATACTTTGACTGATTTTCCATTGGTCGACATAGTTGTCTATGCCGACATGCATTGATTCTCATCTACTCATTGTCTAATGTTCACTTTTGTAGCTGCCAAACTATTTTCCATTCTCTTACCATACTTGATGTAATGTTTAAAGGAAGTCATGAAAAGTATTTTTTGTATATATATTGCTCTTCTCTCAATACTTTAAACATATCTTTATAAAAACTTTATTTTGACTTTTTATATGGTGTCATGAACTTCATAATGTTTTTACATATGACACACTAAAAAATAGATTTATAACTTGAACGGCCCAATATAGGTTAAATGTAATAGTACATGCAAAACAATGTATTTGAATGAGAATTACAATAAATGTAGCCAAAAAGGGTGTTATCTTATTTGTCAATGCATACAAGTTTGACTATCCATTTTGATGATGTGTACATGTTTTAATGTTGTTTGGATCAAATTGTGCTTATATTGTATGCATTATTCAATAATTATCTTTTATACATTATAGTATATGATAGATAGCATTCAATCAAAATAATGTCCACTATAATAAATGGAAACTTACTTTCACTCAATACCAAAATTCCATTTTTAATTTGTTCAATGAAATTTTCTCCTTGTAGGCTATAATAGATGGAAAAAAGGTGGGAAGAAATAATGCACTTTAAACTATAGAAGCTAGTTGAGTGTCCATTTGATTATTGTTATATCAATTGGGATAATTTTCCTAACGTCAATGAGGAAGACTTGTGGGTTCTCTGGGTTGAGTAGGATAGGGTTGATGACTTCATCAAAGAAGAATCGAGAAGGGCATTATTCCCTACAAATTTTAGTGTTTCACAACATAAGAAATTTAGATTTTACTAGAAAGGATAGAAGGATCACCACCACCTTTGAATATGTTCATGTAAGTCACCTCACAATATAGATTGTAAATTGGTGTCTATTCGGATGCTATTATGTTTCATTCATGTATACTTTTTTTCAATTTGCATGACTATTTATTTGTTCACCATAATCATGCAATTATTGGTGTTCATATGGCCCTTATGACTTTTAGGTGATTGATTCCATGCCAAAAGACAAGTCTTTAATGCCCAAGTCTAGAAAGGGTAGCTGATCAAGTTGAAAGCATATAAGGTACAATTATCATTGTCATTTCATCACATGATGCATGGTCTATAGACTTGATCATGTGTTGCTCACATAAAATCATGTAAAACACATCGATAATGAATGAAACTATTGCCACGACTAATAATATGAATAGTTCAAGGGAAATAAATGTTTTTTTTGCTTCTCACATCATCCCTTAACTTAATGAATGGGTTCATAGGCTACTATTATTGATAATATCTATTGATGCTATCCACCTTAAACACCAAGAGATGGTGTATGATAAACTTGTATTTTTTAATGGTGAAACATAATGGGATGATTTCTTAAGAAAGGATGACATATACAATAGAGAGTGATTGATCAAAAAGTTAAAATATGTGTACAATGCCGATGATGCAACAACTTTTCATGAGTGGGCACTAAAAAATCTTGACAAGTGTTTTTGTATCAAGTATACAATGGGGAGAGCTTGGTGGGGATGGGGAAATCCCCTTCATCTTGGGCATCCAAATCCCACAATAGCTAGAATAGTTGTTTAGATTTGGGAAGCGTAACTTATTGGTGATAGATGCAACATTTGGGATGAATGCAATGAAGGCATTATGATAATGTTGTAAGAGTAGTTGATAATATTAGTTGTTTTGATGTTTGTAACAATAGTTGTTTTTCTAATGTTTTTATTTTTTTCTTGTACAGTTTCAATTATACACACTATTGGAATTTGATTCCAAACATGAAGATGTGATTGTTACATGGGTCATTATGTCTTGGTCATGTACTGTGAACATAAGACAATAGATGCAAATTCTTCTTCAAAGAGTGAATTTGAAAGACATTGAATGGATAATCAGTGCCTTCATGGTCGATGATGCTGGTGCAAAGATAAAATCTATTAGGTGCATCATTTTTATTCCTACATGTATTATGGACTTCATATTTGGATTTTTATAGATAACATCCCCACCTTATTCCATTAAATTATTCAAAACTATTATGTTATACAGGGAGACATTTGACTATAAGGTCTACTTATGCACTTAGCATGTTCATCATGTGTGGTTGAAGAAATTGATAGCAAAGGTGAAAGATGATGATGTAGTACATGTGATTTTTGAGGAATTGGGATTCATAATGCATAGTTATTTTTATGAAGACATGGCTACAAGGGAGTTTATAAAGTTTGTATAAAGATATCGCTCCTCTCAACTCGCATTTATCGAATACTGGGAATAACACTGGGTATATAGGGTTGGGATGTGGTCTTGATGTTTCAGGACACTTTTGCATGCTTGGTAAGACACCAATGCATCTATAAAATCTTACCATTCCCATTTGAAATTCCATTTTATAATCATAATAAGGACTTATGCATAACTCTAGGTAGACTGGTTAGTTCACCAACTAACAATATCAATTTACATATATTATTAGTGGTTATAGCTATGCAAGGACACCGAATTCCATAGGAACTTCAAAGTATAAAGACTGGAAAATATTTCATGGGTATAGGCTTTGAAGATCATAGATTCTCATGTTATCTTTGATAATAGTGACCCTCGCACAACATGGGTACAAATTATGAAAGATAAGATGTTGCATTATCACATCTTCAATGTAACACCTTCTATGTCGATGTATAATTGCTCATTTTCACTCTAAGGATATACTTACAAGCATGTGTTCAAGGTAGATTTGATGATGAAGATGACAACTCAGGTAGTTTCAGATGATGTAGCCATAATGCATGGTGTTAATGAGAGCATTAACAACATCGATGTTGAGTATCATGTATGTTTTGTTTCCCCCACATATTATATGCATTGAAAACTTTGAGGTGACTGTAGTTTGTGTAATACATTTTCATTACCTAGGTCAAAGATAATAGAGTTTAAATTAAAAATGAGGGAGAAGGCATGGATGTCATAGGTTTTCATACCAAAATGAATGGTGTATCGAATATGGATATGCAAGGATCAAGCTATGCACTAGAAGGTATTGTAGTAAAAATAGTAGATGCCATTGAAAACTAGCTAAGGGAGGATGATCGTGTAAGTATATTAACTACTTGCAGTCATATGTTTTCTCAATTTTTTTGGCATTTATAATTAAATGCTTTTAATTTTATGAATAGACCCCATATACTATTGGATTTGATGATGTTGAGGCCCTATTATGTAGAGCATGAGAGATATTTGAGAGATGTTGTGAAGTAGATAGAAGCACATAAACTATGGGATTCATTAAAAACTTATGGCACATGTTTACAACAAGGTGAAAATCAGGGCAATATCAAATGCAAAACACCCATGCCTCATCCATTAAAAAATGTGTAGGATGGGAATGGAACTTCCACCCATAGACAGAGAGACTTCATAGAGAATATGAATAGATGCAAACATCAGAGCATGTCATAAGACACCACACTTTTTCCAAACCCACCTCATAAAAATCCAAAATGACAAGTCTGGGATGATGATCTTAACAAGGTAGTGAAGCAAGATAGGGGTGGATATAATAGAGAGAATGCATCCTGATTGCATCCCTTTATAGGTTTTAGTGATAGCACAACAACCATAAAAGCATGTAACAAAAAATAAGTACCTATTTTTTTAAGGTGAATAGTTCTCTTAAACTGCCTAGATGTAGTAACATATTACATAAATTTACTCTCTTAAAGGATTTTTTGAATGATATTAAAGCTAATCAAAGGAATGCAATAAAGCTATCCACTTTTAAACTTAGATTGTCTATGTTTACATTGTTATAACAAAGTTACACATTCTTATAACAAACTAGTGTAAATAAATAAATGAATTGCTCAACGCATTTAATAAACATGCCAAGGACTCACCCATTCCACATAAATCATAAAAGACATGGAAATATGAGATCTTCCATTTTGTTGGTGCTTACACATAGGGTTATATCTTGATTTCAAGAATGCTAACACTGATTACATGCAATAGGTCTAAAAACTGAATAACTCACCTCTATCTTCTTAATGTTGACCTTACTAACACCTTTAATCTAATAGGGACATCACTTCTCATTGTTATTGATGATATTTGATGCAAATCCCTTTTTCATACTCTGTTATATTCAACATTTGACCCTTGAAAACTCAAACACTCAAGCATTCAATTTAGTATGTCTTCCCTTCGTGGTCAACTCTTGAATTGAATTTTCCTTAATTTATCTTGCTTATAAAATTTATCACTCTTGTCTTCTTTAATTATTCTTATCTTACCTTAGTCTCTACATATATCTTATTCAACCACTTACATCATACTATTCACCTTTAGCGTTCTCTTTCAAGCTAACTCACATTAGCTTCCATTAGGCTTCAATGATCTAATCACTTCCATTATTTCAACAAGAATCCTAAAGATAATATTCACCTTATATAGTCTCTCAATAGTTAAATAAACTTGTCTTGACTCACCTCAATCCCTCTCCCAACTACTAACCACCTCTACACTTTTGAGACCTTCAATCACCCTACACAGATAATAGCCTTTTTTGAACAATTTTGCCTTGCAAAATTTTTAACAAATCAATATTGGAAATATAAACACATAATATACCATACTTTACCCTCCTTGATATCTCCACCAATTTTTACTTGTCAATTCACCTTCTATACCCCTTTTCTCACCATTGACTAGGCCTAATTAGGCCTTTCAAGCCATGCTTACACATAGTCTCCTATATGAGTATTCATAGAGGTGGTACAGGTTTGAAACCCTAAAAATATATTTCTTCATACTACATTCCATTAGAGTAAAAAATTTGAAAAATATTCACTAGTTACTTTGCTAGATATTTAAAGTTTTGTGTTTTTCCCTAAAATTAAGGTTTCCTACAATTATGTAGACCTGAGAGGGATCATTTGAGGTTTCATTGCTTTTAAATTGTTTTCAAATGTATAAATAGACATGATAAGGTCTAATTAAACTAAAAAAAACTTTCCAAAACCTTATATTCTCTTGACAATGTCTCTTCACACATGGACCAATAGTTTTGCAAGAAATATGTCAACACAGTTTGACTGAGTAACCCAGAATAGGGTTCAATGTGCATTTGAATTCCAATGGTGCTTGAAACTCTCCTCCAAAATTATTAAATAGCACATAGTCATTCTACCTTATCTTCAAATTTTAACTAACTCTCAAAAGTAGGTCATTTTATTATCTAAACAATGTCTTTGATTGTGTTTCTCAACCAGAGCAAACACATGGCCTAAATGCTTACAATGATTTCATTTGAGTTTCTCAAACTTTATACATATTCTCAGAACTATACAAAGTTTCTAATATTATACCAAAACTTGTATCAATAGATGAGAAATTCATATAACTTTAAAATATATAAAACACCATTTTCCTTACCTTGGTTGTGCCTTGCAAAGAGGGTATTATACACATATTTGTCTTGTTCCCTAGTTCCTTGTTAGATTAAAAATAAACTCATGTGCATGGAAAATAACTTATTCAAATATATTACCTCTGAGGACCTCTTATCAAGTCAATTTATTTATAGATATTTCATTCTTCTTTTGTTTATAGTCTTTAATGAGCATATACAGGAAATGGAGACACAGTTCTGTCAACATCTTCCTTTAAAATTTCAATACAAACATTGAATCATAGACTTGAAGATCCTTAAAACATGATATTTTTTTTCACATAATTACAACCATATAAAGGTGTAGAAATGAACATCAAAATGTATCACATTTCATTATTTCCTTTTATTTACATTTCTATTACTATCAACTCTAGATAGAGGACATAATGCTTGTGGTTTTTACTCCATTACCAGTCCTACATACCCATGCCTCTTCAAACATCCTGATTGTCTTCCTCTAATGAGACTAACATATAAATCAAGACAAAAATTTTTACATGCACCTTACATAAGTGAACAACCACATTTTGATAACTACTTTTTACATCAACTACCTTGACATGGTAGTGCATTATACGTGTATGTTATTATTTCACCCACACACCCTATCAAAGAACCATACATGACCTTGACTAACACCTACTAACATGACATTATTTGAATCTACACAAAAACACTCCTAACACACTAATAAAATGCATTTGAGTTATCTTTCTCCTCACACCACTAACATCTTGAAACCTCCTTCAATCACCCATACACCATCTCTGATAACTTTCCTAACTATTTCCTAAGGCTTTGAATGAGTATGAGTAGATATATCCTTATTTGTCTTTGCTTAAGGTTTTAACCCTACTTACAAGCTTGAGAGACCACTATTTGGTCTAATTTGAACATGACTCCTTGCTCATGCTTTCTAATTACTTTTTAGGGTCTACCTAACCCTGAGACACTTTCTTAAAGCTTTTATCACTCCTTAACACCTGTAAAGAGCATGTAAACCATATTTGATACTGATTGTGTGAGGGTTCTTAACATTTGTAAGCTTGTGTTAAACTTGCTCATAAGGAAGTATGAAATCACCTACAAAACTCCACCAAGAACACTAAGATCACATTAACAAAACCTGACCAATGTATATAGAGTTACAACTACCTTTTACAAGATCATCCCTTTCAGCTATGCGTATATAGTCTTCTGTTAGAACCCAAAATGCAGGAAACATGTGATCTCTATTTGATCTCCCCAAAAAGTCTTTATCATAATAACAAGAGATAATGTGTTGAACCATAAATACATAAAAAGAAGAGCTTATTAACATGCATAAGTAATCTAAACTCTTTCCACAGAGTCTTCCTTTGCAAATAACATATACACAGTCTTTAGAGTTGAACATAGAATATTAAATTACAAAGGATAAATACATGCAGGCAACTAAATGGAAATTTATAGTTTTTAGAGTTGACTTCTCTACCCCTCAGATCCATTCCATCTCTGCTTTTCTTGCATTATCTTCTATTTGCTTGTTAGTTACATGTATGTAGGTAGTTACAAACTACTTGATACATTAAATTGCATCTCATTTATATTATCTTATGCATTTGACCACCTTCCACTCTTTATTAAGACACTTTAGGACCTAAATAACCTACTAAACATATTATTTTTTACCAAACTCCAAAAAACATCTTAATATGTTGATTAACTACATGCAGAATAATTAACTTTAATTTGTGAATTATTTTTGGAAATTATCGCTAATTAATTTTTATAATTTTTTGTTAGGTGGAATTAATACTACAAAACATGGGGAGTGTTGGTGAAACATGAGAGGAATTTCATAAATTCATATGAAAAAAAACAAACATCCACAATATGTAGTATAGGGAAACTTACACTATATTTTTTAGTGGAAAGGGTTGAGTCCATCATAATGATTGAGTTATGCAAGTGTTTTACCATCATCTATCTTTGCCATTTTGTTTGTGTACCTATAAAAAACACAATGTTCTCCCTCTTTGGACTTTTGAAAAAAAAATTGGGCTTAGCATTTAAGTTCCCAAGAAACACTTTTGTAATCTTCAAGTAATTTTTTAGAAATAAATCCACACATTTAATTAAATGCATTGAATATATCCTTTCATAGTAAATATTAATCCTTTGGGCATGCAATATCACCTAATTACCCATCCAAATAGTTTCATTCAATAATGGTGTCTCTAGGATCACCCATCATATTTAAGGATTCAATGTATCCCTTTGTCTCATTTTTTAGTTTAAGGGAATGTGCAACTTTCTTCTCATAAGGATCATTAAGACCATGGAAATACTCATCATTTACATCTAGGTGCATCCATTCTGTGTATATAATGATTGTAACATCAGGCCTTTCTATATATCACCTTGATGATGCAATGTGTTATGCACCCAATTTTCATAAATGTTGTCCTTTTTTCCATAGGTTTGTTTTTTATTTTATACAGAGGTTCATAAGAGTACCAATAACTTCATAAAACATTTATAAAATGATATTTTGGGAGAAATCAAATAAATAATGAGTGCCACATGTGTTGAATAGTCGCACAATCTATAATGTTCAAAAATATACCCTTGTAATGTTATTTCTTTTGAAATATTTACTTATATGCACTTTTTAATACTCCAACCCTACAAAAAAAAAGAACACAAAATGTAAAAAAACTAGGTATCTAATTTATATACCATTATTACTATATGACACATGCATAAAGTCAATGAAAATAAGTGGGCTCAATTTCATTATGCAACCCAAAAGGATCATATTAACTCATGTATGTGTCTTAAACACTTGGTACATATAAAAACTACCAATTGTTTTGTGCCCAATGATGATATTATAGAGGTCCATAGATGCTTTCATGTAAGAGTGGATGATCTACCTTCAAAACATGCATGCTTCACTTGCAATGAGTTATATCTAGGTATCCAAACAAAACATTACAATAGAAACCACACACGTCACAATTGCATTGTTGACAAAACTAATAATCAATTTTCCATTACTAATAACATAGACCCAGGCATACAACCTATAGCTCTATCAAACTTGACACAAGTAGATGAAATTTTTATTGCATGAGTTAACCCAATACTAGAGGTAACACGTATGCATAGTGGGAAATAAAAATATAGTGACCACACTATAAGCTTTCCCCAAGACATTTTCTCCATTACTAGCCATCTACCTCATCAAGCTGAAAATATTGTCATCCTTATGTTGTGAATAATTGGATCAGAAAACAAAATATACAATTGATTTATTAGTAGATCCTATGTCATAGAAGCCTTGATTTACAAAATTGAAAATGACCCGTACTACATAGATTTACATCTAAACCAGTAAGTCCTTGATGCACTTCCATTAGAACCTATCGATGTCACTTTTATACTCCCCACACCATTATGAAGATTGTGGTTACATATATCAATGATAAATAGTTTGATAACACCACAAATTCACCTCATGGCCCTCACTATTGTCAAATGTCATATTTTGTTATGTCCCTTCCACATGGACAAAGAGAGGTTGATGAGATAAGGGAGTATGTGAATAATCATAACAAATGTAATGCAACTATGATTGACTAGCCTACCATCATCAAGTCTCCCATCAATGAGTACAACACTAAAAGATTATTTTCTATGGTTTTTCCTACTCTTTTTCCAATAAGCTTTTACATGTACTAGAAATTTTGCAATAAATAAGTTCAACTCCATGAGTATGCTTTGCACTTGATTAGGTATAAAGACAATCACTTTGGAATCCATCGAAGGTTTTTATATTTCTTGTTGAACCTAATGATGCACCAATACACATCTCTTATAATTTCCTAACAAATCAAAATTATACATGCATAATAATTATGGCACGTCTTTATCCTAAAATAAGACCAAGTATAATTTATAAGGTGAATTAAAATACATGTACAATAAATTATATAAAATTGAGGCCATTTGACCGATGTATATTTTCATATAATTAGTCATTTAAAAAAAAAAAAACTACTTATAGCCTTTTGGATATAAATAACCTCTTAAATTTTCCCTAGTGTATATCTCAGGGTATAATAAGTCATGGATCAGTATATCAAGTTTCATTAATCAAAAGATACAATAATACATATGTCCATAACATAATAATAAGTATGAGGGTGACTCTAATGGTTACAAATCATTGGTCTTAGGATGGGGTATTACATACTCCCCACCTTTAAGAAACTTCATCTTGGAAGTTTCATGCAAAAATATGAGGATTAATACATTGTATTTATAAATTTTATTCCAAATCAATAAAAGTTTGGCTATATTTCTACCATTGAACCTTCACTTAATCAAATATGTGGTGTTAATTTTGAAGCAACTACAGTTCGACAATCCTCATGGGCACTACCATGAACAAATCCTCACCCATATATACCAAAAAACCACATGAGATGGTTTAGGTACATAATTTAGTAATTTAAAATCATATATAACATCATGGATCATATACTTGTTGGGTGTCAAGGTAAGTTGGTAAGCAAAGGGATATATATTTTTAATGGACATTTTATTCAATTGCCTATAATCAATGCATAGTCTTGATAACCCATCATTATTACTCATAAAGATTATTGATGCTCATGATGGGGACATGTTGGGTCTCACTCATCCTTTGTAAATCAACTCTTACAACTGCACTCTCAATTCACACAGTTCAGGGGTTTTCATCATATATGGATATTTTAAAATATATTGAGTTACAGGCACTAACTCTATGGAGAAATCAATTTCTTTCTTTCATGGTAATCCTAATAATTTACTTAGGAAATTCATCTGTTAAATCCTTAAATATTTGAAAATATATCAACTATGGTCCATTGTCATCCTTTAAAATTATCACAACATACATTTGACAATTATTTCTCAATGGTTGCTCAAGTTGCATGGTTGTGATAAACTTCAAAGATATGGGTCTTGAAAATAGTGGGTGTATGATATCTTAGGTATTCCATTACCTAATTTTTTTATGTTATTTTATGTGTGTGCACCTCTTTGATCCTTTTTTAAAATACTTGATTTTCTATTTTTCATCCAAACCCTATTTTTGCTAGATTGACCATAAGGTACCCTAAAAAATGAGTTAGTATTGTGGGTTGAAGTGTCCCCAAACGCTCTTTACTAAATGGATAAGATTTTATTATGTGCTAATACGTTTAAGAGGGAATCTCCCTCTTATTTATGATATCAACATCTTGAACAATCTATAATGTAATATAATAGTTTGACATTTGATACTTGTCACCATGCAAATTTTAATTGTTATTTTTTGATTTTGGTATAATAATTGATCTATGGTTTATCCTTGAAGATTCAAGATGTGTATATTCATTTTTATAATGTTTCATGATAGTGTTGGGTGATTACCTACTGGATAAAAACCTTAGGGTTGATTTTTTTATTTGTAGATGACTCTTCATTAATTTCCCACTATGATCAACAAATGAAACATGTATAATTTGACTTAATAGAGACATCCCCATTTGAAAAATAGACATTGAGAGATCCTAGACATTACTAATAAAAGAAGGTATTTAAGGCAATTAACATTATTTGGGTTTAACATTATTATCCTGGAAGTCGAAAACATGAATCCACAATATGGAAAATAATTGTCTAGGATTTTGAAGGGTTCTTGCATAGACTGAAATTTATCCCTAATAAACATAATTGGTAAATAGATTTGGCCAAGACAATAGACAGGTAGGTAGATAAATAAAAAGTTTTCTCAAGAGTCTAATATATGTGTATTGTCTAAGTAGGATTTTAAAGGGTTATTCTCGTGTAGTAGGGGGTACCCACATCATACACTTGAAATGGGAATATACTCCACAAATGAACATAAAATACTTGTGATAAAATTTGCATAAATTAAAAGATACATTTCTTCTAGCACAAGTAATAAATATGCTATATTTACTAGATTTTCCATAATTACCAATGCATTAACTTTTTTATTATATTCCATCTATTAACAAACTACCCAAAAAAATGAACAATTGAAGCCACCACTTCATGACATGTTAGTTGAAATAGAAAAGGATAAATAGAAAAATTGGTGCAAAACTTGAACAGTGTTATTAAATGACAACATGGTTGTCTTTCCTGGTGTCGCCTATCAAATCCTCAGCCACATAGTAGAATAATAATGGTCTCTAAAAATATTATATTGGCATCTATTTTTGTCCAAATAAAACAATAAGCATAGCCAGAACATGTTACTTGATCACATATTGATTAACATGCAAAAGGTTATTTTTCAATAATCATTTAATGCATATTTCAATTTTGATGTCAATATCATATCAATAGTTCATAACTTTATAATACATAGATTATATTAATACATATCAATTCATATAGAGAATTTCTTATTAATACATAGTAAATCATATACTTTTGAGTCATTAAACTCTTCTTTTTGTTTAATTTGACTTGCTAGGTTGCTTGCCCTACAAAAAGGAAACCATTATACGGATATCTTAAAATATAGTGTAGTCATATAAAATGTAAAAATTGGTAGCTTGAGTGTGGCTTGTGCCACCCAACCCATAGGTCCCTTTTGCATGCTCTCTGACCCTTCTATCCACCTTTTCACTGGTTCCCAATCATTCGTAGACTTCCAAAACCTCATTCCATCTTAGCTAGGTTCCATTTTTCATGCTTATTCCATCCCCCAGGTCCTAAGCATGTAGGATAGGAGCATTGGGGTTGGACTATAGCACTTTACCCTAGGGTGTCTTATTTATAATGCTCCTGTCCAATCACATTTTGAGCCCAAGTGATCATTTTCTCCTAATTCTTCTTCTTCATTATGTTGGCCTAGCATGAATGCATCTAACCCATGACTAGTAGATCTCTATAAAATCCCATTCAAATTTCATTTATAAGGGGTTGACAAATATTACCAAAGCAAACATGAATAAAATCAAGACCACTAAGGTAAATTTCCCTATTCTCTACACACAAACAACTAATATAGCCACATGCTCATTTAAACCTTCACACTAGTCCTTAGTCACCTCAAGCACACCTAATTTAGCATTTTTGCATCCACATAACACTGTTACACAAAACACACCAAATGGGAGAACTACATATAGCTTGATCTCTCTTCAAAGTATTGGTATGTAGGTAGTATGCCCACACAAATGTGTAGACACACATTTAGTGCATCTTACATACACTAATCCCCCCTTATTTTTCAAGTTTTATTCAAGCATATTGAAGATATAGGGTTGGATATTAAATTATCTCTACAAGGATCTCCATCAATAGTCAAGACTCAAATTTTCATAGGAAAACTAATACAGGGACAATAGATAAAACCCAAAAAACTTAAATCTCTATGACTAATTTGGACAAGAATGATAGGACTTGGACTATAGAGCTAGACCCTGAAGTGTCCTATTTTTTGTGCTCTTATCCTTTTACTAAATGAAAGCTATATCTTGATTTATGACAGTGTCATAGTCTTGCATAACTAGTACCAACTTCTATTTCAGCCATCTCAATCTTGTTTAAGCTAAGTTCTATTTCTTCTATTTCATTATTATTTTTAAAAAGTCATGAAGGTCAAATAAATTATACAAATTAGTACTCTATTTATTGTAATATATTCTACTGATTTAATCAACTCATACCCTTAACTAAATTAGGAATAAGAATTCAATATTCCCAAAAATATTAAACCATTTGGTGAACCCGACTTACTTCGTTTGTGCATAAAAACCCTAGAACTTCTAGGTTAAATTCCTTGATGATTTTTCTAATAATTTTCTAATTTTTTACCTGTATATTTAAATAAAAAATTGGCATTAATTTTTAAAATTTCATAGTAATATATATATATATATATATATATATATATATATATATATATATATATATATATAGACACACACACACACACACACTTTCAAATCCTAGTTGCATATACTAGGTCCCTTCAAATCAAGAATTTTACTAATTTTTTTTTATTTTTACCTGTATATTTAAATAAAAAATTAGCATTAATTTTTAAAAAATCATAGGAATTTTAAAAATTACTTCTTTCAAAACCTAGTTGCATATACTAGGCCCCTTTGTCTACTTGAGGTATCACCTTACATCTAAAATTAGATTCCAGATAAAAAAAAATTGATCTTACTTATTTACACATATTTCTTACATTTCTTGAAAATAATAAGGAGACCATACTCGGTCCTATCATGTATATGAATGATGAAGTTTACCATATGTTAGTACAAAGATTCATTCTTTGCATTTCATGTTTGATTTTTAAAATATAGGATGATATTAAGAAATTTATTGTTAAACATAGTAATATCCCTCTCCATCAAAACAATGTTACTTGTCTTTAATACAAGGTTTCATTACTTGCCTTCTATCTCTCATATGGAAAAAAATTCAAGTTTATCTTTCTACACATATTAGAAATATCATAACACATGTCAAAGTTTTTAATGAATTTGTGCATAGTTTCATGCTCTCTATCCCTTGATTTTTATCTCTCATATGAAAAAAATTTCAATTTTATTTTTCTACACATATTATAAATATCATAACACATGTCAAAGTTTTTTTATGCATTCGTGCACAATTTCATGCTCTCTATCCCTTGATTGTTGTCTCTCATTTGGAATGCTCTTTATAAACATATTTTTATATAATTTATAACTCCAATTACATGCATTTCATCCCACATAAATGGTTTATACCTAGAGGATCCATTGCATAAGCTAACCACCACCTGTTAAGTTTCAATGTCATATCTTATGCATAGGAAACAATTTCCTTATCCTCCTCTCCCCCAAGAAGGTGATAGCTACTTTACCTCTAACTAAGTCCATGATATCACACCTCTAAAAGGTGAGTCAGCCCATAGTATTATTCCTAATACATGCATTCAGCCTATAGCTTCTTCAAACCATCTTCAATATATATGCTTACATGTTCAATCAGAAGCAACTAAGATTCACACTTGTGAGACTCTAAGGGATCAAATCACTTGTATGAGTAGGTTATTTTCAGATTTAAAAACACAAAATTAGCTATTACACAAAAATATCACAACATTAGGAAATTAGAGTATATTACAAAAGCCTAAAAAACACCCTAATGTAAATCATGTATATTCACCTTCACCTAGTCAATTGGTTGAAAGCAATGTTACATATTAAAATAAGAAATCACAAAAAATTAACTCTACAACTAGTGATTCAAAAATAATTCAAAGATAAACTAAGAGTTTAAGTGAGACAATAAGGGGAATGATTCAATCTAACTCGATCAAACTACCTCCTCTACATCCAGTGAGAAGATCCAGATATTATTATGCATATCATAGAATGCATGGGCATCACACAGGTTCACATCTAGCATTGAAAAAACATATACATAAAATAAATGCTAATGAGGACCCTATATAATGTAAATAAATCAAGTAATCCATAGTCACAAAGGAACACATTCACAAAGGATCAAATTAAAAAATAGTAAAAGAATGGTTACCAAAGCATAACTCAAAACAACAAAATGATCAAAAATTAAACTCAGAGCAAGAAACAGTACCAAAAACATAGGTAAAGCATGAAAAAGATGTAAATATACCTCTCCAAAATGAGGCTCAACTTTCTAAGTAGTATGGGTTTGGTAAAAAATATATACAATAATTTGATTATCAAGGTCAAGGGTTGGGTAAGCATACTCAAGGCATCACTACTCCTATTCCAGTAGTTGATAATATTTATCACCAAGGTTTGGGATTTATTGAACATCCTAACACAAATTATTCATAAACATAATTCATCAAATGAAAAGATCCAGATACAACAAAATTCAACACTAGCATTCCATTGGTTCAAAATCAAGATGATAATGATAAGTGGAACAATACATGTTATTATGATTTCGAAGATACAAAAAGTGAATCCAAATATTCAGAGTTATATTTATATCCATTCCCTCATGCTTCATAATCAAACATGATTACTTTATTTGATACAAGACATCATGATAGGGGGTCTATCATGAGACTCATCGGTTAATATCATTCCTTCTCAGTCTTTCTCTTACATAATTTTTCACAATTACTTGTACATAGTTTCTAAGTTTTTCTTGTACATAGTCTCCTTATGATTTATTGTACATAACTTATATCAAAAATACAAAAACATTCAAATAATTAAAAAACACAAAAACATTTTAACTATATGCATTATCCAGGTTTTACATTTCTACTACCATGCTAGACTTACATTTTGCTATTTTATGCTATTGTTTGTTGATTTATCTAAATTACCATCCTTCACTTAATCTTTTTTGAGTGTGTAAAGTGACTTCCAGATCCTTGATTACTTCACTCTACCCATTTAGGGGGCATCCTACTTCATAAATTTAATACATACATCAATATATCTACCCCTTGGGGGCATCTTCTACATGACTACACCATCCAAGTTATGTCATTCCTACACCACACACTCTAGTTATCATGTTGATGTACATTAATTACTAGCTTACATAGATTACTCTATGGAATTTCACTAGTATATAACACTTGTTTATTTCTTAGCATATACCTTGTCTTGTACTACATGTCTTGTAGACTTTCACTTCTTGCTTTGATTATCTAAATATGATTGTATTTATAGTCTAGTACATGCCTTCCTTGCTTGTTTGCTTTTCATAGCTAGATCTGATTACATTTCTCAATTCCTATTTTGTCTCCTATATGTGCCTTATGTCATTTTACAATGGCCTTTGCCTCTATTTCTATGTGTGTCTTAGGGAATTTGCCAATGTCCTTTATTTGTAATCTTTTATGTGCTTGTGGCCCTTGTTTTAACCTTGCTTATATTCAATTATATGTGTATGTGGTATTTGAAAATGACTTCTATGCTTGATTTATATTTTGAATGATATGTGTCCATGTCCCTTGTTTTCTTGGCCCCTTGTCCACTCTTGTATGCTTCTTGCTTCTTCAATTGTGTGTTTATTGCTTGTTTACTTCTCAATATTTGCAATGCCATGATCCACATCATGCATTCTCTTACTTTTTTGGATGCCATGATGAACATCATGATCCATCCCTCCTTGACAACTAAAAACTAACCAAACTTATAGTTCTACTTTAGTACATTGCACATGCTATTACATTGTTATATCTATCTAGGCATACCCCTATTTGATCTAACAATCTCCAATACAAACCATGTTATATCATGAGATATCTTATCGATTATCATTGCTATATCATGTATTTCATAGCATAACACACTTTTAGGGCTCTTTCTACTAAGGGAAGTCATTGTAGGGTCTTTATTCCTACCCTCAAAAGAGGGGGCAATAGACAAGGGTTTTGTCACAGAGATCAAATCTCCTACCAGTCAAAAAATCAATTTTTAGGACACTCAAAATAGCAATCAGAGGTCAAACTAGGAAGAATAGATTGGAAAAATAGTGATGATTCCAAAATAGTCCTTAAAATTAATAAAGGATAATAACACTAGACATGGAAAATAGCATCAAACACTAGGGTGTCCCATTTTCATGTTTTTATTTAAATATTAAAAATCCTAGATTTTCTAGAAATAGGTAGAAGGGTAAGCTCAGCCATAGTTTTGCACATATAGACCAATTTAGATTTAGTTGTTTTAGTATAGTTTTCTTAGAGAATCCAAATATAGGAGGCATCATACATGGCATGATGGATCTCGCTTCTAGTTTTAGATTGAGTAGTTGGTAAAACTTCTAGATCAAAATCCATGTTATAAATACTAGTGATTGGGGGTAATGTGCATGACACGTTTGACTTCGTTTCTTTTTAAGTTTAGTATATTACCCAAGAATTCTCAATAGTTTCATGCCTTACTCTATCTATAGGTGGTTGGCATCATTTTAGAGTGGCTTTCATATACACCTAACCTTCACATTACTAAGTGGCTTATATATAAGCCTAGTTTCTAGTTTCATAGTGCATTTCATATAAGCCTAATCTCCTCCTTCTAGAGTTGGCCAAGATTAACCTAGTTTCTAGTACACATTTAGTTATCCACACCACATTATCAGATTATAGAGAATTCATGGGATTTATGATCTATCTCATATGACACACATTCATACTAGTATCAATTTATAGCTATATACACCTAAAAATGGCCACTGATAACCTCCAATCAGGCTTTTGACCAATTTCTACCCAAAATGCACAATCTGGCCTAAAAATGCTAAAACATGCTAAATGATGTAAAAATGGCATATTTAAGTGCTGATTTTGGCTAGGGTATCCCTAAATGGGGTAATACAATTTATGATCTAGCTAACTTTGATCAGATCATTTCGAGGAAAAATGTTAATTTTACACCTCAGTGCTCTGGATTACTCTTTTCTATCAAATATTCTTCAAAAGATGTGTGTCTTTATTATTTTTTGTTGGTAACATCCTAAACGGGAATACGGTTCCAATGCATCTGACATCACCTTCCAATTCCAATCTAGTCAAATTTAGGACCAATAACAAATCATTCAGATCAATTTGAGTAATTTGTGCATAAAGTGCTTAATCATGCCTAAGAGCTAATTAACCCAAATCAAGGCCTAATAAAAAATTCCATGGAAAATTGTTGAATAATTTGTTTAAAAAATGAATATTGAATATCTACATCATCAAGTGACCTCATTTTTTGAGAAGACATCCGTAGGCCATAAATGCCACAAATATCAGGATTCATGCCCTTCATGCCTCATCAATGCCTTCCATGATGCTCTCCATGCCTCTTAATTGCCCCTTTTTCCAATGTTATGATGAGGATAATTATAAATTTAATTCCAAAAATTAAATTAATCCTCAACCACACATCTCAATATTGAGATGGATGGTTGATGTTGATTCTAATCAAATCTAAAATTCTATAAATAGGAGGCCTCACAATATCATTTCTAAGTTTAATTAATGAAAAGGTATAATGTAAGATTGGTTCCAAAAGCTTCAAGCAAATAGTGTTACCATGTCAAATTGATTCCAAGCCAAGCTAAGCCACAAGCCAAAGGCACCAAGAGGAGATGAAGGTAGCCACACTTTATTGAATAAAACCTCTTAAAACATAAACTGAGCAAGCCACTACTACAAAGGCATTTGGAGCATCCAAGAAAGGTGAAGGAACTCTTGTGTTTTCATTCCTTACTTTTTAGTTGTGCTTGTCATTTGCTTTTGTTAACTAAGCTCTCCCTAGTGTCTAGGCCTAAATATATTATGCTATTAGTGTGTTTATTTCATTTTGTTTTCATTTTAGAACTAACACCATACCAACCATCGTCTCTTGAGTCAAATTCCTAGATCACATAATGGCACACCCGGTGAGACTAGATGAATCCTACACTTGAAGGAGATCCTTTTGAAACTTTTAATTTTTTATTTAAGCTCTTAAAACTCTTGAAAATTGATTTTCTAGCTTTAATTTGTTATTTTTGGTTGCCACAATTTTTACACAATAACTGATGTTGGCAGAAATATTGAAATCAGTTACTTGGCTTAACTGACATCAATCAACAAAACCAACATCGGTCAGATCTTAGTTGCCTATAACCAATGTCAATGGTATTAAATGATGTTGGTCACTATGTTTTTCAAAAATCATAGACCTAAGACCTCTTTTTCTAAATTTTATTGTTTCAAACTCAAAAGGTCTTCAAAGCTAAAGGACATGCTAACAATTTTGCTGTAGGACCAAGCAATAGATTTGCTCAAAACATGTTTAAATAACTTTTACATGCTTAAATTTTGATTAGGAACTTTGTTTTGGATGTTTAACAAAGATTTTAAGTGTTTTTTGTGAATGTTTTTCAAAATTTTCAATGAAAACCAAGGGTTCAAATGAACACCACCAAATATTTCATTTGGGTTTTAAAAATTGAACACACTTGTCAATTTTTTTTTGAAATAGTTATTTTAATTAGATTTTTTTGGAAAAAAGAGGAATTTTTCATGTATTCTCTTCCATTTGTCCCCTATAGGGAACCCCTAGAATCAAAAGTGTCATTCCTATTGCAAGTAGCCTAGTCTAAGGCTTAGAAAGAATGTCATCTAAAGCACTCCCCAAAAACTTGCTAAAGTTTGGGTGATTTTGAAAATGATCCTAAAGTCTTTCTTCTTTCATGCTTTATTTGTTTATGCATCTTGGCTTGTGAAGGGGACTTCATCACCTCCCATAAGTTCTTTAGGGAAGCTTTGACCTGGGGTTTCATCTCCCAGCATTGAATTTATTTAGCTCCTTTAGAGTTACACATGAGATGTAGTGGCACTTTAGACATCACACTACATTAAGTGAACAATGAAATGTAGAGGTTGCAAAAAGGACTAAACCTTTTTGTAATAATCTGAGTGATATGGACCCAAAATCTATGATTTTATTTTGCATTGTTTGGTGTGAAAGTTATTGTGCAATTGATTCCCCTAGATCATTAAGAAACTTATTATATTTTAGATAAATCCCCACTTGATGTTGAAGTATTATTGGTGCAAGGTCCACCTTAAGGTCCATGTCACAGTAATGTCATTTGAGAGAAGTGGGGGGTGTAAAAACCTTACTATATAATGTGCATTTACTTTTGGATGAATACTTAAAAATCCTCTCGAACGACGTATATTGACAAATTCCAATAGTACCAAGTAACCTTGTCAATTTAGGACTTAAGGGTGATTAATTAGTTAGTCTTGTCCTAGATTAAAGTATTGTTTGAAGTCGAAACTTGGTGTAAACAAATAATCCAAACCAAACACATAGTCCAAATTTTCCTTTGAACAAAGAAGCATTATGCTGCCCACGTAAGATCATTAATTTGCCTTGTTCAAATATCATCAAAAGATTGAGAGTCATATCATCCATGTTGGCATATTTATGCTACCCGATTGAGTCTAGACCTTGACAAAAGTTGTTTAAATCATTCACTTGTGATCCAAATTTGGAATTACACCTTTACAAGTTAATAGGGTTGATGTGTTAAGTGGGTTTGCCATTTACACTAAACTTGAGGAAACTTAGGTTTAATTTCCAATTTAGGTTGAAGGTTGTTTTAAGACTCATAATCATTACCATCACTTGATAGAATTAATCCATTTTGTGCTAAACACTTGCACTTTAATTCTATACACCACAATATTTTGAGTCAAGAAAGGTAGTGTTATGTTATCAAAATTGTGGAAAAATGTCTTTGCCTTAGAGAGTCTTTGAAATAAACATTTTAATCACACCTTTTGGGTAGTATATCATTGTTATATTTCCCAAATCATTTCAAACTTTATTTCATACCCCCTTTTGCATAGAATTTCAAATCTATTTCTACATATTTAGACAGATCCAAGTGTACTTTTGATCCTTTGTCTAAAGCATAGTTATACTTTTCACCTTTGTCTAGCTTGTTTGTCAAAAATAACCAAGTTTTATACCATTATTTATGAGAAAATAAACTATTGCTAAAGTGACTTTTGTTTCATACCTTATACCTAGTTGATCAAATTCATGTCCAAGAATCAAATGCCTAGTGTTTGTTAGAAGTGTTTCAAATCTGTTAGATTAAAACTTTCATCTATTTTTCAAAGTCTAGCTTTTAACACCATTTGGCCAAGAGTCCTAGCACATGCCTTGTTTGAGCCTAGATTTTGACATCGCATTTGGCCAAAAGACCTAGCAACTTTTAAATTCCTATATTAGACTGATTTGAAACAATTTAACCTTAGATTTTGGCATTTCAATTTTTTGGTCCATTTACTTGCTTACCTTTGTGTGAATAGTGAAATGTTAGATATTTTACTCTAGCTTATTTCCTCACAAATATTTTCATAAACCTTTTGATCCTTTTAACAAATCTAGACCAAGTTGAAGTCATTGTTTGTTTTAGATTATGTCCTTTTTAGATTTTTTAGAACTCTTTGACCTTTTATCACCAAGCATTGACTATGGATCCTAGCATGTATTCCTACACTTGTAGTGGACTCATGTACAATCCAGGGATTAGTAATGTAGTTATGTAGGAAGAAATGGTGAAAACCCCTATGCAGATAATATTGTTTATGAGATGGAGTCTTATCCCTCTTATAATACTCAATTAGGGGTATAAATCCAAGATCCATTGGATAACTATTTGGTTAACACACCACCTTACACAGAATATGACCAAGAACAAACCATGCAATACTTAGCTACAATACCAATAGTGGATGAGCCAGTACTTTAATAGTGATACTCTACTAATATAGCTTCCACATATGATCCATTTTTGTTTGAGTGATATTTTTTAGAGAACAAAGATGAGATTTTGGTTATGGCCATGGAGGTAGGGGCTAAGTTTCCCACAGACTTCCCCCATGAAAATTTACCAAGTCTAATAAGAGTGCCCCACAATATCATTTATGATCAATAGGCTTCTTCTAACAATCCTATGGTTCTAGTCCAAACAACATACCAAGACCCCAATATATCCAATCGAGGAAAAAACATCATGGAATATCACTTTAACGAAATGCAAAAAGCATACCAAACCTACCTAAATTTAGCATGCAATTTCAATTACATGAACATGGTAATTAAGCCTCTCATTGACGTAGTACCTTCAATAGGAGTGTTGATGGAATTAACTAGACAACAAAATCCAAGTTCTAACCCATTTGTACAAACTACTTAGATAGATAACTTGATACATATGCCAGTTATTGAAGAAGTGTCTTTGGCTTCTACACTAAATATCGAGCCAAACATAGTAGATAATGTGCAAATATCATCCAATCTTGATAAAAGTAGTACTAACACACAAACAACTAGCTAAAAATGTGTGCCTATATTTAATCCCATGAGTAGATCATTATACTAAGGAATAGGATTTTTTGTACCCCAGCTTCAACTAGCCACTTCCTCAAGTGTAAAACTTACAGGATTAGATAATCAGACAATAACTAATGTCACACCTCAATGATAGAATGTGACAAGTCCTACTCCTCCTCAACAAGTAGTGAGTGGTATTCCATAATAGTAGACACAATATAGTTTATCAACACAATATAGGATGAGTACACTACCACCTCAACTAGGGGAAACTAATATTCCACCTCACCAAGTAATGACAAACATACCTCTTCAGCCATGAAATAATATGCTAGTCCAAAACCAAGTAATGACTAGTCAAAAATGAGAAAATATTGGTCAGTGACAGATGCCGAATTTGCAACCTACTTTCACTTCCTCATAGGGATTCATGTAATAAAGAGATCCCTATGTTTCTCAGGTACCTACTAGAAAACCATTGGTTCAAAATATGCCACAAATTCAGAGACAGGGTCTTAGTCCACAAGTTCCTACTCAAAACAAGGTTCAATTAGTCGATAGCATGTCCTTTTTCAACCATAATAAGCACAATATAGTTATATTCATTCATCCCAACCATAAAATCCTCTAATTCAAACCCTTATCATCAACCCAAACTAGAACATCACGTAGCCAAATGTGTAATTTCAAGTACATCCTAATCCATGTATGCATATTCTTGGTCTATTCCCCAATAGGTGTCTCCATCATACCCTAGTCAAAGTTTCCCACTTATGACCTCCTATCCATTTACCCAAACCAATATCCCTTCTAGTTTCCTATCCCAAGAATTATAATAGATGAAGGATACAATTACTCTAATTTAGGTGGAGAAGTAGACTAAGAAGTTTAGATTAGATGATGTATGTTCCTATCCATTCAATGTGGACTATTTTTAGATACCATTTCCTCTAGGATACGAACCACCCAACTTTGATAAATACAAAGGGAAGGGTGATCCTAAGGCTCATTTGACTAAATTTTTTGTCGCATGTTAACTAGTGGCATATTATGACATATACCTTTTACTGTTGTTTCTAAGGAGCTTGGCTAGACAAGCCTTGGAGTGGTTTTTAAAGATTCCCAAGAACTTAGTAATAGACTTTGATGATCTTTCTGATAAATTTGTGTAGCACTTTTCCTATAATCTCGAGCATGAGATTTCATTAGTGGACCTAACATAAGTAAAGCAAAAAGCTAGAGAGAGTTTTGCAAGTTATTTACAATTATGGAGAGCCCTTGCAAGCCATTTCACCCATAGTTTACTAGATAAATAATTAGCTATTGTGTTTACTAAAAATTTGCATAGTGAGATAGCCTATCATCTAAAACTATAATGTGCACATACATTCAAAGAGATCATTGATAAAGGTTTATTGATCAAGAAAGTGCTCATTAATAAATGAGTCACTAAACTTAATTCTATCAATCATGAAATGGCTAACAATAACATCCTAACCAAGCACAAGCATCACAACTAGCATAGGCCAATAATCAAGAAAAACTAAAGTAATTTAACTGAAATAGGAATGTTGTGGGAAATGGAGTAACTGAATCCTGTCATGTGCAAACTATGTAAACCTCATCCACACCACATTTTCAATTTACTCTTACCTAGCAACCTCTCCAATCAATTTTGCAAGCACAACAACCAGGACATATACATTGAATACAATAGCCTTTACCATTGCAAACCCCTCCTCTTAAAAGAACCATCCCTACACATCATGTCTATAGTGACCTAGGAGAAGCTATTGAGTCTATATTTCATGACGAGTGTTATTTAACTCTTCATTTAATCAATGTTCAATTGATGTCTTATCAACCAAGGTTGGTATCCAAAGTTATTTGTAGTAAGGTGTAGGATGGTAGATCTAGAAGTCTGCTTGTGGGGGTGTTTAATGGTCCTATTCTAACTTTGACTAATGAAATAAATGTTTACTAAACTACTTGATTCACTCTTTTACTGGAAAGGAAAAGATGTAACTATTTAATCAAATAAATCCACTCTTTTTCTTGAAAGTAACATCACACTCCTATATAAGATTGCATGGAAAGGGAGATGTTTAACTTAAAAGGAAATTTACTTCACACGTTTGTTGTAAAAGAAAACACACTTTGCTTAGAAAGGCAATGAATTTGGAATAAAGAAATGACTTTTGAAGTGTGAATTTGTTTTGATGTTTTATGAATGAATGCAAACATTAGTAAAATTTTGATTAGTTATAACAAAGAGTTAATATAACATAACATAAGCATTGTACACAATTCCTAGTTCCAAAGAGAGTGGGTCCTTGCTCCTCTTGGACTTAGGAACAATGATTAATCAATGCTAGAAATTGAAGTGATAATTCATAAAATTGAAATGATTACAATCTATCTAAAACCTATAATATGCTTGTACGTATCTTTCATCTATTATATTTTTTTAATAATGAAAGTCTTACGTTTTATACTAATATAATCAACTCAAAATAAGATGCAAAGAGATAGGATTCCTTAATTGATCCACTCATCCAAAAATAGGAGATTAGATTTCCAAGAGATATAATTATTCCGATGAAATAGATATACTATCCTAAAATAGTCCTAAGATCCAAATATATAGAACTTTATCAAAATAAAATCCTACAAAATAGTGAGTATTTTCCTCATTTGACTCTAGCTGGAATGATTCTCTCTCATCTTATCTAGCTACCAGCTTCCCCATTTGTAGCTTTATCTTTAAAAAATCCATAGAATTGACCTTGCAGAGTTGGTAGGAATGAGCCTGTAGAGTTTGTAGAAATATCCCTGTAGAGTTCATAGAAACAAGCCTGCATAGTCCATAGAAACAAGCCTTCTATGTAAGTTCATAGTTCTACTGAATGGAGATCAAAATTGAACTTTCACTATACATCACCTGTGTCTTCTTTTTGAGCATTTTTCACAACAAAAATCACTAAAACATGCTATGTATTAGACATTATTGACAAAATAAAGGTTTAGTTTTGGTTCAATATAAATAAGACAAATATCTAATTTCCATGTAATAGCTATCTAACAATCTATGATTTACATAAGATAATATCTTTAGAGAGATGAATTGAGGGAAATAGCATGTCAATAATGAGCCATATTCTGAGATCATCATCTCCCCTAGACTTTACCTTTTACAAGTCCCATTGCAAACATTCATTGGCATTCGTAGCTCTTGTATCTGCTTTTCACACTCTAAATCAAATCATAGTCATCAAATTCATCTATTATATGCTTGTCTAAATTGCTTGTAAATCCTTAATGTTCTTAAATCATCTGTTTCCATATATTGAATTATTCCTCTAATTGTGGAACCTAACTCTGCCATCCTAGAATAGGTATGATCAACAAAGGGGGTCTATATCTCATGCCAATCCATTTATTTTCTCCCCTAGAGTTTATTACCTCTATTAATATTTATAAAATTGAGTTATCTCTCCTAATACTCCATCTTAAGTTATTTGGAGACATGACCTCTCATCTTCTAAGAGACACTGAAAGCTGGTCCCACCTTTTCACACTTGCAATCACCACTGAAATTAAACTCTGTCTTGAAAATAAGTCAAAAGAAACAACACAATCATATAAATCTTGTAAATAATGATTTTCAACTTCATCACTTAAACAAGTATAGTTAAAATTCTATCTGATCAATCTGGGGATAAGAAAGGCTGGTTTGATACACAATCCTGTAGTCTTAACATGATTTGTAGACTCCTCAAATCTACTTTTCCATGCTAGTTGATGTTCAAATGTAGAATGCAATGCCCTCAGTTGAACTTCTCCTACATGAAGGTTTATCAAGAACTTATTATGCTTATGATATCCTATGATCAAATCATACAAATAAAATTCAGAAAGCAAATCTTGCTGATCAAGTTCAGCACTATAAAACATTTCTAAAAATTTTGTTGGCTGTAAAATCTTGTAAGGAAGATGACAAGAGATCCTCAGAAGCTACCATCTATAAAATTGTTCAAATAAAAACAAATTATATGCAGGAGAAGGATTCCTACATGGAAAAAGAGAATTCACTAATTTTCATGCATCTTGCAAATTTTCTTCTAAATTTTGGACCTTGCTTCTAATTCTTTCTTTTTATTTTCAAATATTTTGTTTAAAGAAGTTACAAATTTATTTTTTTATTTTAAATTTAGGATTATTCTTATTCAATTTGATTTAGCATTTTCAAGGTAGGAATACCTGGACAACTTGTTTGACAACTTCGGTCAACAAATACATTAGGAGGAGAAGGTGCAACATTAGAAGGTACTTTGGAAGAGTTTATCAAACTCTGTAATCTCTTATTCTCCTTCAGATTTTCTACATATATCTAGAAGTCTATTTGTTCACTTTCATCTTTCTTTATTATTTCTTCTAATCTTTAAACTTTTGATACATGATTGGTAGATGATGTGTCCAATTTTTGCACCAACAATGAGTTGAGATGATCCTTATTCTGCAATTGACTAATCAAGTTAGTGATGTCAACTATTTTTTGTTGCTCTAGAGCTTGAGCTTGAGAAAGCTTCAAGGTTAACTGCATAACAAGATCATTTAGATTAGATGACTTTCCTTTATCATTTGTGCATATAATTTTTCCTTTATTCATTATAGTTTCAATTAAAACATGTGGTTATCCCACCATACTTGATTCCTCTACTATGAGTGTCTCTTCTCCTACAATTGGCTCCTCTATTATGATTAGAGAGTTCCTTTCGAAAGGAGTTTATTCAACATCTACAATTTTAGGGATACTTTAATATATGGGGGAATGAGATACCTTTTTAAGACTATCCAAAATGTCTACAGCCTCTTATTTATCTTCATCTATCAGAATTAACTTTCTCCTTCTTTTGGTCACTCTTTGAGCTACACTTGGTTGACTTTCATTTTCAATCATCAAACCCTCAATTTTCTCAAGCTCTATAGAAACCTTTCATTTCATTTTATTCTGATAATAAAATTGGTTGCACTATAGATTCCTAAGGTTCTTGTGGGAACCTTGAAACTACAAGGATTTGAGACCTTGTGATTCTTCTTCTTGAAGAAGAAGAAGGGATTTATGTTGAGACTATAGTCTATGATTTCTTCTTTGGAGTTGTTTTCTCAATTGATGCAGCCAGTGGATATAAATGTTCCTATGGTAAATTTGAGATTCCTTGTGTAGGAAAATGTGGAATACTATTTTGAAGTTCCTCTTAGACCTCTTGTCCTTGCTGAAGGAAGTGATGTTGGATAATTAGGTGAATAAGATCATGGTGCCTAAGAGAAACATTAGGAGTTGTAGTCATAATTTGAAGGGCACCATATAAGAAGAATGGGAGGTTAGTCTTGTAATGAGTGTTTTGCCTTCCATATTTAAGGTGTATTAATATTTTCATGGCGTCTCCTCCTAAAATACTATTTTGCCCCTCATAAATGATAGACTTGAGTACCCACTTGGCTACAAGTTTCCAAGGTTCACGAAGTGAATTTCTATAAATCTCTTTTGATTTTTACTTGGAATCTATTAGACACAAAGTTCCATTCGACTCATTACCATTAAAATGAATAATTAAATCACTAAATGGAATTCTACCTGTCGCTCTCATTCCCTCATCTGGAACTTGTATGAATTGCTTATAATTTGAGTTGAAACAAGAGTAAAAATGCCTTTAACAACTAAAAACTCAGGGGTGAAATTAGTGATAAATTCTCTTACCATTGTTTCATGGAAACCCTATAAATTTTCAATGAAAGTTAGCCAACCATTTGCTCTAAATACTGCCATAGAAGCTTTGTGTTTGTAAAACTTTATTGTATTCTTCATCTCTGATCTAATTTTTTGTTCCATTTCTACTCAAATTTATAGACAACTCTATTTTTTAAACTTAGATTAGGGCTTAGACTAGATTTTAATGAAATTTTTAGGCAACAATCACTGAGGGTCTATAGAAATGAAATGTTTCATGTGAAACTCCACATCTTCATGAGTCTATAGTTTGATATGATTAATTTATATAGTTCAGTGCCACACATTTTTACGGAGTGTGCCAACCATTTTGTCAATTTATTACAAATGGGATGAAATGATGATGTGGCACTTTGATGGTGATAGCAATTTATCATTTCATTTAGAACCTCTTTATGATGTTCCATCATTATAATTATTGATGATGCAATTGATTATACCAAAGCTGCACACTTATCCATACACCTTTGGCAGCTTGTTTGCATGCTTATCCATTATGGTATGTGTCATATCATTCCATTTCAGAAGGCTCAAATTTGAGTCATCTCCATATAATAAATCTTAATTAAATAAAATATTATTAATTAACTAAACATAAATAAATAGAATATATGTCTCACTTACTTTTGACCTTTGATTTATCCTTTACTCACCATTTCTCCTAAACAAAATAAGTTTGCATGGACTAGTCGACAAGTGTTGAAAGACCAACTTATATTGAATGGATAAAACCAATCATAGTGATATGATGAGATTCTCTTTTGTTTTTTTTCTTATATATTTTGTTTTTGCCCTTTGGCCAGTCATTGCTGATTTTTTAGCCAAAGCCTTTTTGGCAATGCATATCCAGTCAACAACCTAGTTTTCTAGGCATGAATTGTCAATAGTGTCCTTGGAAGGATTTTCACTATTGGAATCTATTTATTTATAATATGAAAGATCATCAAGGAGCAAGATCTCTAGAAGAAGTAGAGTCCTCAAGAATAACTTCTTGATTTGAAGCAATTTTCCTAGAAGAAGTAGAGTCCTCTAGAAAGGCTACTTGATCTTTTACCCTTTGAACAAATTCTTATTTATTGATAGGTTTCTGATAAAGATTTAGTTTATGTCCATTGACTAACAGAGCTCTTCTATTATCATCAATAGGTATTAGCTTAACAAAACCATTTTCAAAGAACTCCTCAATCTGATAAGGTCTCAACCACCTCATTTGTAGTTTTATTTTAAACTATTAAAATTTAGAATCAAATAATAGTGCCCAATCTCCTTTCTAAAACTTCCATTGCTTGATCTGTGAATCATGCCAAACTTTTATTTGATGTTATACCAATTCAGTTCTTTGTAGTGCTTCCATCCTCAGCTCATCATGTTGATTAAGCTATAAGAGTCTTGCTTTCTATATTTTTATAATTCAATCCATACTTCTACAACTATTTTCAAAGTTTGTAATTCAAATTCAACAAAGAATAAGGGCTTTTTACCATAAACCAATTCATAAGCTAAAAATATAGTTGTTGTTTTCCAAGTAGTATTATAGGCCCAAATAGCTTCTAGTACTTTATTAACCCAATCCCTTCTACTAAAATTAACAACCTTGGTTAAAATGGTTTCCAGTTCTCTATTGGTGACTTCAACTTTCCCATTAGCCTATGGATGGTATGGAGATGTTTTTCTATGTTGAGTTTGATATACTTGCATGAATTGCTTTATCATATTTGACATGAACTAAAATCCTTAATCTGAGACTATCTCCCTTGGAACACCAAATCTTTGCATGATTTTGAAATATAAGAAATCAACTACCATCTCTTCTCTTACATGAGTTAATACTTTCACTTCTGCCCACTTGGTCACATAGTCTATACATACTAGGAGATATTCTTTTCCTATGGAAGGAGGATCCAAAAGACCTATAAAATCAATTCTTAATTTCTCAAATGGTTCTAAAACAAATTGAGGATGAGGGTACAGAGGCATTTATATTGAAAGAGTAGGCTGTGCAATTCTCTAACAAGCATCACAGTGTCTGACATATCTTTTTACTTGCTGATGAAGGTGAGGTCAATAGTATCTTACTCCTAAGATTTTGTGTATTATTCTTTGAGCTAAGTAATGACCTCCTCCTGATTCATCATGACAAGCTCTGATGATATCATAAGCTTCAACATTTATCACACACCTATGAAACACATGGTCAGGTTTAAGTTTGAATATCATTTTGTTAATCCATTTAAAATAATTTTCTTTGATTAAACGTTTCTTTTTTTTGTGAAAATTGTAGAGGAAACTTATCTATGGTGAGATAATTGTCTAAATCAGTAAACCATAGAGATTTTGATAAAATAGCAAATAGTTGTTCATCTGGAAAGTCATCTCCCACTAGTTCTTCCTCACCTGTAGTGTTCATTCTTGACAAGAAGTCAACAACCACATTAGACTTCCCTAGTTTATCTATAATAGTAACATCAAATTCTTGTAAGGGAAACAACCATCTAATAATCCTACCTCTCACAATTTGATTATTGGCAAGATATCTAATAGTTGAATGGTCTGTATAGACAAATACCTTGTAGCTTGTTATGCAGTATCTAAATTTGTTAATTACATAGACTCTAGCTAGGAATTCCCTCTCAGTATGGTGTAGTTTCTTTCAACAAATGTCATGTTTTTTCTAATATAATATATAGCATACATGTTATCCTCTTCATCTTTCTTTCTAAGGACTACTCCTATTGATGTATTGGAAACATCTATGTATATATGGAATGGTTGAGTCCAATCTAGTCCTCTCATTACTAAAGTAGTAATGAGTTTAGCTTTGATGGTCTCAAAGGCTTGCTAGCAACTATCACTCCATTTGAATGTACTATCTTTTTAAAGCAAGGCAAACATAGGGGCATATATATAGCTAGAATTATCTATGAAGCATCTGTAGTAACCAACATGTCCTAAAAAACTCTTAATTTTAGTTTGTGTTTGTGGGATGGGTAAGTTAGAGATTATTTCAACCTTCTTTGGATCTACTTGAATGCCTTTTATAGAAATATGGTGTCCTAACACTATTCCTTCATCCATCATCAATAAAAATTTCTCATGGCTCAAGGATAATTGATGTTCTTCACATTTGATCAATACTTTTTCCATGTTGGTAAGAGCCTCTTTATAAGTTCCACCATGAATGGTTAAATCATCCATATATACTTCAACACTATCATTTATAAGGTCAGAGAATATTGCCAAAACTACTCTTTGGAAGGTTGTTGGAGTATTATAGAGTCCAAATGGGAGTAATAGATAAGAAAAAGTTCCCCAAGGGTAGGTAAATGTGATTCTATCTTGATCTTCAACTACCACCGTTATCTGGTTATACCCACTAAACCCACCAAGGAAAGAAAAATATCTTTTTCCTGCCTAGTTGTCAAGAACTTGATCAATGAAAGGTAGAGGAAAATAATCTCTTAGTGTTGCTTTGTTTAGTTCTCTATAATCTACACATACCCTTAATTTTTCATTTTTAATGGTCATAATTACTAGGGGTGAAACCCACTAGCTATCTAAGATGGGGTAAATAAACCCAACTTCCAACAATTTTTGGATCTCTATTTTGACTATCTCCTTTAATGTTGGGTTTATTCTTCTTTGTGGTTGTTTGACCGGTTTGAAATTTTTTGTATAAATGTGATGAGTGCATATGCTAGGCTGAATTCATTTTATGTCGATATAATCTTAAGCAAAAGCCTTGATATGTCTCTTTAGTACTTCAAAAAGTTGATCTTTCTCTTCATTTTTTAACCAACTATTGATGTTCAAAATCTTTCCAGGTAATAACATGATTGGTTTTGTGCCTAGGTATTTGGATTCTATTTGCTTGAATTCGCTAATCAATGAGTTTAGAGGACATGGATGAGTAAGTATCTTATGAAACATGGTTACATTATCAACAAACTCTTCTCCAAGAGGAATTAGTCTTGTTGAAGAACAATGGAATGCATCTAAGAAATGAGTTTGTTGTTGTTCTACCAATTTCCACACATTTTTCTAAATTAGTCCATGATCATATGGTGAGGAAACAATAGAATAAGTAGAAGTGGTGGTTTTATAATATTTTGTCTGACCCAAGAATCCTAAATTGAGGTAGTCCATAGTTTCTAGACTGGCATAGTCCATAGATTCTGGATTGGTAGAGTCCATAGATTTCAGATTGGCAGAGTTTGTAGCTTTCAAACTGGGAGAGTTCGTATATTCTAGGTATATATCTCTATTTAATTCTTCTAAGTGTTTTTTAACTGTGATGATAGCTAAGGATGAAATGTTGTTTGATGTGTTTTTTGATTCATCCACCCAAAGTTCTTGTATGTGATTTGTTGACAGTTTTGCAAGAGGATACAAAGAGATGCATTTGAAGTTTAATCCATTAGAAATGATCATGTCTCCTAACCTGAAATTAATCAATGCTACTACAGTAGCCAACCATGGTCTACCTAGGATTATGGGATATCCTAGATTCTTTATTTTAGCTTGCAAGACCATGAAATCTACTAGATATTCCCAAGACTCTATTAGTACTTCAACATTTTCTATAGTCCCTTTTGGTTTAGCTATAGATTGGTCCATCATTTGGAGAATGGTAGTTACGGGTTGCATTCTCATGAGAGATAATTTATGGAGAGTATCAGTTGTCATAACATTAATTTTTGTTCCTAAATCTACCAAGACGTTAGGAATTTATTTACCTCTGATTGTCACTGTGATCATTGGGCTTCCTGGATCTGCATATTTTGGAACTAATAGTATTCTTGCTAATAAATCAACAACTTTTCTGTCAACATGAATAGTTTATGGATATTTTGCTTCCCTCCCAGGTGTCTTGATATAAAGGTTTTTGATGATCTTGTTCATTTCAGGTATATCCCTAATAGCTTGTAGTAGGGGTACCTCAATATTGATCTTTTGCAACTCATGGACCAAGTTTGATTCTAGTTTAATATCAATTTCTGTTATTCTTTCAGGGAAAGAAACTACTGGTGTAGTAGTGTTTCTTTGGTTTTCTTCAGAGCTCATTTTGATTTCAGCTTTTCTAGTATTTAATTGAGATGATTTTGTTTTTTATTTTTCAGTAGGTATCTCAAAAATGAGAACTAGAGGTTTTTGTATGATTTTTCTTGATCTTAAATGTATGTTCAAACAATTAATAGCTCCAAAATTCATTTTCTTCCTATTCATTAACATAAACAGGTGATGGTTGTTTATTTTTTGGATTTGTTATTGGTTGTGTAGGCATTGAGAGTTGATTGATTTATCTTTGTTGCTGAATAACTAGGGGTGGCATTATAGTTTGTTGTTGAAATGGTTTTATTGGTTGAGTGAATTGTTGTTGTGGGTTCCACTATTGATTTCATTATTGATATTGTTGTGGGATCCATTGTTACTGTGGTACCCATTGTTGTTGTGGATGTAGTTGTGGCACCATCCATGGGGGTGTTGGCCTCCAATCTTGTCCTACCCATGGATTTTGGATTGATGGAATTTGGGGTTGATTCCAAAAAGGTGAAGGAACTGAAACATTCCATGGTGCCATCCATAGATTAACTAGGTTTCTTGCATTAAACTATCCTTGAGACTAGTTTTATGGGGCACAATTTTATCTCTGAATATAATTTAATTCTTCATTAGATTGGACTTGTTTTTTTATTTGATTTTTTAAAATAGGTAGAAGGGTGAAATGTTGGGTATCATGATCTGTTGCATCACTGATCCCACATGATGAAACATTGATTTTATCTAAGGGCCAGTCTCTAAGGGCATGTTTCTATCTGCACTTAGGACAATAGATTGATAAGGGTTTTGTTGAATTTGCCTTATCTTGAAGGCCATCCAAAGTACTATTTAGTGTAACCAAAAGGTGCATCTTTAGATTAGCAAATTCTTCCATTAGGTTACCCACTTCATTATATTTTCTAAACCTTCCTCTCCTAATTCTAGGTTTTGTTCAAGAGTAGTTGGTACAAAGCTCATAATTTTAATTGAAATCCAACTTATTTATATCTCCACCTTCCATCAAATTTAAGGCATCTCTAGTATCTTCATCCAACCCTTTTAAGAAAACCAATTTCTAAACTTCTTTAGTGAGTGGATAATTACTTCTTTTATGAGTGAACATGAATCTATCCAAATAATCCTCTAAAGATTCATCCTCATTCTATTTTATTTTGAATAAATCCTCTTTTCTTTCTTTCACTCAACAATAATCTTGATTCTTGTTTAAGAATTCTATCTCCATGTCATCCCATGTTCTAATAAAATCGCTAGGTAAACCCATGAACCATCTCATAGTTGTATCTTTAAGTGTAGAGGGAAATAGTTTTAATTTATGGCTATCTATTGTGTAATCATAGGTTTGACATAGCACCTTAAATGTAAATAGGAATTGATCTGCATCTTTTATAGATCTTCCCTAGAAATTTGGTAGATTAGCTGGTGAAATATTTTTCATAGGGGTTTGATCATTAGGATCTATAACAATAGGAAAGGAAAAAGTCCTTCCTAGTTGTGCAAGTTGTTGATTTCATAGATTTTGTTGGAGAGCCATATTTTCTTCTTCTGATGATGTTTCAAATATGGGATGATATCCCCACTGAATATTTGTGGTACCAGTTATGGGTTGTTCAAAGTTCTCAAAATTTTATTCAGCTATAGATTTTTGAAATGCTTCTTCTAAGTCCTTGGCAATTTCTAAATAATGTCTTCCTACAAGAGATTGATCCTGAGGAATTTGTCCTATGGGGCTTGCTTGTGGCAATGGCCTAGTTTCTATCCAAATTTTTGAAGATTATTGTAGATAGGTTTCACTCATAACTTCTAGTTCACTACTCAGAGATGTTGAAGGAGTTTCAACTTGTGTTCTTGGTGGAAATTTTGGGATGAATCATCCTTTAGAGTCTCTAGGATGGTACATCAATTTATTGAATTTTTATGGTTTTTATTAAAAAAATTCTATTTTTTACTCTAGACCAATAATTATTATCTTACTAACACCTTGTTCTCTGATAACGACACCCAAAATGATGAGTGTTATTTAACTCTTCATTTAATCAATGTTCAATTGATGTCTTATCAACTAGGGCTGGTGTCCAAAGATGTCTGCAGTAAGGTGTAGGATGGTAGATCTAGAAGTCTGCTTGTGGGGGTGTTTAATGGTCCTATTCTAACTTTTACTAATGAAACAAATGTGTTCTAAATTACTTGATTCACTCTTTTGCTGAAAAGGAAAAGATGTAACTATTTAATCAAATAAATCCACTTTTTTGATTGAAAATAAAATCACACTCCTATTTACGCTTGTGTGGAAATGGAGATGTTTAACTTAAAATGGAAATTTGCTTCACACCTTTATTGTAAAATAAAACACACTTTTCTTAGAAAGGAAATGACTGTGGAATAAGGAAATGCCTTTTGAAATGTAAATTTGTTTTCATGTTTTATGAATGAATACAAACATTAGTAAAATTATGATTAGTTATAACAAAGAGTTAATATAACATAACATAAGTACTATACACAATTCTTGGTTCCAAGGAGAGTTGGCCCTTGCTCCTCTCGAACTCAGGAACAAAGATTAATCAATACTAGAAACTGAAGTGATAATTCATAAAATTGAAATGATTACAATCTGTCTAAAACCTGTAATATGCTTATACGTATCTTTCATCTATTATACTTTTTTAATAACAAAAGTCTTATATTTTATACTAATATAAACAACTCAAACTAGGATGCAAAGAGATAGGATTCCTTGGTTGATCCACTCATCCAAAAATAAGAGATTGGATTTCCAAGAGATCCAATTATTTTGATGAAATAGATATACTATCCTAAAATAGTCCTAAGATAGATTTATATACAAATTTATCGAAAGCAAATCCTACAAAATAGTAGGTGATTATTTACCTCATTTGACTCTAGATAGAATTATTCTCTCTCATCTTATTTGGATGTCAACTTCTCCATTTATAGCTTTGTCTTTATAGAATCCAAGAAATTGACCCTACAGAGTCAGTAGGAATGAGCCTACAGAGTCCGTAGAAACAAGCCTATGGATTCCATAGAAACAAGCCTATGGAGTCCATAGAAAAAAGCCTGTGGAGTCCATAGAAACAAGCCTTCAGTGTGAGTTTATAGTTCTGCTAAATGGAGATCAAAATTAAACTTTCACTATACATCACCTATGTCTTCTTCCTGAGCATTCTTCACAACACAAATAAATAAAACATGCTATGTATTAGACATTAATAACAAAGTAAAGGTTTAGTCTTTGGTTTAATATAAGCAAGACAAATATCTACTTTCCATGTAATAGCTATCTAACAATCTATGATTTGTATAAGATAATTATCCTTAGAGAGATGAATTGAGAGAAATAACATGTCAATAATGAGCCATATTTTGAGCTCATAATTTCATAATATTTCTACCACCAATATAATTCATTTACCCATACCAAAACATTATCCATAAGACATTCCTTACCCTGATTGGTGCCATGAAAATGAATTTTGTGACTATCACCGGGTCCATGGGCATAATCTATGAAGATGTGTCCAAATCAAGCATTTAATTAAAAATATGTTAGAGAATGGGGAGATAAAACTAGATATTGATGTTTCCACTTCCAATAAAACTCTTGGGATATATCAAAACCCCTTTCCCTGACATAACAATCAACAATAATAGAATAATTAGCAACAACAACAATATCAAAATTAAAGGCTGAACTGGCAGAATCAATAAAATTAGCAACAAAATACATAATGACAAAACAATAGACAAAACCAAGGTCAGAATGGTAACAACCAATAAACCTACCATGTAGTTGTAGTTGCACATGACTACAATAGGCTGGTAGGTCATATTGTAGGGGGTAACATTAATACCATATCCATTATTCCTAGACCAAGTACTAATCAACCTAGACCATTGCCAAACAATAATATTCAGCCAAATCACTTGGATAATCCTTCTCTGACTTGGGAATGTATATAGACAAACCAATAAACTAGGACTTCCACTTTTGGATCTTATAACGACAACTCATTCTTACCACATGACCACATGCAAGTGCACCGGCAACCAAGACTTGTCCTATCAAGTCTCACACCATTTTCAACATTAGTTAGCAATAATGATATGGTATTTAATCCTAATTGTGCAATCACAACTTAGAGGTCAAAGATTACTATCATAAGCTCATAACCATCTGCCACTTTGCCTATCATCGAACCAACTATTCAACCTTGACATAAACCATTCACTACTGACTAAGACAAGAAGTTTGATATTATGGACCAATTATAGAAGACACCAGCACAAATTTCTATTTTAGATTTTCTATAGATGTCAATAATCCATAAGAATATATTGAATGAGTTTTTGACCCAATCCACTGTTGCTAGTGACATATCCCGTGGTAACTTTCAAGCTTTGGTTAGACACCTAGCTCCAATCCAACAAGTTACATTCAACAAAAGTGATATGTCTTCCCTTGGCCCGCTCCATAATAACCCATTATACATAGAAGTTTATATCAGATGGCATAAAGTGAAATGTGTCCTTATCGATAATGGATCTAGCCTCAACATAGTGTCTCTCAAGCTCATCAAGATTCTTGGGTACACAATGATAGATCTCTAGCTAGAAATAATAACTATCAAATCCTATGATAATCAAGAAATAAAATCATAAGGCACCATTAGTTTTCTAGTTATCATTGGACCTTTGACCCATGATACACTTTGCCATGTGATGGATATTGAGTTATCATACAATATGCTTTTAGGAAGGCCTTCATTACATGAGATTCATGTAGTCCTATCAACACTGCACCAATATATCAATTTTTCCCACTCAGTGATGGAAGTGAATGTTCTAGGAGATTTACACCCGTATGAACACTGCAAGCATATTGAGGCTGAGTTTCAAAGCTATAATTATCAGTATGACATGAATCTAAGTTCCAAGTAGGATAAAGGAAAGGATATACTTATTGATCCTTCACTAGATAATTGAATAGATTCTAATACCTTGGATTCCCTTTCCCACACACTACATCTTGAAGCTTCTAATCATTGCACCATTTTAGATAATGGATTAGGGGAGTATGCAACTCATGATACATTTCATATCACCAATCTTCCTCAGAATTTAAAAAACTTTGGGTGACCTAAAGTCATCCAACATATGCATTGGAAATAAAAAAACAAAGATAAGGGACCTGTCACATTTATACTAGCATCCGGCCTAGGACCTAGCCCTCTTAAAGGGGATGAATCATGGTTATATAATGATGATCAAGCTGAGTGTTATAAAAATGCAAAGTATCCTATTCCCAATAGGATCATGAAGCATCACAATTATGAAGGAAGAGGCCTCAAACCAAATTAGTAAGGAACCATCGAGCCAACTTCCATGACTAAGTATGAAAGACATTATGAACTTGGATTTAAATCGCCTAGGGGTGACCCCACATATCTTATTCAAACTCCATCACTAGTGACTAGTGATGATGATGCTGACAGTGAAGTAGAGTCTGATCATAGCCTTCCCTTTGATAACCTAGCTGAAACCAACTTGTTTGATAACAATTCCATTTGTACCCTTACCCAAGCCATTCATCACAACCCATTGCCGTTATACTATCCCCAACTAATAGATTGAAACTGACACGAATATAGTTTGTCGATTGATGAGTTTCAGAATGATGAGGCACTCTATGATTTCTTAGGCTTTAAAGACAATGTTCCATTAGGAGATCAAAAATCAAGATTCTCAATCACATTAGATAATGTAGCCTATTTTGGAGAGAGAGTGAATACCTTTAGCCAAAACCAAATAAGTAAAACATTGAGGTCCCAAACTGAAAACCTCTTTAAGATGCTTTCTAAATAGGGAAAAATTAAAGATAAAGGTCAATCTAATGTTGAAAACCTATTTTAGGCACCATTAGATGGGGGTGTTCATTCTTCTTCAAATTTAGACTAAGAGACCACCAATGACAAACTTGCCTATAGATTTGAGTTTAATTTTGAGCAACAAGTATTTGATCAAATTCTCTAAAATAATTTGACTTTTTTTGTTACATGGATAAATCTCCCATTAAGATATTTAGATTCATCATGCCTAGGAGAAGTTGAAGAGTAAGCCCTAACAGAGGACTCTAACATAGTCCAATAGTTCAAGTCGTTGCCTATTATCCTAGAAGATGGTTCGACCCTTCTAGTTAAATATATAATAGAGGTAAACATTAGGACTCTATCAGACCTTAAATGGATAGAATTAGGTGCATCCCTCATTAAGGAGGAACATGACATTTTTACAGATCTGTTGAGAGAGTTTGTGGATATATTTGCATGGGCCTATTCTGACATGCCAAGATTAGACCCCACCTTAGTTCTACACCATCTTGTGGTTAATCCTGATGTCAAATTGGTAAACCAAAAGATTCATAAGATGAATCCTCACATTACTATATTAGTAAAGAAAGAGTTGGAAAAACTCTTAGAAGTAAGATGTATTTGATCTATTGACTACTCTGAATGGATCTCTAATATTGTACCTGTAGTAAAAAGCTTGAAGGGATTAGAATTTTTACTAATTTTTTAGACATCAACAAAGCCTATCCTAAAGATGATTTTCCATTACCTAATATTGACATGATCATTGATTCCATGATAGGTTATGAAATGGTTTCATTCATGGATGGCTTTTCAGGATACAATTAGATCAAAATAATACTAGAAGATCAACATAAAATAACATTCACCACTCCATGGGGAAATTTTTTCTATTAGGTGATGCCATTTTGCCTTAATAATGTGGGAGCTATGTATCAAAGAGCCATGACTATCATATTCCATGATATGATGCATGATATTGTTGAAGGCTATATCGATGACATATTAGGAAAATCCAAGACTAGAGCTGACCATCCAATAGTGCTACATAAGGTATTTGAAAGACTACAGAGTATAAATTCAGACTTAATCCAAATAAATGTATATTTAGTGTAATTTTAGGAAAATTACTTGGCTTCATCATGTCTCATAGAGGTATTGAAGTCGACCCAACTAAATTCCATGCTATAATTGAGATGCTACCACCGACCAATTTAAAGTAACTTTGTAGTTTGTAGGGAAAGATCTAGTCAATCTGGCACTTCATATCTCAACTAGTAGATAAGTTCCATCCATTCACACATATTTTAAAGAAAGGAGTTACATTTCACTGGGATTATCACTACCAAACAACCTTTCAACAACTTAAAGATTATCTTATCAATCTACCTATTTTATTACTTCTTATGCTAGGAAAACCATTCTTGTTATACCTATCAACTACTCATCATGCCTTGGGGGCACTCTTGGATCAACATGATGACACTGAAAAGGAGCATATTGTATACTACTTAAGCCATACCTTGGTTACATATGAACATAACTATGCACCTCTTTAAAAATCTTGTCTAGCCATGGTTTTTATAGCTCAGAAACTACGTCATTACATGTTGAATAATAAAACCATGGTCATTTCAAAAGTAGATCCACTCAAGTATCTACTATCTAAAATATATTTGAAAGGAAGAATGGCTAAATGGATCATGCTTCTCAGTGAGTTTGATATAGAGTATGTTAATCAAAAAGCAATCAAAAGACAAGTTCTTATAGATCAACTTGTTGAAGCACCTCTCATGGACACATAACCACTCAAGTTTTCATTTCTTGATGAATCTATCATGACTATTATTGATACACCCCTTGAGGAGAAGCCTTGGAAGTTGTACTTTGATGGTTCATTCACTTCACATGGATTAGTGGTAGGCATATTATTTATTACACCATAGGGGGATTTAATCCCTGAATCATTCAGAATCAGCTTTCCTTGTACAAACAACATGTCTGAGTATGAAGAACTTATTGTAAGACTTAGATAAGTAGTGCATTGGAATACATCTCATCTTCAAGTTTATGGTGATTCTTAGTTAATCATCATTTAGGTCACATATCATTTTGAGACCAAAGATGACAAGTTGGTTCTATATAAAGCCATGGTTGACACTCTTAAAAAGCAAATTGGAAACATTTAGTTTAAGCACATACCAAGGGCTAATAATAGAACTGTAGATGCTATAACTACTATTGGCTTTCTAATTTAACAAATAGATAAAGCTAGAGAATATCAGTTCCTCATCAAGAATTTGTCAGCACCAACTCATGAACCTTCAATCATTGCCATGATTTGTGATATTGTTGGTCCTAATTCTATCTGGTACTTAGACCTTTAAAACTATCTTCATGAATAAGTTTATCCACCTAACCTATCTTGAAAACAAACCAAAGCTTTCATTCATTATTCTTCTCATTACACTCTACTTATATCCACCCTTTACCATCATAGTTTTGATGGAACTATGATTTGTTGTTTAACTTTGGTAGAGTCTACATTAGTGTTAAGAAAAGTTCATGAAGGAGTATGTGGAGCCCATTATAATGGGGTAGTCTTATCCAAAAATCTCTTGCATACTGGTTATTATTGGCCCACAATGGATGTAGATTCCATTACATATGTAAATAAATGTGATGAATGTCAATGGCATGATAATTTGATTCATGCCCCAATGAAAACTCTAAAATTGATGTTGACACCATGGCCATTTTCTACATGGGGACTTGACCTCATTGGGAAGATTAACCCCACTTCATCAGATGGACATAAACATATCCTTACCACCACTAAATATTTCACTAAGTGGGTTGAAGCTATACCCCTCATTTACATGACTGGAAAGCAAATTTCCAAATTCATCTTCAATCATCTCATCTACCTCTATGATATCCCCTCTGACATTATATCTGATAATGGAGGATCATTCAAGAACAAAGATGTAGACCATTTATGTAATAAATAAAACATCACCCAACACTTTTATATAGCATATTACCCTCAAGGTAATGGCTAGGCTAAGGTAACCAATAAAACCATTGTCAACATTCTCAAAAATATTGTCAATGATGTTGATCATGATTGGAACCTCCAGATATTCTCTGCCCTTCGGGCCTACCATACCAATCATCGTACCCCTATAGGAGTCACTCCATACTCACTTGTTTATGGTACTGAAGCCATCCTTCCCATTGAGGTAAAATTACCTTCACTATGAATCTCTTTTAATCATATCCTGGATGATCATGACTATCGAGTAGCTCACCTACAAGAGCTAGATCTACTTGATGAAAAATGTACAACCACACTCAACAATCTTTAAGAATATCAAAATTGACTCAAAGGCCACTACAATCAGCATGTGAAGTATCAAACATTTAAACTTGGTGATCTTATTCTCAAATAAAACCAAAAGAATACCATAATTGAGAAGAAATATAAAGGGAAATTTTAACCAAACTGGATAGGGCCTTTTGTAATCACTACAAATTATGGATCAAGAGCATACAAGCTTGCCACACCAGATGGCAATGAACTTCCAGAGCCAATAAATATTATTCATCTCAAGCGGTACTATGCTTGAATGCTAAGGTGTATTATCTATAAGGACCATTTCAGTTATACCATTTTATCACTATTATTATTTGTACACAAACCACCTTTATTCTATCCTCTTTGCCATATCCACTTTCTACTTTCGACCTATCAACCCAGTGTGTTCTAAAGCCTAGCTTATTTGATCTTGGTTTTTGTCATTCATTACATAATTTTAGCATCGAGGTATCTAATCAATTCATCAATTGGTTCAAGTATTTAAGATAGGGAGCGTATCTTAAGATAGTGTGATAGTAGTCTTGACAGTTTCATCCTTCATTTATTATTCTTTCTTACCACCAATCTTGTTGCTAATTATAATTGCCTTTGGGAAAATTAGTAGCTTTGATCTATGTTTTTGTGTCCTAGTTATAACCACCTATGGGAAAACTAGGGGCAATATTAAGCCTTGACATACCAACTTGCCACTTCTTATGCCATACTGTGACTTTATACTAAATGTGCCTATTTTGTTTGAATTGGTTGTCACACTAGTCAAGTTCCTCCACTATAGGGGTGGAACTACAGTGACTTGAGGTCTTATTCTATGACTATGTAGGTAGCACTCAATATTTATTAAGGTTAGCTTAGTCACCCTTTTCCTAATGCTCTCATCATTTTGTGAGTAACCTAAACCACACTCTCCCCATTTTGTGAGCAACCTAAGTATGAACACTCTCATCATTTTGTGAGCTTGAACCATTTAGTGTCTCATCATTCTCGATTGAGTTTCAACACTCCAAAACACTTCCAAAAACATTTGAAAAGTCATTAGAAAAGATTAAAAACATTGACCACTTCTTTGCCTTAAGGATTCTAGAAACCCTTACTAAGTTACAAGTAAGTCAGTTGTCATTTAGTTTTCCCATCCTTTTTGGCCTTTTCTCTCATGAATTTTCCATTTTTCAAGACCATTCCTATTCTTCTATCACATCCATTCTATTTATTTTCCTCAGTTATCATATTCTTCCCATTCCTCAGGAGAACTACATTTGGCTTAAAGTTTTTTATTGGATATTACATGCATGAAACTATGTAAGTAGCATCCACTTGCCTAGTGCATATGGAGATAGCTTAGACACCCCCTTCCTTTGCTTAATTTCCCCCATTTTGTTTGTTTGTTAAGTTGTCACCTATTTTTTAGGGGCAATATTCATAGGGTTTCTATTTCTTTGTTTGTTTGTTTATTTTTGCTTATTTTATTTATTTATCAGCCTATTTATTTACTTTTGACATTGTTGCTTTGATTTAGTTAATGCATGTTCATTGGGTGATTCCTTTCCCACACTTATACTCGAATCCATCCATATTGATATGTTTACATTGTCATCATGGATTTTATCATTGGTGCATTATTTTCTATTGACTATTGGATTGTAGGAGTCAGTCGTCATGCATATTTTGGCCAAGTCTTTATGGTGTTCTATCATAAATCCTACCATCACATGATATAAAAAACCTTAGATTCAAGAAGTCTATTCAGTAATGGTAGCATCTCTTCATCACCAACATCTCAATTCAATCCCAATCATATCCCAAATAGAGTAATTAACCATGAAAGAATTTCAACTTTTATTAGTTTAGTTGAGCATTTCCATACTGATAGGTTGTTCCAACTCATCATTACCATTTGTGTTAAATTATCATCATCCTTAGCCAAGTTTATCATGTTTTCCATAATCGAGGTTCAATGCTTATAACCACCTATGGACAAATCATTGCACACCATCCCACCTGCATTTTTCAATGATTATAACCACCTTTAGGCAAATAATTGTGTTGTCACCACATTAATTTCTATGCCATACATGGGCATGTTATTATATTATTTTCCATCCTAACTGGGTAGCTCCATCTTAACAATGATTATAACCACCTTTTGGAAAATCATTATGTTATCATACCATGTTGCCACTATCAGGGTACAATGCTTATAACTACCTTTGGGAAAACCATTATACACCATCCCACTTTCACTCTTAATGATTTTGACTACTTTTTCAATATCATTATGTTTTCACCCCATCATCTTTTCTTTCTATGGTCCCATCATTTTGCTTCTTTCCTTTTGAAGGACTGTTCATTGACCTACTTATGCAAACCATTACCTCAAAGGGCCATCATATAGTTATTTTATCATCATTGTAGTTGTAGGCATATAGAACCTTTTCATTATTTGAGAATACATTATTATGCTAATATCTTACAATGTGTTCCCAAATAGGGGCAAATCGTAGACACTTAAAAATGGCCATCGATAATCTCAATCAGGATTTTGACCAATTTCCACCCAAAATACACAATTTGGCCTATAAACACTAAAACATGATAAATGATGTGAAAATAACATATTTATGTGTTGATTTTGGCAAGGGTATCCCTAAATGTGGCAATGTAATTTATGAGCTAACTAACTTTGATTAGATCATTTTTAGGCAAAATGCCAATTTTGCACCTGGGTGCTCTGGATTGCTCTTTCTTGTCAAATATTATTCAAAATATGCATGCATTTGTAATTTTTTGTTGGTAAAATCCTAAATGGGAATATGGTTCCAATGAATCTAACAACACCTTCCAATTCCAATCCACTCAAATTTAAGACTAATAACAAGGCATTCTGATCAATTTGAGTAATTTGTGCATAAAGTGCTTCATCATGCCTAAGAGATAATTAACCCAAATCAAGTCTTAATAAAAAATTACATGGAAAATTGAATAATTTGTTTTGGAAATGAATATTAAATATTTTCATCATCAAGTGACCTCATTTCTTAGGAAGATATCCCTAGGCCATAAATGCCACAAATATCAGGATTCATGCCCTCCATGCCTCTTAATTGTATCTTTTTCCATGATAGGACCTAAAATATAGTACCAAACCCCAAAGTGTCATACTTTTGATGCTTTTATCCTTTTTTTGAACAAAATTTGATCCTAATTTATGATAGTGTCCCAGTCTTGAACAACTAGTACGAGCTTCTTTCTCAGCTGTCTCTTTCTTGTTTAAGATAAGTTATATTTCTCTTATTTTATTACTATTTTTAGAAAGCCACGAAGGTCAAATAAATTATACAAATCAATACTCTATTTATTAAAATATATTCTACTAATTTAATCAACCCATACCCTTAACTAAATTAGGAATAAGACTCCAACATTTCCAAAACTATTAAAGCATCTAACATTCCTTGAAACCACATTTTTTGCATGTATTATGTGAAATAATGCACGTTACTCTATGCCAATAGACTCTAACATGTGAGAATAGGGTCCATCCCCTTACCATGGGTAAACAACTTAAAAAGTGGCAAGTTATTTGATTAGATGTTTGCTACCATAGAAGTTGAAAGTTGTGAAAGATTTTAAAGTGAGTTGGGCAATTATGATGAGAGGTAATGATATCATATTTCATGTAATATCCTATATCAGAGAAACCATATCATACAATAATAAATTACACTATTTTTATATACAAAATCCCAAATTACTAAACCAAAAAAAAATCCTTTTTAGAAAGACTCCACAGACTCATGGTAGACTCTCCCATGGAGGTCATATTATCCTTTTGTATTATTGCAAATGACCCACCATGAATGATCAAGTAGTATGATCAAGTTATTAGATTAATTGTTTGAGGAAAAATTGTGGAAACATAAATTAACCTAAATTACACACATGCATAATAGATTTATCCCATTGGACCCCTATCGACATTCATATACTCCCCTATAATATTTACAAACCTGTATACACAATAGAAAATATCTACCTTGAATCCAAGTCTTGTGTACAATATGGGCCCTATGGGGTACACTATCACTTAAAATTCCATATCATTACCCCTCATCAATATCACCTAACCTACTTAAAAATAATCCATTTTTGTATATATATTTTACTTTGTATTAGATTGTTGTGAGTCATGTAGATTTTCCCATCTAGGATATTGACACCTTATAAACTATAGACCCATTTTCAATGAGTGTAAGTCATGTCATCAATTATCTACCTTGAATCCAAGTATGGTGTACAATATGGGCCATTTAGATAAAATAAAACTTGAAATTCCCTATCAATACCTTTCACCATCATCATCTAACTCACTTAAAAATAATCTCTATTTACATATATATTTTACTTTGTATTTGATTGATGTGTGTCATGTGGATTTATAAGTCAAATATGCTTCCACCTTGAAAGATGTGGATCCATTTACAATGGGTGTAAGTCATTTCCATCAATTATCTACCTTTAATCCATGTTTTGTGTATAATATAAGCCCTCTGGGGTACAATATCACTTGAAATTCCCTAACATCCCACCACATAGTTGTACACTTGGAAGCTGCATAGGACTAGAGTGAGAGGTGCATGGCTTGCATTAGTTTTTTATAAAACTATGGGATAATGATGTACATGTATTCATAGTGAGTATATGACCATCTATTTAACCAACCATGTATTGAAGGTTAGATAAAGACGTAATCAGAGCATGGAAGAAAGAGCGAGGTGATAAAGAACATGCACGTTTTGAATTAAATTGAATAACATGTAAGTTTTTATATTTATCAACATGTGAACTATTAGATATATTTGGTGTTTACATTTTTTATATAATATTTATATCTTCATGCTTCCTTCCATGTGTCTTGTCATCACTCATTTCCTGGGCTATAAGGATTCACTAGTTGAGATAATGGGCAAAGGATTGTTGATAATTTTATGGGGTGTCCACATCATACACTAAAAATGGGAAGACTTAAATGGGTAATATACTCTAGAATTGCATAGAATAGTTTTACACATAAGGAGATTAGCTGATGCAAGAAAATATAATCATCAAGAATCAGTCAGTAGCTGTCAAGATTATGAAATTACAACAAGATCGCCAAGTTCTTTTACCTCTCTAGAATGGTTGAACTTGTTGTAATACTATCGATCTACCCTTTAGTTTGAACTTGCCTCTCCTTTATTTGAACTTATGCTTTATGTGTTTATTATTTCTCAATTTACTCCTTTGATAATTTCTTGGTCTTCTGAAACTTGGGTTCTTAGTTCACTAACTTCTCTCACTTTATTAACTATTGAATTCATCCTAAAATTAAAGAACTACTCAGGCTTATTATTCTTTCATCTAGATATATATTCATCGAATTGACTTAGAATTATTTTTATTCCCATTCAAATAATTTCTAACTTGAAATTAGATTCTCCTTATACCCATTCATTGAAAAACAATGTTTTGAGGTCTATTTATTTCTCCATAATATTCGTAATTTTTCCTCCTTATAACTCCCTTGTCTTGGATTTGGATTCTCCTTATGCCCATTCAAACAATTTCTAACTCAAAATTGGATTCTCCTTATACCAATTCATTATAAAACAATGTTTTGAGGTATCTTTATTTCTCCATAATGTTCATAAATTTTCCTCCTTATAACTCCCTTGTCTTTGATAGTTGTAGTTGGGGCCCTTTTTTAAAGGAGGGGGGCCTTATGGCCTATCTTCATATGATATTGAAGTATTTTCAACTTAAAACCTTTAAGTATATCATTTTTGTTGACATGGGACTAAAATATTGCAAATTTACACAAACAAAAGATTGAACATTGAAGTTTGGGCATCTATTTGGGTGGGCTCTTAAGCATCGAATCACATGGTAGATCTTGCATATGTTGTGTCAATCTACTTAGTCATTCTTGATTCTCAATAGGAAGTATATTCCAAATTTATTATTATTTGAATCCTGATCTAATTTCTAGATGATGTGGAAATAGAATCAGAGTCATTAATATTTATAGATGTGTAGGTGGATCTAGATCTGAAGCAATGAGTTTGGGGATTTGACGTGGTATCCATATTAGTGTCGAGTGGTCTAAAAAATTGATAATAAACCATTTTTTTTTTTTTTATCCACTCCAATCCTAGTCAGCTTAGGTACTGGTTTATTTATCTAAGCTTCTAGGATTTTTGTTGTGAATAAATAATTCAAATTGAGATGGATAGAGATGATGGTGTATTATAAAAATAATCAATAAATTTAATAATTTTAATTATATATTATATTTTTAATAGTTTTAATGTGAGTGTGATGATAGAGGAGTCATTGATTGAGATAAAAGATGGTCTGTTGGTGATTGATCCTAGGTGGTAATATACTAATCAAATGTAAAGAAAACACTTACTCAATATAGAATGAGAATGTGAACAAAGGAAACAAATTTGAGTTGATACTTTCCAAAAATACTCATGTTCCTTATATCATATAAAATTATCTTACACTTAAATATGGCTTGCCACATCTACACATATAATAAAGTTAATGTATGCAATGTCACTGCATAAAAAATTGAATCACTAAAATGATGCAACCTAATAATATAGTCATGTTTAATAATATAAAACCTAATTATATTTTATATTTAATATAATATTATATTTACTATATTATAATGTTTTAATCCATAATAAATTTGTTTAATATTATATCATAGATTATTATTTTTATATAATATTCATTATTTAATATAAGAAGGCCCCATTTTAGCTACAAATTAGACTTGGGCCTTTATTCTAATTTGTAGTCATATAAAATGATAAAACTGGTAACTTGAGTGTGGCTAAATGACACCCAACCCATAGGTCCCTCTTACTTTCTCTCATTACCCTCAGGATTCTTTTCAATGATTCCTAGTTATTCATAGCCTTCCATACCTAATCCTAGCTCAGTCAAAGTACTTTTTCCATGACAAATCCATCCCCCAAGTTCTATTAATTAAGGATAATAGTGACCAACTTGGACTACAACACTAGAACCACTAGTGTTTACTTTCAAACTCTTGTCCGAGTGCATTTTTAGCCCCAATAGTTAGTTCCTTTTAGCTATGCATCCTTCACCTTGTTGACCTAATGTGAGCACATTTAACCCATGATCAATAAATCCCTATAAAATCCCATTAAAATATAATTTGGAAAGGGTTGGTAATTATCACTAAGCATTCAAGAATACAAGCAAGACTACTCAGGCAATCTTATATATTATTTGTAAATAACTAGCCAATACTATTATAATCATATTCAAATCCTTACACCAGTCCTTAGCCACCTCAAACACACCCAATTTTATAATTTGAATCTTCATACACACTATTTCACAAAGTACATCAAGTGAGAGAACTACATATGGCTTGATCTCTCTTTAGAGTATTGCTATGTAGGCAATGTGCCCACACAAGGGGTGTGGATACATATTTAGTGCATCTTACACACACTAACCCCTCCTCTTCCAAAAATTTGGTCAAAGTACAAAGGAGTCTAGGTTTTAAAGACAAAATCTTCTCTATACAGAGTTTTACAAACATCTGATAGTCAAAACTGCATAGGTAGGATCACACAAACATAGTGAAAAAACCCTAAAAAGCTTAGGTCTCCTAGATAATAGTGGAAAAAGTGGACTATAGTGTTGGTGCCACAAGTGTCCTATTTTGTCACTTCTACAATCATAAAACAAAGGCTAGATCTTGATTTGTGATAGTGTCTCAGTCTTGCATAGTGAATTTTAGACTCTATCTCAGTTATTTCAGTCAGTTTCCAACTAAGTCTTATTTGCTATCCATTATTATCATTTTTAGAAACGTTATACAAATTAGTCACTTAATTATTGCATACTTATTTACTGATTTTACTACTCAGACCCTTTAACTAAATAAGAAATGATATACCAATAGTCCCAAAACCACAAAGAATGAACAATAGTCAATCTTCTCAAACCACAGAGTAGCTAGTTGCAAATGACACTATGGGGGAACCTATGTCTAAAAAGCCCCCTATAGCATCCCAACCTAATTCTATTCCACCAACTACATCTAGTACATCTTTGTCTCTTAATGTGGTAGCCCTTATGCAAGAGATAATATCTCTTTAATCTAAGGTGCTACATCTTAAGTAAAGTGACTCTAGACCTATAATAGATTTCTATTCTTTTTCTCTATTGCATATACCAATGACACATCACATTTATTATACACCCTTGCCATAAGGTTTTGTTCAGCTGAAGCTTACTCTATATGATGACAAGGGTGATCTAGACACACATTTGAGAGCTTTTCACGTAGTATGCTTAGACTATGTACCAAATGACTAGCTAATTACCAAGCTATTTTCATGGAGCCTAAAGGATTATGTTTTACAATAGTTCTATGGTCTACCAAATCAGTCAATCAATGCATTGAATCCTTTAGCCGACATGTTCCTAGCTCATTTGAGCATCAACATTAGTGATAAGGCTTTATATGCCCAAGTTGCACAATAGAAACAAAGGTCAAATGAGCCTCTTATAGATTATATTCTTTGATATAAGACTATTTTGGCTAAGATGACTATCCTCATGGTTGATCAAGACTTACAAGATCTCTTCAAACAAAGTCTTCTACCAAATTTGCATGAATCAATTATATTCAAAAGATTCTCTTCCTTCACTAAATTGTGTCACACACTAAAGGAAAGAGAAGTCAAACTAATTTCAATGGGAAAACTCAAGTACAAAAGCATCTCAAAAATAAAAAATAAGAATAACAACAAAGTCCCATATAATGTCAAAGTCAATGATATCAAGATTCAGAATTAACCGATAGTTAATGCAACTTCTAAGCCCCCTCAACATATGGTTTTATCAACAACTCCTTGATGAACCTTTACCAATCTAAAAATTTATCCAGCTAGAGTTTTATAGTAGCTATTGTAATGTAACATCATATCTCTCCCTCTTATTCAAGAAGTTGACCCAACAAAGCCTCTTCCATGGGGATATGATCAACATACATTTTGTGAGTTTCATAGGGAACTAGGCCATACAACAAATAGATGAATCAGTTTGTGACACAAGATACATTATTTGATAGATGGAAATCATATTGATCTTCACACTTTAGTTGAGCCTTCTTAGGTAAAGCAAACACATGATAAAGATTTGAAAATATTCATAGATCCCTTTCCATAGCATTGTAAACAAGAGATAGGGGACACATCAAGGGTTTACCATGCATATCATGCACATCCACCACTAGATACATACACGGTACCTTCAGTTGAGACAAATCCTTTGAGTAACATGATTGGTGTTATTAATTCTCAAGTCTTAGCTAGACCTTCCATCTCTTTCTTAGAGTATGAGATCATTGAGGATGATTTAGATTATCATGCACTCTTTATTAGAGATTACATTCATAATAATCCTATTTATATTGTTCTCATATATAATGGATCTAGTGTGAACATGTGCACTATGAAATTATTGCAACATTTCGGATATTATGTGAAAGCTATTACCCTGATGAATACAATTATCAATAGATTTAGTGGACACACAAAGTTCATTAGGTGAGATTGTACTTCATTTATAGGTTGGTCCACCACACACAGACACACCATTTACTATAGGTCCTAGTGTAGGAGTTTTTTATATGTTTCTTAGTCGACCATGGATTTAGAAACTTTAAGAATTACCTTCTATAATACACAAATGCATGAAATTCATTCATGCTAATCAAGTTGTTATAGTTGGTAGAGTTCCATATGAGTTACCACTCCTCATTTTAGAGCCATCTACTATTTTGTAGTCAATAGTTTCATTTTCACCACCAATTATAGTTCTTCCTCTAGTTCTGATTCAAACATAGTTGAGGCATCCATCATCCACACAGAGAGTTCATATACCTCCATAATTTTAGGGTTCTAAACATCTTCTAGCTATAATGTTAACACATAGGGTAGTATCATTGAGATCTCATACATATACTCATAGAGCACATGTTTAGAGAGCTTCTCCTACTACCAAATGCATCCTTAAGATCCTTATAGTTGCATCTACTTCTTAGAGTTATAGGGGCACCCCACACTCAATTTCTACTTTAGAGATTTTAGAGCATTTACAACATATATAGCTTTTAGATCCATAGTCTCAACCCTTCCATCATGATTCATGATCACACATGATATCTTTCCTTAATATAGGGCACCATGATGTGGAGTCTCCCATAAGACACATCGGTTAATATCATCCCTTCCTAGCTTACTTGTACATAGTTTCTCTTCAATTTCTTATACATAGTCTACTAATGATTGATTGTACATAGAAAATATAATAAAAATACCAAAAACATTCAAATATTTCAAAATATAAAAACATGCAAATAATCCAAAAACACCACAAATATTTAAATTGTATTAATCATCTATGTTTTACATCTCTACTACTATGCTATACTTACATTTTCTATTATATGCTATTGTTTTTCAACTTATCTACATTACCATGATTCACCTAATCTTCTTTGAGTGTGTGCAGTGACATATAGATCCTTGATTGCTTCACTCTACCCATTGAGGTAGAATCCTACTTCTAAATTTGATACATGCATCGATATACATACCCACTGGGGGCATCTTATACATGACCACACCATCTAGGTTATGTTATTCCTACACCACACACTCTAGTTACCATGTTGATGTACATTACTTATTAGTTTACATAGATTACTCTATCAACACTCACTATTATATAGTACTTATGTATTTCTTAGCATATACCTAGAATTTTACTAACATATCTTGCATACATTCACTTCTTGCTTTGATTAGTTAGATACGATGTTATTTCTAGTTATTACATGCTTTACTTTCTTTCTTAGTGTAGCTAGATTGTTTGTATTTCTTAGAACCTGTTTCATTTGTCAATGTCCTTTGATTTTATTCATGTGTGTGACTTAGGACATTTTCTAATGCCTTTTACCTATACTCTTTGATGTGATTATGGGTTTCATGCTGAGAAGAACCTCCTACATCAAATCACCTCCTAAAACATATTTAATCAAAATATGTGAAAATAAAATAACTCTTACCAATAATAGGAACATAGAAAGCTTATATTGATTGCAGGCCACTTCGAGGGGGTAACTTCCTTTGAGCAAGCTCAATACAATAAACTCATGGATGCCTTCATTGGGCCTCAACACTTACCTATATAGTAACTATATTCTAACAACTACTACTTCCCTTGTATGTGGGATAATTCAAATATGCTCTAAGGGATGACTTACAAAGCATATGTGTCCGTAACAATTATTACACTAATACTGCAAAAAGAAGGGTAAGGCATGGGTTCTTAACATCCCCTCCCTCTTAGAAAAAGCTTTGCCCTCAAAGCTTCAGATGTGGGAATTGTTGTTGAATCTGGAAGAGTGGTTCCCATATAGCATCTTTTGATTGCATGCTGTGCCATTGGATTAAGACCTCTATGATGGAGTGAGATCGAAGTTGGTAGGTGTGCCTGTCCAGGATTACTTCTAGCTCGAGAAGGATGGATCCTTTATTATCAAGTGCTGGTAAAACTATTTCCATTTGGATGTTAAATCCAAGAACTTTTTTCAAACATGAAACGTGAAAGATGGGATGAACTTGGGAGGAAGGTGGAAGCTCTAACTTGTAGGCAACTGACCCAATATTTTGGATAACCTTATATGGCCCATAAAACTTTGGAGCAAGCTTTTGGCACCCTTTTAGTTTTAGTGATGATTGCTTATATGGTTGCAGATGAAGAAAGACCATATCACCAAGTTGAAAGGTATGCTTAGAGTGGTGCTGATCAGCTTGCTGCTTCATTCAGTTCTGTGCCATGTGGAGATTGTCCCACAAGGTGCAGAGAATATAATCCTAGTTTTGGAGAGTAGTGTTAACTACCTGAACTGGTGAGCTGCTAGGATTATATGGAAGAAGTGGTGGTGGTGCTTGACCATAAAATACTTCATAGGGAGTCATTTTGGTGGAAGTGTGGTATGAGATATTGTACCACCATTCAGTTAGGGGAAGCCACTTGGCCCATTGATGTTGTTGTTCCAAAGAAAAGCAATGAAGGAAGGTCTCCAAGCATTTGGTTATTATTTCTATCTGGCCATCTATTTGTGGGTGGTACCCAGAACTCATTCTCAACTATGTGCCTATGCGATGAAATAGTTCTATCCAAAAATGGCCGGTGAAAGTGGCATCATGATCTGAGACAATTGAAGAAGGAATGCCATGAAGATGAAAGATCTAATCTAAGAAAACTTGTGTGACTATGGAGGCTATGTATGGGTGGCCGAGTGCACAAAAATGACTATATTTGGAGAGGCGATCGACTACGACTAGGATCACTATCTTTCCCCTAGATTTAGGGAGGCCCTCAATGAAATCCATGGAAATATCTATCCATATCCTAGTAGGAATGGGAAAAGGCTCAAGAAAATTAGGAGTCAATGTGGTTTCACCTTTATTTCATTGGTAGGTATCACATTCGGCCACCATCTATTTAATTTTGGCTTTCATGCCTTCCCAAAAGAAGTGTCGATGTGCTAGCTCATAGGTTTTGAGAAATCCTGAGTGCCCTGTGGAGGGGGAAGCATGGATTTCATAGAAGATAGCTTGATGCAGGTCTAGACTTTGGGAAAACACTAGACAACCCTTGTATCACAGAGAAGCACCATCCCATGAATAATGTGGTACTATAGAGGGGTTAGTGGCCAATTGATGAATGAGGTGGATAAGGAGGGATCATTCACATACCCTTGTTAGATAGATTCCAACCATTTGAGAATGGGCATGGAGATGGTAGAAAGGGAAGGCTGGTCATCGAAGGTTCTTGAGAGAGCATCAGCCACAACATTATCTTTTCCCTTCTTATAGGTGATCTCATAATCATAACCCATGAGTTTGCTGACCCACTTTTGCTGAGTTGGGGATGAGACCTATTATTCTAAGAAATATTTCAAACTCTAATGATCATTTTTGATGCAAAAATGGTTTCCCAGTAAGTAGGGTCTCCATTCTTTTACTACATGTAAAATTTCCATCATTTCCTTTTCATATGTAGACAAAGCTAAATTGTGGGTAGAAAGGGCTTTGCTAGTGAAGGCAATTGGTCGGCCCTCTTGGAGAAGAACAAAACCTAAGCTAATGCCACTGGCATCAATTTTGATGGTGAATGTTTTGGTGAAGTCTGGTAGTGCCAAAATTGGTGTGCTACACATAGCCTATTTGAGTTGGATGAATGCCTAGTCAGCTGTTGCACCCTAGGTGAAAGCATCCTTCTTCAATAAAGAAGTCAAAGGAGCTGCAATCTATCCATAATCTTTGATGAACTTGAGATAGTATCCTGTCAGACCTAAGAAACCATGAAGGCTCTTTAGGGTGGTTGGTTGAGGCCAATTCTGCATAGCACTAATTTTTTTTGGGTCCACGCAAACCCCATTGGGTGAAATAATGTGCCCCAAATAGTCAATTTCATCTTGACCAAATGAACACTTAGATTGCTTGGCACATAATTGATTGTTTGCTAATAGTTGTAATTCCCTGTCAATATGTTGTAGATACTCAGCCCATGTGTGGCTTTAGATCAAAATGTCATCAAAGAAAATTAAAATAAATTAATAGAGAAAAGGATGAAAGATTTTATTCACGAGTGCTTAAAAAAGTGGAAGGGGCATTTTTAAGGCCAAATTGCATGACAAGGAACTCATAGTGACCTTCATGCATACAAAAGGCTATCTTAAGAATGTCATCAAGATACACTCAAATTTGATGATAGCCAGAACACAGATCCAACTTGGAGAAGAATTTGGTCCCATGGAGCTGATCAAGAAACTCATCAATGACAGGAATTGGGAATTTATCCTTGATATTGTGGTGGTTAAGGGCTCAAAAGTCAATGCAAAGGTGCCACAGCCCATATTTTTTGTGGACAAGAAGCACTGGGGAAGAATATGGGCTGGTGCTGGGGTGAATAACTCCAAACTTGAGGAGTTCCTAGACTAAGTTCTCAATTTTAGTCTTTTGCTGATGGGGGTAACGGTATGGCCAGATGTTGGGTGGGATGCTTCATGAAAGGAGAGGAATGCGGTGATCTTCAGGGTGTGAAGGGGGAAAACCTACTAGTTCTAAAAAAATGGTTGCATGCTTGTCGAGTATGGCTTATAAATCTGTAGGGTGGTTAGTAGCAGTGGGGGGCTAGAGTTGAATGGAATGTAGCTATGCAATGACCCCATGTGAGCCTTTCTTCAAAAGTTTTTCCATGTGATGAGAACTAATGATGCTAGTAGATCCTAGTAATAACCATTTTAAGGTGTGCTTCTAACCATTATCTATGATCTACATCCAAAGCTCAGAGAATTCTAATAAAATAGGTCCTAATGTACGAAGCCACTATGCCCCTAAAAGCACATCACACCCTCCTAAAGGTAGGGCAAAAATATTAGAGTGATAATTATAATCAGTGATTACAATACACACATTTTGACACTTCCCTTTACATGGCAATGTGCTCCCATTAGAAATCATGACTTCAAAGCTAGAACAAGGGTATATAAAGCAGTCTACCACCTTAGCAATACGAGGATTGATGAAATTATGAGTACTGCTTGAGTCAACAAAGATTATGAGAGGGATCTTTTTGAAGCACCCTATGACCTTCATGGTTTAGGGAGTGGTGACACCTGCTAGTGCATGCACTGAGATCTCAGGTTGAGTCTCTTGAACCGCTGGGTCCTCTTTAGTGCTGAGTTCTTCATGAGCATCTTAAAATTCTAGAATATCAGGCTCGTTGTCTTACTCTAGTGGTGACTGCACATCTAGCAAGTAAATTTTTTATTGGATGCACTTATGACCCTTAACCCATTTATCATCATAGTTGTAACATAATCCTTTCTCTTTGTGAGCCCACATCTCTGCCTCAGTCAGGTGCTTGATTGGTGTGGTTATGGTTGTCTGCTGATTCACTGTGTTCTTTACTGGTAAAAAGATGGGAGGTCGACACTGTGTGGAGAGTTTATCTTCTACTAACTTAGCCAGACCCAAAGTGTCCATCATATTTTTAGGTCAAAACATTTTTACCTCTGAGTGGATCGGCTCTCTAAGGCCACTAACAAAGCAACTTTTGAAGAAGTCATCTGATAACCCTTTAGTGTGATTAGTGAGTTTTTCAAATTCAATATGATATTCAAAAATAGTACCTATTTGATAGAGTTTGGTGAGAGCTCTTGTGAAATCCTCAAATGTTGAGGGACCAAACCTACCCAAAATTAAGGATGCAAAATTTGACCAATCAGGTTCATCATTTGTCTTGAGATACCAACGGTACCACTAAAGTGCTTCTTGCTCTAGATGAAAGGAAGCAATTAGGACTTTGTTTGTAGAATAAGTATTATGGAGGTTGAAGAATTGTTCAACACAATATATCCATCCTATAGGATCTATACCAATGAACCATGAAAAGTCTAGCTTAGGTCCACGGGAGAAGTTAGAAGTAAAGGAGTGACGCTCTAAAGAAGACTCCTCCTTTTGCACTCTGTTGAGCAAGATGTTATTCTATTGATTCAAGCCATGCATCATATCAGTTAACTCTGTAACTTGAGATTTCAATGTGGTGATTTATTCCTCCATGATTTTTGTGCCTACACAAGTGGTGACCATAACTAGTTAAAAAAAATTTGGACATTTTTTTTGCTACTGGTTTTTTTTGTGCTGCTATTTTTTCTTACTCTACTGCTTTAGAAATAGATTTTCTACAACTGTGTGGTTATAAATATCCTCAAATGTGGATATGTTGTTGTTTGCTCTATGAACCTCATAAGTTGGATATGGACCCCAGGTCTATTTGGCTACCTAAAGGATTTTTTTTTAAATTCTCTCTGGCCACCAAAGCTGTTTGATCGAGTACCGCTCTCCAAAATTTTTTGGCCAAGGGTTTACCCCTTAATGATAGCTTTTGGTTTACCTCACGGGTGGGAACTAGTCAATCAGGATGGGGCCATTGCCCTTTTCACTGGTAGGTCCTCTCAATGGGCCAGCTACTTTGGGGTTCCTATGGTACTCCTCATAATGAGTTTTAGGGCTTATGCCCAAGCACTTCCCATAGTTAAGTGGATAGGTATTTACCCAATCTGAAATGATAAAACTTGCAATGAAAAAAATGCTTGCCAGAAATGGTGTAGCTCCTAGAAAGCCCTGCTTTGAAATTTATTTTTTTGCTCCAAATCTACCCATAAAGCCAAGAAAGTGCTCTGATACTAGATGAGAAGAACCTCTTATAAACGATCACTTCCTACAATATATTTAATCAAAATATGCGAAAATAAAATAACGCTTACCAATATCAGAAACACAAAAAGCTTATATTAATCACAAACCACTTCGAGGGGGTAACCTCCTTTGATCAAGCTCAATACAATAAATTCGTGGATGCCTTCATTGTGACTCAACACTTACTTATATAATAACTCTATTATAACAACTACTACTTCCCTTGTATGTGGGACAATTCAAATATGCTCTAAGGGATGACTTACAAAGCATATGCATCCATAACAATTATTACACTAATACTGAAAAGAGAAGGGAAAGGCATGGGTTCCTAACACATGCTAACCTTGCTTATTTTAATTTTATGTGTATGTGGCATGTGAACATGCCTTGTATGATTTATTTGTAGTTTGAGTGACATGTGCCCATGTCCCTTGTTTTCTTGGCCCCTTGGCCACTCTTGTAATGATTATTTCTTCTTGCCTTGTATGCTTGTTGCTATATTTATTTTTCAATTAGTTTCAAAGCCATGATCCACATCATGAATTATCTTGCTTTATTAGATGCCATGATGGACATCATGCTCCATCCCTCCATGATAACTAACAACTAAAAACTAACCATACTTATAGTTCCAATTTAGTACATTTCACATGATATTGCATTGTTTATATCTATCTAGGCATACCCTTGTTGATCTAAAAATCTCTCATTACAAACCATGCTATATTTTGATATATCTTATTGATTATCATTACTATATTGTGTATCTTTGCAATATAAAACACTTGCAAGGCTCTTTCTTTTGAGTTCATTCATTTAGGGTCTTCATTCCTACCCTCAAAAGAGGGGGAAATAAATAAGGGTTTTGTCACAAAGATCAGATCTCCTAATGGTTGAAAAATTAGTTTTAAGAACATCCAAAACAATAATTAGATATCAAACTAGACATAACAGACTAGGGAAATAGTGAAAATGTTAGAATATTCATCAGATTTAGCCTAGGACAATAGTGCCAAGGTTAGACTATAACATTGGTACCAGTAGTGTCAATTTTCGATGCTCCTATACAAATATCAAAAAAACCAAACTTTATAAACATATGTAGAAAAGTAGGTTCAACTACAATTTTACATAGTCAAACCAGTTCATAATTAGTAGTTTTTAGCACACTTTTTCTCATATAATCTAGATATAGGGGGCATCATGCATGGCATGATGGTTCTCAATTTTAGTTTTAGATATGGTATTTGGTATAATTTTTAGATCAAAATCCATAATTTAAACAATAATGATCTGGGGTAATGCACACAAAGCATTTGTTTTTTTTTCTTTTTGAGTTTAGCATTACCCAGGCATTCTTAGTAGTTGCATTCCTTATTCCATCTACAGGTGGTTGGCATCATTTTGTAGTGGATTTCATATAAGACTAACTTCTAAATTTTAAAGTGGCTTTCATATAAGCCTAGTAAACCAATTTTGGAGTGGCTTTCATACAAGCCTAATCTCCATCTTTTGAAGTGGCCAAGAGTGGCCTAGTTTCTAGCATACATTTGGCTATCCATGCTAACATTTTCATATCATAGTAGATTGATGGGATTCAAGAGACATCTCACAAAAAACAAATTTCATACTAGTATAGGTTCGTATTTTTACTTCATGAGGTAATGATGGAGCCAAAAGACTAGCTAGCCTTTATATTCTTGAGCCACCTACTCAGAGGGATTAGACACATAGTCTAAACATCAATTAGCACATGTATGATCACCTAGATTCATTTAGTGGGTGATGATGGATCCAAAGGGTTAGCCATTGAATTCTCGATCTAATTTTGGGGGAATTAAGCACTCAGCTCTGTTCATGATATTAATCTTGGTATAACACACATCCAACATCACTCAACATCACAATAGGTTTTATATTGGTCTGCATACCCAATGAGGTGTATTCATTCTTTTCTCTTCCTCTCTTACCCATATTTGTACGTTATTATTTTAAATATATCATATCTGTTAAGAACTAATCTACTCTTTGTTTTCTATTGTATATTTTTACTTCACAACGTGTTCTCTCTACACACACCCAACATCACACAAGATTCATAGGATTCACCCTTATAAGTAAGTTCATGTATGATTTCTATATTTCCTCTATCCTAGTATTTCACTTTTTTGTATCACTACAATAAAGCGGGGGAAATATAGTCATATAAAATGTAAAAATTAGTAAATTGAGTGTGGCTAAATGAGACCCAATCCATAGGTCCCTCTTGCTTATTTTCATGACTCTTATAGGCTTATTTTCACTAATTTAAAATTATATGTAGACTTTTAGACCTAATTATAGCTCAACTAGACTACTCTTTCCATGAAAAATCCATCCCCCCAGGTCCCATCAGCTAAGGACAATAGCACCCAACTTGGACTATAATGCCAATGCCACTAGTATTTACTTTTAGCCCTCTTATCCAAGTGCATTTTTAGCCCCAATGGTCAGTTCCTTTTGGTTCCTCATCCTTATCCTTTTTAGCCTAATTTGAGCACATTCAACCCATGACCAATAGATCGTTATAAAATCCCATTCAAAGATCATTTGGAAAGTGTTGTCAATTATCACTAAGTAAGCAAGAATACAAGCAAGACTACTTAGGAAATCTTTCATATTCTTTACATATATCCAATTAATACTATTATAAGATTATTCAAATCCTTACACTAGTCCCTAGCCACCTTAAACACACCCAATTTTAGGATTTTCATCTTCATATGGCTAGATCCCTTTGCAAAGTATTAGTATGTATGCAGCATGCCTACACAAGGTATATGGATACACATTCAATGCATCTTACACACACTAAGCCTCCTCCGCCTCTTTCTCAAAGTTGGTTAAAGTATAAAGGAGTATAAGGTTTGAAGACAAAATATGCTATATAGTGAGTTCTATAGACACTTAGTAGTCAAAAATTCATAGGTAGAGTCACATAAACACAACAAACAAAACATAGAAAGCTCAAGTCTCCTCGATAATAGTGGCAAAAGAGGACTACAAAATTGGTACCACTAGTGTCCTATTTCAACACTCTTGTCCAATCATAAAATGAAGGCAATTTATTGATTTGTGACAACATCCCAATGTTGCATAATGAATTTCACTCTATCTTAGTCGTCTTAGTCAGTTTCCAGCTAAGTCTCATTTTCTATCCCTTATTACTATTTTTAGAAAGGTTAAAATCATAATTAAGTTTATACAAATTAGTAACTTAATTATTACATATATATTTACTAATTTTACTACCCATACCTTTTAACTAAATTAGGAATAATATACCAGTATTCTCAAAACTATTAAATCATAATCACATAATATCCAACCTTGATAATAGAAAAGTCCCAATCATATATGCCACCACCATGTTTGTTGTGTACCCCTTTATAATGCGTACATATCATCTAAATCCAATAATTTCCTTAAATTGTGTTTGTTACACTATATGGGCCCTATAGGGTACTCTGTAATATAAAATACCCTGTCCTTGTCCCTCACCATCATATCTCTACTCACCTTCATAACACCTAAAATACCTTATCAATGCCCCTCATTGGCATCATAGATGCATGCAGGATACAAGACAAAGTCTTACATGTGAATACCTTCTCTAAAAATTAGCAACATTGCATTGTTGATTCAAATTACATATCAAACATAGAGCCCTACTACAATCAAATCAAGTCTCATGACATCCTCATCCACACTGGAGAAAAAATAATATCCAAACCAATATATTGTTAGCTTGCTTTAATATAAGGGACACATATCATTCTACACCACTATTACATTAAAGTGTCAATTTATATTTTAACATAGCCATGTGTGCCTATGTAAAATATATGGGGTAAGTATTATCCATATGTCATTGCAAACAAATATGGTTTTCTTCCAAATGGTAACATATTCATCAAAGCAAATATATATGTTTATACTATTTTTTACATCTGACTCTATGTTTATCTCTAAGTACATTTCAAGATCTAGTCCTATCTATATGTAAATACATGCTAGACACATGCAGACTTTGGGTTGCATGTGAAAGTTACAATCATGCAAGTGTGACTAAGATGGGAATCATTTGTGCACACTTTACATATCAAAGTTATGGCCTTATCTATGAGTTAAATACAATACTTGAAGAACACGCATACATATGTGTTGTGTCAATGAACTTTTCATCTATTTCTAGTCAAGTAAGGGTTCAAAAGACATACGTGACTTACGTTCAGAAAATTTTGATATGTCTAGGCATGGCATCATGAGATGCAACTATATTTCACACTAAAACTAGGGCATGAATAATTTATCATTTATCAAGATGGTTGAGTTTGATACCATATATATATATATATATATATATATATATATATATATATATATATATATATATATATATATATATATATATATATATATATATATATATATATATATATATATATATATATAGTATGTGCATAGAGTTAAGAGAAATTTACGTGTACATTTCCCATAATGTGATCATGTTAAATACAACATGATCACATTATTTTAAACTACTACCACATAGGATTGCACCTATCTTGATCTTGTAGCTTGTTGTGCAATTGCCTAATGACATAATGGAAAAACCTTCAAAGCCATGGGACTTTGAAAATTTGAGGTTAATTTCTAGATAAGACCGACTTCCTTTCACTAAATCTGATGCGAATTGATAAAACACAATTTTTGTGGAAATCTGACTCTTTAGAGCTTTTGAATCCTAAACTAGGGTTTTGATGAGGAAAAGGGTTGAAGAATTGAAATTTGCAAAAACTTAAAAGATGACGATTGCACCAAATATTTTTATAGTGGATTTTAATGCTTACTTGATAAACACAATATAGAAGAAAATAGGTTGAATTTGTTTTAACGCATACTCATACAAACGGAGGTCAGAAGTAGTGTTTTAGCTATTTTTAAAAAAGGGAAAAGGATCTTTATTTAAAATAATATTTTCAAGAGGGTAAAATACTAGAGATGAATTTATTGAAAGTGAAACAAAGAGACAAAGATTCCACAAATAGTCAAATAAATTGCACACAAAAAGAGATCTCTCAAGACAAGAAAGGAAAATCTTCAACTTTATTTGTCTCCAAATGCTATAGCTTGTAGTAAATATATTCAAAATGCAAAAAGTATAACTAGAAGTAAAATGATAGATTGGCCCACAAGGTTTACCCATTTTTATACAAAATATGTCATAGAAGACATTTAATTTTTGAAACTCAAATGACCAATGAAGAAAGTCATGCAAATATGAAACCCTCATGTAAGAAAGGTGAGTCCTATTTTTATAAATTTTTGGACTTGTGGAATGGTTGGAAAATGGCATGCGCAAACAAGGCATGATCCTAGGCATAGCATGACATGGTATGACATGGATGGAATTAAACATTTCCATGCAATGCCTACTCATCTATTAGTGACTAAAATTTTCTGTATGAAAAAAGAAACACACAAATAGAATTGGTCTTTAAAAATAAAAGATAGCATTATAAATAATTCCAAATGTCTTTTCATGCAAACCCTAGCATGTAAAACATTAAGTGAGACTTTTACAACTTTTTAAGTCTTTATCACTTTTGTCAAAATGAGCCATGTAATTTACACTTCAAGATTTTGTACCTTTTTAACAATTCATGTTTATCAAAATCGAAAGCGTAATTTTCACTTTTGATTTTTGTAACTTTCACATTATTAAAAAATATAAAGTGTAAAAACTATCTCTCTTTTTCAAAAAGAGTTATAAAAATATAGTTGTACCTTTACAATTACAACTTACAATGTTTTGAAATGAAATTACAAATAATAATAATATTTGAAAACATTCAAAAGAGGGAAAATTAATCAATTTTCAGAACTTCTTCATCTTTCTTATCCTTCTTGATCTATAAATTCTTTGTATATGCATCAAGGGATTTTAAAATATCTTGAATTATCTCTGCATCCAACCCATAAGAATAAATGTTGGAGGCTGCACAATATACCTAGACATCAAAAAATTATCTTATAAAGGTTCTTATGCCCTGCATTTTAGTCCTCATCTTATAAATTACTTTCTCATACTTGATGACCCTGTGGATGGAATTTAAGACAAAGATTGTGTTCTTTGCTAACTCCTCGAATATTTATTTAAAACTATTCTAAACCTATTCTACTCGAGGGATATTGTTTGCATCATCTATTGGTCAAAATGACATTGAGTTCATTATGCCATCATCTTATATAATACATCAATTGCCTTATCATGAGCCTCTTTGGCTTGTTCAATAGACTCTATCAGTACTCTTATCTAAAATTGAGCAACCCTATGCAGTTTGTCATGCTCAACATCACTCTTCAATATATTTTAAATAACGAGGGTATTCATACCAATTGATTTTATGGTACTAATTTGTGATAATATAGATTCAAAGTTTGAATTTCTCCTTCATACTAACTGATATGTTCCCTCAAAATCTCCTTTATTTCCATGATGATTCCATAATGTTCCATCATGGTTGTAAGAACCCTATTGCATTTAGTGATCAGTTCCTTAGATAATTATTTTATATCCATTCCCATGTGAGAAATCTCTCATATATAATCAATTATATCTTGATTTAGATTGATTACACTCCTTGTGGTGATGTTTCACTAGGCTTTATTAATTGGTTTAGTGCTTCAGTCAACTGATCTACCTTTGTTTTTAGCTCATCCTTGGTGGCTTTATCACAATCAATTCTTTGGAAGAGAGAGTTGATACATGTCTACACATCGTGATTGAGTCCCTCTCTTATTTGCTGACCAATGTGTATATGATAAATATGATAATTTTCCACCATAAGATCCTCTTTTAATTTGACTAGTGGGGGAACTGCAATTTCAACACATCTCTCCTCTTATCATCATTGAATGTTTTGGAGAGGGTCCTAAGAGTATGTTTTGATTTATTCCTGACTTGTAACATGTATAAGTCTAAAGTTTTGGGATAAATAATTATTTTTAACTTCTTACTGATTAATTGTGCTAACCAATTGGGGGTAACCTTCTTGATCTAACACTATCACCAAAGAATCTACAGTCGATGTAGTTGCACACTAGTTGATACTGTGACTAATGGAGACTCCTAGGAAGATGATATCATTGGTTTTTAAAGAGGTACATATGAAGATAATCTCTCATCAGTGGTTTTCAAATCAACATTTTGACCAAGTATTTGGGTTGCCCCAACTTCTACTAATGGTATAGTTGAAATAGTGCAAATGTGGGGAGTGGAGGCAACAAAAGTAGTTGTGCCTGTTGGGGGAGTGGAGGATGGAACAAACACAAGGGTTATGAATTTAGGAATTGATATAAGGGTAGAATCCAAAGCAATGAATGTGTCAATTAAGTGTATAGGACTACCCAAGGTTGGTGATGTGAAACTAGTGGGTTAAGATGAAGGGGAAATAATACTTATCCTAGGGTTTGGGGTAGCTTGTAGAACTATAGTTAGGATGACTGATTATATGGTAATGTACTATTAGGTAGTTTTGGGAATTAATGGAGATATAATGGAAGGAATTATAAATGGAATGGAAAATGGTAATGGATCAAATAGGGAAGGTGAAATGGAAGGAAGGGAAAGTGGAGTGGAAACTTGAGATTCCATTGTGAGGGGACGCTGAGTGGCCACTTAACTTAATTATGTTGATTGTACTTGACTTATTAATGTGGGTGGAATTCTAGGTGAAGTGGAGACAAGTGTAGGGGTTGACACTAGAGGTGGAGGTGATGAAACTTATGGAATAATAGGGACCTGATATACTTTAGGAATGGAGACAGTTGGTGGAGGTGTTGGAACCTCTTATATAATACAGGTAGGAGAAGGGTGAACAATTAAATAGGAGTCAAGGCTATGGGATCTAAAATTATGAATCCCTATGCTACTTTTGATGTGTCTTATGATGAAATATTAATTGGTTCATCTTCATCTCCTCCTTATCTAGTTGATTCTCCTTTTCTTGAATTTGCCTTCTTATTTTTTTTCTCAAGTTCCTCTAAAGATTCACTGGGACCCTCCTCTAAAGGAGTGATACCTTATGCTTTGAGGTTTAGGAGTTTCTCTTAAACCCATATTTTATCCCTTGTAATATGCACACCCTTGCTCCTTAGCCAGTTAATAGTTCTATTCATTACATGGGTTATTATATCAAATAGGGAGAAAGAATAAATAACTAACCACCTAATTGGTCGTAGGGGTCTAATAATGATTTGTGTAAGATATGCTAGGTCTACTTTAGAGTATTCATCCACTAAGTCATATAAGATTAGTGCCAAATCATAGTCTCTTATTTATTATAGAGACATCTTTGAATAGTCCCTCATTTTGACCATCTCTTCATCTTCACAATCTTCCTAAAAATCTTCATAAAAGGGCAAATGTTCATATGTTATCAGTTCTAGTGTAGTAGTGAGCTTACCATATGGATCAAAATAAGGTATAGAGTCTATAATCCTCAATATTACTTGGAACATATCTACCTCTATAGTTCTAGCCTTCAAGAGGGATCGACATGTGTAATAGACAATGAAAATAGGGAAATGTATCCCTACTTTGTGTCTATCTAAAAGGAGTTTGTGTGTCTCCAAGAGTTTCCTAACCAAATCCAACAACGCCCATTTATCACTTACATATTGGGGAAGTGTGTATGGATAACCACTTAATCTAGCTATCCTAATGTAGGAGTATGTGGGGAATTATATGAAGTAGGAACCCCATTTAGTGATCTCATCTTTTACTACTTGGGATAACCTTGTTTTCTAAAAGACCCTGATCAAACATGATAATGATGTTGTAGATGAAGGCATCATTAACTCTCTTGAACTTTTGTATACTACCTTATAGTGTGAGATCAAGGTAGTTGTTGTAAACTCTAGTTATTTCCTCAGGAACTATATTAAGTCTTAGGAACAATCTTTCTTTGGCCAAAATATAAATAATATATGACGTCATATAAAAATTATTTGTTATTCTCACCTCCATCAACTGGTTGTGGAGGGAATCACATATCAATTAGGCCCAATATATGTATTGTTTATTTTTTTGGATGGTCTAGATATACTAGTACATCTAGTCCTGATAACACTTGGCATTAGGATTGCCAGTGATTCTATGAAATAGTGTTGTATCTCATACCTACTCTATGAAATCAAATCTATACATAGTCTTAGGCAATCTGGTTGAGGAATGCTTGGGGGTCTTGAGCTAATAATTGTTAATTATCTTTTGACATCCATCCTTTTTATCCTCATATAACTGCATAGATGTTTGTGGAGTTATGTTCAAATACCTCTCAAATATAAGAATGGAAAATAATGTGTTGATGAAGTCAGGGTCAATATACAAAACCTTTTCCCCTTTCTCACTATAGACTTGCCTTTTATCTGGGCCATAATGTTGGGCCATTGTTAGGACCGACTCAAGGATTTGAAAAATTAGTGGGAAGGTTTTAGCTTATGGAAGACTAGAGTCATAAATACTCTAGATCCATTTATTCTTGAGCTCTGCATTTATACTAGCCCAAAAATCCCTTAGGTCAATGTGACCTAAATATGTATCTTTTATTTCTCCCATATTGGAATCTAAATAAGAGGGCCCTTAGATTTGAACTTTATTTACTTGGGAGGTATGAAAAATGAATTTATTACTTGTGAGAAACCAACTATGAAAGTTGGTGGTATATGTAGGTGTCTAAAGCAATTTTACTCACCAATGTAGCTTACAAGTGCTTGAATCACATCCACTTCTCATAGTACTTGAGGGATGTGAAATTTTTACTGGAAGTGGGAGGTGCTTAAGGCAAGTCCAATTTCTGTGGTGCACTAGAAGTTAGTGGGGTCAAAGGTACTTGAGGCATGTTAGATCTCTAGTGGAAGTGAAAGGTGCTTGAGGAATTTACACTCTCCATGAAGGTATTTGCAAGGAATATTCTCTATTTGAAAAGAAGTATATCATTTAAGAATATTTAGCTAGCTTTAAAAAACTTTGATTTTGAATGTGAAATCTTGGAGGGAAAATAAAGTGGCTTTTAGTAGATTGAAGTGATTTTGAATCATAAAACCCTAGAGAAACCCTAGGCTACCATGAACACATGATTTCAACCCTAGATTACAAATAACTGATAATACACCTACACAAACATGAAGAATCAAGTCCTAAAATAGTTGGTAATCCTAGAGTAATGCCATGAATAAAGTAATAAAATCTATGAAGATTTTTAAAAAAATGATAAAAAACTCAAAAAATGTTTCAAACTTAGGAAATGATGGCAAAAACTCAAGGAGAACACCATATATGACATGTCTTGGAAGTTGTAAACTTGGCTAGGTGTTCATTTAAATGTGTCTTGAGGTTAGATTGCATGGCAAAAGGAGCTGGGGCTTTAAAAACATGATTAGCAAATATCAAATGATAATAAAATCCTCAAAATACTTGGTTAAATAGTTTTAAAACCCTACAATTATTGCAAGTTATGGTAATTGGTGGTGGAGGTTGGACCTACTTGAAGTAGGTCCACTCTATATGGGAAGATTTATCTTTGTGAGAATTAGGACTCAATGTGAACTTTGCATGTTCAAAATGTGCAATGTGTACTTCAGGTTCCACATTCCACAGGAAGTGGTTTGGTGAGCAGTTGGTGGAGGTTGAACCTACTTGACATAGGTCTACTCTCCATACATGAAAAATGTGTTTTGATGGAAGGCAAAACCCACAAGGAACTTTTCACATTTGTAACGTGTAAAGTGCACTCAAGGTTCCACATCCCATGACATTGTATTTGGTAAGTGGTTGGTGGGAGGCAAAGATTGTGGTACACTTTGCACATTTTTCAATAATGCAATATTCACCTAAGGTTTTGGGTTCTATAAATAAATGGGGGTTATGAATTTGGTGGGATTTGAAACCTATAATGCACTTTGCACATTGTGAAATGTGCAAAGTCCATGCCATGTTTTGGATTCTACCAGCTTGGGTGCATGGTGGGATTTACAGCCCACCATGTATTTTTTACATTATGAAAATGTGCAAAGTGCATGGTCAATTATGAGTTCTACCATTTCTTTAGGCATTAATATTTTATGGGATTTGGAGATTGAAGTGCATTTTGTAAATTGTAAAACATGTAAAGTGCACATTAGGTTCTAATTTCTACCAAACGAGAATTTAGGTACTTCGCAGGATCTGAAAGCTACGAAGCAATTTGCATTTTATAAGAAAAAAGTAATGATGGGTTTTTTGGAGGATTCAAGGTTTTTGTTAAAAATAAAGGGGGCCTCCTTTAGGGTGTTAGATGTAATAATATTTTTTTGTGCAAAAAAATATCAACATTTTTGGTGACCTTTATGGGATGATTGCTTGCTAATCATTTTGAATCTAGTAGCTTTATTTTACATTGGGCATGGAGTCAAATTTATGCTAACAAAAATCTAACCTAGGGAAGATTAAATTAGGATTTTCCTAGACATGAACAAAATAGGAAAAATAGACAAACAAAGTGGGGGAAAATAACATAACCTAAGGAAATAACTCCTAATGAGTCTTGAGCTGTGCAAAATCACTTATTAAAAAACACAACTAATCATATTATTTTAAAAAATTAAATATTTTGGAACAAGTTATTACTTGAAAATCAAGATTTGAGGTATATCTCATTAACTCGGATTGGTAGTTCTCCTCCATCAAGATTAGAGAGTTGGAATGCATTGGCTTCTTTGCACTGAGTGATGATATATGGAACACTTCATATTACATAAAATTTAGTGTGCCTATTGTTGACACTATGGATTGCACCCTTGATAGAAGGTTGAGATTCTATCTTCTATGTGGCACAATGGAGATTCCTCTCTTTCCTATGGGTCTGGTAAAACTAAGGGGAGAATCTCTAGATAAAGTCTAGCTCCCTTTGATGCATCTCTGATTTATTATAGTAATATTGCTAATATATATATAAAGGGGGGGTTGAAAAGAGATAAGGATTATTGAAAACATAACCTAGATTAATATGGTGATGCACCAATTTTTTTTTATCTACTTAGCTTTGACATACACTTTACACCAAGAACAAACTGGTATACACTTCATTTGATATGAGAAACTCTTCTGCATCAGTGAGCTAAGGGTCCTCTGGAGATGTAGGGAGGAAGAACTACCAGAGGTGTTCTAAGACACACTATGGTAGCCTATTCACATGCACATATACTCTGCTATGGACACTTCTGGCTGACTTACAAAAGAAGAACTCACAATACACTAGACATGCTGGAATCATTTTATGAAAGCATAAAAAAAAATGACTTAACACAAGACCAAACCATAGACATATGCAAAAGTGTAAACTCAAAATGGAGGTAAAAATGCTATGTGTTGATTCAAGGAAGAATCTTACATGGCTTCACCATACAAGCTAAGAGATCTTTTTTTGTTGAGAGTTTACAATATATATATATATATATATATATATATATATATATATATATATATATATATATATATATATATATATATATAAAGAGGAAGCAATGGAACTCTTTTTTACAAGTGGCCCATGCTATGTTGAAAACATTGGGAAGAGGAAGTCACTAAAAGAACATGATGTGTCAGTTACTAGTCTTGACTTTGGCATTCAAACATTATTGTGAAATCATGGGTTGTGCCCCTTTGTCTACAAACAAGACTACTTCTTCAAGACATTCATGTGGTTTGTCTACTCATCAATGTAAAATGGGGGAAAAAAATTGTGCCATTCAATGTTTGCACTCCTTGATGACCACTTGGTTGAGACTATTTCAACTGCTAGAATAACTCCTTTGCCAATGCATCCCTTTTTCCCTACGCTTGGCTCTTCAGGCTCCTTTCTCTGTGGGTCATTGAGTTCACTCTTTGACTTTTGTCTTTTCCCAACTTTTGTCTTTTCCTGGACCTTCGGCCCTTGGGGATATCTTCTGTCAATCCTTGGCTCTTCAGGCTTGCCAATTATTTTAAATACCAATGGTTATTTCATTGATGCGAAGTCGATGTTTGTGCCCTTGTCACCTCTTTAGCAACTCCTTTGGCTTCACTTTCCTTCATATTTTTCTTTGTTCAGGGCTCTATCATTGAACCCTCTATATATATATATATATATATATAAAGAGGAAGCAATGGAACTCTTTTTTACAAGTGGCCCATGCTGTGTTGAAAACATTGGGAAGAGGAAGTCACTAAAAGAACATGATGTGTCAGTTGCTAGTCTTGACTTTGGCATTCAAACATTATTGTGAAATCATGGGTTATGCCCCTTTGTCTACAAACAAGACTGCTTCTTCAAGACATTCACATGGTTTGTCTACTCATCAATGTAAAATGGGGGAAAAAAATTGTGCCATTCAATGTTTGCGCTCCTTAATGACCACTTGGCCGAGACTATTTCAACTGCTAGAATAACTCCTTTGTCGATGCATCCCTTTTTCCCTATGCTTGGCTCTTCGGGCTCCTTTCTCGGTGGGTCACTGAGTCCACTCTTTGACTTTTGTCTTTTCCCAGCTTTTGTCTTTTCTTGGCCCTTCGGCCCTTGGGGATATCTTTTGTCAATCCTTGGCTCTTCAGGCTTGCCAATTATTTTAAATACCAATGGTTATTTCATTGACATGAAGTTGATGTTTGTGCCCTTGTCACCTCTTTAGCAACTCCTTTGGCTTCACTTTCCTTCATATTTTTCTTTGTTCAGGGCTCTGTCATTGAACCCTACAATTGAACTTGAACCATTTTTTGGATTTCAATGGTTCAATGATTTAACACTTTGTGTTTTGTAAGGAGTCACATCCATTTAATTCCCTTATGAATTAGATGTAACATTGAAATGACTACTTGAACAAACCCATTGAACCAACTCATTGAACCAACTCGTTTAACCAAACCGATTGAACCAAACACTTTGAACTAAACACTTTGAACCAACTGATTGAATCAACTAATTGAACCAAACCGATTGAACCAACCAATTGAACCAACAATGGTTCAAAGTTCAAAGTTCAAAGATCTTGGAAAGATCATGCCATTGAACCCTGACATTGAACCACCTTTTCCAACTTTAAGGAAATGTGCCTTCAAGTTTTGTTCTCTTTCCTTGTGAATTTATTCTAACAAAATGTATGAAGAAGCTTTGTAAAATACTTGCATTCTTTGAACTGGTTCATATTTTTGCTGAAAGACTTATGCAAGCCAAATTTGAACTGGCTTAGAATAGTAGGGGAAGAAGGAGACTAATTTTGGCTTGTAGGACCAAAATGGTCAACACCTGCTTGGTTTTACTTTATCTGCATCCCACTTGAGGACCATGTCTCCTTCATTGAAGCTTCTTGTAGATGAATTTTTTTATTAAAAGTCTTCTTTATTTGTACCAAATTTACTTCTAAGACCTTCATTCACTGATGTCTAATTTCTTCAAGCTTTATGAGTTTAGCCAGTTTCACCATCATTTCATCATTGTCAATCAAGTCTAATTAGGGATTGATCTCTAAATATGGAAGCTCAATTGATAGTGGTACTTGTGATTCTCTTTCATATACCAACATGAAAGGTGAATTATTGATGGATCTTTTTGGTGTAATTTTATCAGCTTACCGTAATGATTTTAGTTTTATATGCCACGTCCTTTGGTTGTCCTCCATTATTCATTTGATAATTTTAATCAATTTTTTGTTGGTTGAATTAGCTAGACCATTACCCTAGAGGTAATAATTTTAATAAGTATTCAAATACACATTATTATTGATAGCCCATTCACTTACCTGAGTGCCCATAAATTCCTTAGCATTATTTGATATGATGGTATGAGGAACACTGAACCTTGAAACTATGTTGTCTATGAATTCTAGAATAGATGTCTCAGTGGCATCTTTTAGAGAAACTACTTCAGTACATTGTGTGAAATGATTTATTGCCATGATAACCCATTTGTGACTTGAACTTGATGGTGGATTGATCATGCTGATGAAATCTAGTCCCCATTGGGTAAATGGTTGATCTATTTGAATTGGTCTAAGAAGAAGTGCAGCTAGTCTTCACTTACTAGTGAAGTAAGCACACTTTTCACAATTTCTTATCCATTTATAAGATTCCTTGAATAACTCAGGCCAATAGTAGCCTCCTTTCATTATCTTGATGACTGTAGTCTTTGTAAAAAATTGTCCCCTTGATGATTCATCATGAAATTGCTCGAGCACTTGGGAACTTGCCTATGCTCAATACATCTTAACACGACTCCATTCATGTCGTTCTAAAATAAAATTCCATTAATAAGAACATAGGGGATTTATTTGAGTCAAAAATAACTTTTATTTGACTAATGGAAGTCATAGGGGTATTCGCTAAGCTACAAAAAATGAGTCATGTCTTAAATCCAACTATTGAAAGAAGGTGGATTATCTGATTGAGGTGTAGTTTGATCATACACTGTGTCAGATACTGGTTCAATAGTCTTGATGTCAAAACATATTTATTCACAAAATCCTTTTCCTCTTAATATATATATGATCATGATATATACATCATACTCCATGACCTTGGTGATCCATCCTACTCTTTTTTCATTTATCTCCTTACTCAGTAAAAATTCTTTGACACTATAAAGAGTCACCATCAAACGTATTTTTTTATTGGAGAGCATATGCCTAAATTTATTGAGTATTTTGATGACCTCATATACCAACTTATCCAAAAAAATATAATTCTCTTTATAACCTTTCAAATATTGGTTAAACAAAGAAATGGGTTATTCCAAATCTTCTTGATTATGCTGAGTCAGAATTGTTGAGATTATACTTCCTTCCCCTCCAAATGCATAGAGGATAAAATCCTTCTCATAGTTTAGGTTAACCAAGATAGGGGATTGGGAAATAGCCTATTTTATGGCTTTGCATCTTTCTTTTCCCTCTTGTGTCCAACTAAAAATAGTTCCCTTTTTTAGAATTGTAGAAAGGGGTTTTGCTAAAAAGACAAAATTTGGTAAAAATCTTTTCACAAATTTGATCTTCCCAAGAAAGATTTGTAGGCCCTTTTTGTGACTAAGTAGTGCTAATGCAGATATAGATCTAACTCATTTAGGGTCTATTACAAGACCTTATTTTGACACTATGTGTCCAAGTAACTTCCCCTTGTGTATTGTGAACATGTAGTTCTTTGAGTTAAGGGAAACACCAAATTCTCTACACCTTTAAAAAATATTTCTCAAGTGGTCTAGATGTGCACCATCATGCTTTAAGTAGATTATAATATCATCTAGATATAAGAAAATAATTTCATTTATCAATCCATTGAATGCCATAACCATGGATCTCTAAAAGGTTGTGCCTACATTTGTCAGACCAAATGGCATCTTCTTATATGAATACATGCCCCATTTGCTGGTAAAGGTAGTTTTAAATTGGTCTGATTCTTGTACTAAGATTTGGTTATAGCCTAAATAACTATCTATAAGAGAGAATATTTTAGATCCTAACACTTCCTATAGGATTTGTTCCATAGGGGAAGAGTATAGTGATCCTTCACTGATTCTTTATTCAGGTCTCTAAAATTTACACATAATCTGATTTCACCATTTTTATTTCTAATAGGGACTAGATTTGCTACCCAAGATAAGTGATTGATAATAAACATTATATTATCCTCTATCAACTTAGAGATCTCACTTTTCATCAAGGGTTAAATCTTGGGAATGATGGGTCTCTATTTCTGCCTGATAGGCTTCATATTTAGATCTAACTCTATAGTGTGTTGTGCTGAACTTGGATCAAATAATATTAAATCATTATAACTCCAAGTGAAGTTATCATCAAATTATTGACATAATTGAAAAAAATCATGCTTCACATAAATATTTCATACCTTGCCTATATTGAGAGACTTGCTGTCTGAGATGATGATGGGTTCAAAAGCTTCTTCATTGACTATAATGTTTTTTTCATCTTTCATCTAGTCATCTGAATTGAAGATGTTTTCCTGTGTAATGAGACACATAGGTAGCTTGTTCATTTTCATTTGAATCATCTGATCACCATAGTGGTCTTATAGCCTTGGCTAATTCTTTTCTAAAAACTTTTCCTCTTCTCTCAGAAAATTTATAATCTACTTATCACTAGCAAAGATTTACCAATTAGTTGCATTATCAAGGACATAAGGCCTTACAATCAACCACACATTCAAGCTTTTCTTCTTATTTATTTTGACTGGTAGGTTATACTAGGACCCCATCAAGGATATATGATCACATATTTATTTTTTGCCCTTGGTACCACTTGAATATTCAAAGTGGTGAAATATTCTAGCAAGTTTCAAACCCTATGTTTGTAAAAATTTAGAAATTTTTGTTTGTTACACTTTTTGATCTAACTTGGTGAACGATGAGCTCACTATCACCAAATATCTATAAAATCTCGATTCCTCTATCTTTGGCCAACTAGAGGCCTCAAATCAAGGGTTCATATTTTGACACATTATTGGTACAGTTGAATTAAATTCTAAATGAATAGAAGCAACTCACCTTCTATGAGGAGATCAATATAATTATCGCACTTGCACTGTGTCTACTTATTGAGCCATAAAAAAATAACTACCACATCTCTTGAAGATATTTGGTTCGTTTGACTATATTTAAGATAATCACATATTTTTCAAGAATGCAATATGTTCCTAACCCTATTTCCTGTATGTAGTCATAAGGATCAAATTCTAGGGTTGATCCCCATTCATCCAAGTAAGTGTTTGAAATTTCTTCAATAGGTGTTGTATCTTCATAATCCATTTTCTCATCTTATTAATCTTGCAATATATAATTCATTTCTATGAGAGGAATAGTATCATGTTGTTTTATATGATTTTTTGTATTGTTACTTTAGTTCGATATTTCATTCTAAATAGCATGTGAGACCAATCTACATATAGATATCCTCCCATCTTTGCAGTGAAATCTATTGAAAGACAAATGGCAAAGTAGGGGGAAGATATATGATTGAAATATCTTGAGTAATGATAGGCTTGGGAAAGCATGAATAGTGAGGTTCAATCCCTTCATGTTTCCTACTCTTTAAACAATAGTCCCATCTAGTTACACTACTCCCTTATTAATAGGTGTGTATTTTATTCCCAAAGCATCACCTATTTTCTTGGGCATTACTAAACTACTATCCCTTGAATCTACCATGTAAGTGAAAGATATAAGGGGGGAAGCTTACCATTTTTGCCTATTTTATTATCAACTTGAGGCTGACATAGATTTATTATAGGTGTAGGCCTCTTGACCAGAACCCTTTTCTAATATTTATAAATTCTTCAAAGCCTCATATAGTAAGTCCCTTTGTGCTATTATAGATAGTTCTTCCCACATAGTGACATTCAGATTAGTCTTCTTCCTTTGATCAATTATGCTAAAAGGGATATTACCAAACTTTGCTAGTGATTTTGTAGGGGTTGCATCTTATTTTAAAAGATTTGGAGTGGGCACCTTTTCTTTGAATTGATTTGTAGGTACAAAGGGCCACCTTTGCACTATGTTACTCTTTGTTGGTTTTGTTGTAGCTTTAGAAGTTAAAGCTTGCTCTACCTTGGGGGGATGATAATCTTCTATTAATTTTTTCTTAGAATGTGTATTGGCTACTACAAGACCTCCACCATTAAAAAATGTTTCATATTTTCTCATCCCACTGAAGTCATCCTCTTGCCAGTTTATAAGAGTTGTTTCACTTTGAGCAGCTTCTTATGTGTCTGCTTGTTGGGAAGTATATTTTTCATGTTGTACTTGCATGATTTCTATGCCCTTCACCATCAACGATGTATTAATTACACCACAGGGGCAAGTGAACTAATTATGGGGTTGATTGCAAGGATAACACCACTCGTACTCTTGAGCCAGATTATTTTGAATAAGGATAACAACTTTGGAAACTCCTAGTGCAAGTAAAGCATAAGTGTTTAGAGGTCTTGGATATGAATTTTGTCCTTATTATTGGTTATTTACTTGATATGGATGCCTATCTCCTTATTATGGTTGCCAATTCCCTTGGTATGGAGGGTTAGATGGCTAAAAAGGTTTGCCATTTTGGGCTTGCTAACTTTTCATTTCCACTAACTAATTTCCAAAGATATTAAGTAATGACTTTACTTCATATAGATCATTCAAAGTTTTAGGAGTAAAATAATGTTCCCTACTCATAGTGAGAATTAGAGCAAGTGTAGGTTGGGAAATAGGGGTTATCTTTGGAAATAGAGGCATTGGTGGCCTTGGTGCAATTTTCCTGACTTGAATTAAACAATTTTCTACCTTTATCGTAATATCATAAGCTATAGGAATTATGGTAGCACCCATTGACTGAATCATTATAGCTATATCACTATTAAGGGATTTCAAGTAATACAAGAAAGCATTATTTATAGTGGGTTTAACCAAGACTGGGATTCTATTCTAGGTCTTATGGCAATAATAATTAAAGTTAGTCATTTGATCATGAGGAACTCATTGAATAATAGTTAACTATTCAACCAAGGAAAGGTGGTCACTCTTGTCCTCGAAATGGGTGCACATTATAGTGCCTAACTCATCACAAACTCAAATTGAGGTGGATCAAGGTCGTTATACCACTATAAAGATTTGCCTTTGAAAAAGGAGACTAAAAGTCTGATTGCATCATTATCTTAGACCATGTTATAGATTGAATAGAGGTTATCAATATATTGTGTGTGCTATGAAGCGGTAGTAGAGGTTTCACCATTAAAATATGGTAGGCTTTTTAAGGCCAAGACATATCATCATGTTGGGCCAAAATGAGTGGACTACTTGTATTGAAAGCTATGAAATTCTGATTTTCCGGCCAATATGAGAGGTATAACACTCATAGGAGTTACCAAAGGGGATGGGAATAAAATTGTAGGATATACCTTAGGCTGAGGGATGACTGCTTTTGATCTCTTTTTAGATGGAAATGACAATTCTAAAAAATCAGCACTCTTACATTTAGTAGATGATCTTCTTTGTTTGCATGGCATACGTCACCTTGAAATTGTGAGTCCGTAAGCCAGTGGAGTCAGCAGGTGCTTTGTTATTTGTGCAAAACTCATAAAACACTGTTATCAAATAGGATTACACCTATCTTAATCCTATAGCTTATTATGCAATTACCTAATGACATAATGGAAAAACCTCCAAAGTTGTGGGACCTTAGAAATTTTGGGTTAATCTCTAGAGAATGTTGGATTCCTTTCACTAGATCTGATGCAAATTGATAAAATACTAGTTTTGTGTAAATCTTGCTCTTTAGTGCTATTGAATCCTAAACTAGGGTTTTCATGGGAAAAGGGTTGAAGAATTGAAATTTGCATAAAGTTAAAAATATGGTGATTCAACTAAATATTTTTATAGTGTATTTTCATGCTTGATTGATAAACACAATAGAGAAGAAAATATGTAAAATTTTTTTTAGCACATACTCATACAAATGGAGGTCATAGGTAGTATTTTAGCTATTTTTCACAAAAGGGAAGAGGATATTTATTTCAAATAATATTTTAAAGAGGGTAAAATATCATAGATTAATTTATTGAAAGTGATATAAAGAGACAAAGATTACACAAATAATTAAATAACTTTCACACACACACACACACAGATCTCTCAAGACAAGAAAGGCAAATCTTTAACTTTATTTCTCTCTAAAGGTTACAGCTTGTAGTAAATACATTTAAAATGCAAAAAATATAAATAGAAACATAAAGATATATTAGGCCATGGGGTCTACCCATTTTTATACAAAATATGTCATATAAGACATGTAGTTATTGGAAGTCAAACACCTAGTGAAGAAAGTCATGCCAATCTAAAACAATCATGCAAGAGAGGCGAGTTTTTCTAGTTTTGGTATTTTTTGGACTTATGGAATGGCTAGAACATGGCATGAAAAAGTTGGGCATGATCTTGGACATAGCATGTTGTGGTATGGCATGGATAGAACTAAATATCTCCATGCAATGATTCCTCATCTGATAGTAGCTGAAAATCTCTTCATGCAAAAAGAGGCACCCAAATAGAACTAGTCTTTAAAAATAAAAAATAACATTGAAAATAATTCTAGGTTTTTTTATTCATGTAAAACCTAGCATGTAAAAATTTAATTGAGACTTTTACAACTTTCTAAATGAATCGTGCAATTTACACTTCATGATTTTGCACCATTTTAATGGTTCACATTATCAAAAAATATAAAGTGTAAAAAATATGTCTTTCTATTTCTCAAAAAGAGTTATAAAAATATAGTTGTACCTTTGAAATTAAAACTTAAAATGTTTTGAAATGAATTTACAAATAATAATAACATTTGAAAACATTCAAAAGAGAGGGAAAATTAATCAATTTTTAAAACTTCAACTTTCTTATCCTTCTTGGCCTGCAACTTCTCTGTGTATGCAATAAAGGCTTTGAAAATATCTTGAATTCGCTCTCCATCTAGCTCATAAAAATAAATGCTGGAGGTTGAAAAATATTTTTGGACATTAAATAATTTTCTTCTAAAGGTTCTTATGCCCTACATTTTAGTCCTCATCTTATCCATTACTTTCTCATACTTGATGAACTTGTGGATGGAACTTAGGACAAAGACATGTATTTTGTAAACTCCTTCTCAACTATTGCTTTGAAATTGTTCTGAACCTATTATACCTAAAGGATACTATTGGCATCATCTATTGGTCAGCATGACATTGAGTTCATCATGCCATCAATCTCATATAATACATCAATTGCCTTGTCATGATCCTCCTTGGTCTGTTCAACAGACTTTGTCAATACTCTTATCCAAAATTGAGTAGCTTTGTATAGTTCCTCATGCTCAACATCACTCTTTTATATATTCTCATCAATGAGGGTTTGATTTTATGTCTATCAATTAAGGATAATATAGATTCAAAGTCTAAATTTTTGCTTCATACTGATTGATCTGTTCTCTAAAAATCTCCTTTCTCTCCATAATGTTTCATCATGGTTTCAAGAAACTTATTACCTTTAGTGATAAGTTCCTTAGACCATTATTTTTTATCCCTTCCCATGTGATCAATCTCTCATATAGAATCAATTATAACTTGATCTAGACTGATTGGTTGCTCTACTTGTGGTTATTGTGATGTTTCACCAAGCTTTTATAAACTAGTTCAGTGCTTCAATTAACTAATCTACTTTTCTTTTTAGCTCATCCTTGGTGGATTTATCATGATAAATTCTATGGAAGAGAGAGTTAATACCTATCTACACATCATGCTTGAGTCCCTCTCTTATTTTTCAACCAAGGTATATATGATAAATCTGATAATCTTCCATCACAAGATCCTCCTTTGATTTGTCTAGCAGGAGAACTACAATTTCAACATATGTCTCCCCTTATCATCATTGAATGTCCTAGAGAGGGTCTTGTGAGTAAGTTTTAATTTCTTCTTGACTTCTAACATGCTAAAGTACAAAGTGTTGGGATCAATAATTATTTTTTACTTCCTACTCACTAATTATCCTAACTAACTTGGGGTAGCCTTCTACTGATCTGACACTATCACCAAGGAATCTATAGCTGATGTATTTCCACTATTTGATATTGTGACTAATGGAGACTCTTGGGAAGATGATAACATTGGTTGTTGAAGAGGTGCCTATGAAGATACACTTTCATCATTGGTTTACAAATCAATATTTTCACTAAGTATTTGGGTTACCCTAACTTCTACTGATGGTATAGTTGAAATAGTAGAAATGGGGTAAGTGGAATCAACATAATTAGTTATGCCTATTGGGGGAGTGGAGGATGGAATAGACACATGGTTTATGAATTTGGGAATTAGTGGAAGGGTGGAAGTTGAAGCATTGAATGTGTCAATTACATGTGTAGGACCACTTGAGATTGATGATGTGATAAAAGTGAGTTGAGATGAATATGAAATAATACTTATCTTAGGGGTTGGGGTAGCCTACAAAACTATAGCCAATATGACTAATTTTTTGGTAATGTACTATTGGGTAGTGTTGGGAATTAATGGAGATGTAATGGAAGTAATTATAAATGGAAGGGAAAATAGGAATATATCAAATGGGAAGGTGAAATAGGAGGAAGGGATAATAGAGTGGAAACTTGAGATTCCACTATTAGGGGACCCTGAGTATGTACTTGAATTAATTTTTTTGATTGAACTTAGCTTATTGATGTGGGTGGAATGGTAGGTGAAGTGGAGACAAGTGGAGGGGTTGACACTAGAGGTGGAGGTGCTGAAACTTATGAAACAATGGGGACCTAGGATACTTGAGGAGTGGAGACATCTAGTGGAGGTGTTGAAACCTCTTTTATAATATGGGTATGAGAAGGGAGAGTAATGGAAATAAAATTTAAGGCTATGGGATCTAAAACTATGGATCCCTATGCTGCTACTATTGTGTATTCTACTAAAAGATCAATTGGTTCATCTACAACTCCTCCTTGTCTACTTAATTCTCCTTTACTTGCCTTTATCTTCTTCTTCTTTCTCTTCTCAGGTTCCTCTAAAGATTCATTGGGGCCTTCCCCTAAAGGAGTGATACCTTCTAATTTGATCTTAGGATCTTCTCTTTAACCCTTATTATCTCCCTTGTGATTTACACACCCTTTTTCCTCAACCAATTAATAGTTCTATGATTATAGGGAATGCTCTATCAAACAGGGAGAAAGACTCAGGAACTAACCACCTAACTTGTGGTAGGGGTCTAGCAATGATCTATATAAGATACATTAGGTCTACTCTAGAGTCTTCATCCACCAAGTCATCAGGCACTAGTGCCAGATCATAGTAATTTTTTTGTAGGGACATCCTTGAATAGTCCCTCATTTTGACCATCTCTTCATCTTTACAATCTTCCCAAAAATATTTGTAATAGGGCACATGTTCATATATTTCCAATTCTAATGAAGTAGTGACCTTATTATATGGATCAAAATAAGTTCTAGAGTCCAGAGTCCTTGGTGTTACTTGGCACATCTCTACCTCTACAATTTTTGCCTTCAAGATAGATTAGCATGTGTAATAACAATGGAAATAGGAAAATGTATCCATATCTTGTGTCTATATAAAAAGAGTTTGTATGTCTCCATGAGTTGCCTGACCAACTCCAAAAATTCCCATATATCACTTACATATTGGGGAAATGTGTAGGGACAACCACTGAGTCTGAATGCCTTGATGTAGGAGTAGGTAGGGAACTGTATGAAGTAGGAAACCCATTTCGTGATCTCATCTTTTTATGCTTAGGATAACCTTATTTTCCCAATCTCTTGATTAAACATGAGAATGATGTTGTGCATGAAAGCATCAATGAATCTCTTGAATTGTTGTTTACTAGCCTATAGTGTGAGAGTAGGGTAGTAGTTATAAACTATGGTTATTTCCTTAAGAACTATATTGAGGCTCAGGAAAAATCTTCCTTTGGACAATATATAAACAATATATGATGTCATATAAAACTTATTTGTTATTTGTACCTCCATCAACTGGTTATGAATGGAATCACTTATCAATTAGGATCAATGTATGTATTGTTTATTTTCTTGGATGGTCCATATATACTGGCACATCAAATCTTGATAACACTTAGCATGAAAATTGCCAGTGACTCTGCGTAGTAATGTCATAATGATAAATACTATGTTGATGAAGTCAGGGTCAAGATCCATAAACATTTCCTCTTTCTCACTGTAGACTTGTCTTTTATCAATGTCATAATGTTGGGCCATTATTAGGACCTATTCAAGGCTTTGAAGAGTTAGTGGGAAGGTTGTAACTTGTGGAAGACTAGAGTCATAAATAATCTAGGTCTAATCATTATTTAAATTTGTATTTATCCTAGCCAAAAAATCCCCTAGGTCAATATGAACCAAATATGTATCTTTTATTTATGCCAGATTGGACACCAAATAATAATTCAATCGAGGGCCCTTAGATTTAAACTTCATTTTCTTGGGAGGCATGAAAACTAAAGTTATTGCTTATAAGAAATCAACTGTGCAAATTGGTGGGATTTTTAGGTGTCTAGAGCACTTGTACTCTTTGTTGGAACTTAGAGGTGCTTGAAGCATGTCCAATTCCCATGGTGTTTGAGGGTTGTGATATTTTCAATGGAAGTAGGAGGTGCTTAAGTAGGTCCACTTTCTGTGGTGCACTAGAAGTCAGTGAGGTCAAATTTTATTGAGGCCCATTAGATCTTTAATGGAATTGAAAGGTGCTTGAGCATGTCCAGTCTCCATAAAAATGACAGGGAATATTTGTATGGAATATTATCTTTTTGAAAGGAAGTACATTCTTCAAGAATATTTGGTTAGCCTTGGAAAATGCTGACTTTGAGTGTAAAATCTTGGAGGGAAAATGAAGGGGATTTTGGTAGATTAAAGTTCTTTTGATGAATGCAAAATATTGGAGGGAAAATGAAGGGGCTTTTGGTAGATTAAAGTGCTTTTGAATCATAAAACCTTAGAAAAACCCTGGACTACCCTAGACACATGATTTTAACCATAGATTACAAATAATTAATAAGATAACTACATAAACATGAAGAATCAAATCCTAAAATAGTTGGTAACCCTAAAGCAATGCCATGAACAAAACAACAAAATATATGAAGCTTTTGCAAAAAACTAATAACAAAACTCAAAAAATGTTTAAAACTTAGGAAATAATGGTAAAAATGCAAGGAAAATCTTGTATATGATGTGGCTTAGAAGTTAAAAAATTGGCTAGGTGTTTATTTACATGTGGATTGAGGTTAGATTATGTGGCACAAGTAACTAGAGCTCTGAAAACATGATTAGCAAATAGAAAATGATACTAAAATCCCCAAAATACTTGATTAAATAGTTGAAAAACCCTGCAATCAATGTGAGTTATGATGGCTGGTGGTGGAGGTTGGACCTAGTTGAAGCATGTCCACTCTCCATAGGAAGACTTGTCTTGGTAAGAAGCGGGACTTGATGTGCACTTTACACATTTAAAAATGTGCAATAACACTTTAGGTTTCACATTTTGTGGGAAGGGGTTTAGTGAGTAGTTGGTGGAGGTTGGAACTTCTTGAAGTAGGTCAACTCTCCATGAAATCAAAATGTGATTTGGTGGAAGGAAGAACCCACAAGGAAATTTACATGTTTACAATGTGAAAAGTGCACTCAGGGTTCTACATCCCATGACTTTCTAATTGGTAAGTGGTTAGTAGGAGGTGAAAACTATGGTGTACTTCACATGTTTTGCAATTGTGTAATATGCATCTAAAGTTATAGGTTCTATAAAAAATGGGGGGTTATGAATTTGGTAGAATCCAAGACCTGTCACGCACTTTGTAGGTTATGAAATATGCAAAGTGCATACCAAGTTCTAGATTCTTCCAGCTTGGGTACATGGTAGGATCCAGAGCCAAACATGCATTTTGCACATTGTGAAAATTTTCAAAGTGCATGGTGAGTTCCAGGTTCCATTGGTTCTTTAGGCATTGGTATTTTGTGGGATTTGGAGATTGAAGTGTATTTTTCATGTTTCAAAATGTGCAAAGTGCATGTCAGGTTTTGATTTCCACCAAAAGAGAAATTGGGTGCTTTGTAAGACTTGGAATATATGAAGCAATTTGTGCAAGTGCAAATTGCTATTAGGACCCCTGCTCCTCAAGAGCACACATGATTACCTTTGTATAAGCAACTAAACACAGAATTTAACCAGAAGTAATAAGTAACTAGAAATCAGAAACAACACAGAATATGAGAGACAATACCCAATTGTATTAATACTCATCTAGAAGGAAATACAACAAAGAAGATGCCACAATATTCTTCACACTCCTCTAGGGCTCCCACACCTCTAGGGCATACAATAATCTCCTTCAAGAGTTCACTCTCTCAATCACGGTCACAACAAACAACTCAAACACAAAGTTGTTGTTCACCTCAACCAGTCAGTATCAATACTACCCATACCACAGAGTATACACACATACTCCAAGTCCAAGTACACAATGTAGTCCAAGTAGATCTCACCTGATCTTGCTACCTATTGTGTTGTTGATCTCCCTAATCTTGCTGCCACCTGCAAATCAACTTGGTTTTGCAACACCTGCAAACCTAGATCATACACATACACACACACACACACACACACCTGCAAATCAACTGACCTTACTTACCATGTAGATCTCACCTGATCTTGCTATACCATAGATCAACCTGGCCTTGCACACCTGCCGACTGAGATCATACACCTGAGAGAACCCTTGTCCTTGCCTCACCAAGTCCTTCTGATTCTCCCTCTTGAGGATTTTATCCTTCAAGGATCCTTTTACAAATAAAGGATGAATTACAATACAACCCATGAGTCTATTAAATAGATCTCATACAAAAAATAATTAGACTTCTAATTACAATAATTAGAACCACAGATCCAAGACTAAAATTAGTCTTTACATGCAAACTGGCCATTCAACAAACTAACTATTCATGTAATAAATAGTTCTGGAATGCACAGGTGATTGACGTCAGTCCCTATCTATTTGGAGGTGACCGACTCCTGATCGATGTCAGTTGCTACCTGTCCACCACTGATCGACGTCAGTCGGCCTAACTGACGTCAGTAATTGTGACACTCAGCAACCTCCATGTTTGCATCTGGGTGAAGCTTTTATCTCCATAACCTGACAACCTCCCACTTGGAGATAAACAACTACACCTATACCTGTACCTGTATATCATCTAATTTGTTTCCTGGCTTGTATCCCTCTTCAAGCTCAATCTTGAAGACCAACCACCACAATGAACCCCGTGATGCTCCACCTGTCATCCAACTAACCTGCCACATCTGATTCTACATACCCATGTAGAGAAGTCCCTGACCTTACATAACATGAATCCCTACTGCTAGTCCCTCTCAAATACCTGAGAACCCACTAAACTGCCCTCCAGTGCTTCTTTCCCGAATTGACTACAAACTTGCTAACAACACCCACTACTTGGGAACCTCAGATCTAGTACACATGTACTTAACCTCATTATGTGAATCAGGACACTTTTCATAGAACTGTCCAACCATCAGCATGGTAACTAGTTTCACACAATCATCTGGAGACAAAATCAACCTGTGACCTTCCATGTCTCTAGAACACACTCATGCCAAAGAATTTCACTGCTTCCAAATTCTTCATGACATACCTCTGAACTAACTTTACCTTTAGCTCAGAAAAACCCTACATGTGTGACCCTGCAACAAACAAACACACAACATACAGTAACAGGATAATGTTGCAATCATCATCCAACTTGGTAAAGTAAACACAATGGTTACATTGACATTGACTAAAGCCATGCTTTGTCATACCCCTGTCAAACCTCCATTGTCCTGCAGCTTCCTCAAGACCATATGACCTGGCCTTCTGTCTCACATGTCCATTCTCTCTCTTCTTTAACCAAGGAATCCATTTATCTTTCAGTGCTTTCATCCCAACTGGAAACTCTACCAAATCTTCTATTTGGTTCTGCATCCTAGGAATCAAATTCCTCATTCATGCCATGCTCCCACTGTTTCTTGGATCCTACTTGCTCTGTAGTGAGCAACAAGTATAAAGAAGGGGAATAACAAATTTGAGGCTTACTTACCCTTTTAGTCCTCCATATGGGCATTTGAGACTCCTTGACAGCTTGATGTCCACCCAAAATCCATTCCAGTGATCGACCTTGGTCACCACCTAGTTTGCATCCGACCGACGTCAGTTCCATGTGACTACCCTAACTGTCAACACCGATTCCTTGACCGACGTCGGTGTCCACCTATCACCGACGTTGGTTCCCTGATCGATGTCAGTCTTACCCTGCCTGACACCATCGACTCTAGTTTGCACATGACTGATGTCGGTACCTACCTATTCAACATCATTTCTCACCTGACCGACGCCGGTAACTATGTTCTCCTGTGAGTGATGACTTTTTACCCATGAGCTCTCTTTGGATCAAAACCCTATCTAAACTACCCTACTCAGAGTTATTCAGTCTTCTCTACTGATCTCTATCCATCATCTCCTCCATGAACACCAAGGCTTTCTAGTTCTTAAGTTTGTCAAAGACATCTGTCTTCTTCTTAAGAACATGCATCTCTTTTTTACTCATGTGACCAAGCCTACAAAGCCACATCTTTGCAATAGAAGGAAAATTAGTAATATAAGTAGATAGATAAAGAATACCTACTTTCTTACCACTTGCTAATTTAAGTGCATCCACTATGAGAGTTACTATGCATCTCTCATCACCCAACTTTCTTGAGATTAGACTCCTCTCTAAGAATGGGACCTGCATGACCTCCTTCAACACCCATGTGTTGGCTGTCTGCAATTTTAGCCATACTACACCTTTGCCACCAATTTGACAAGGCTCACCAACCCCTAAATAAATTTTTCCAAAGTCTCTAAAGACATTAACATGGAAAAATACTCTATTTTGAGCTGCATGGAAAGAGGCAATAGAATCTATAAACCAAGATTCTACTTTATCCAAGGAACATACTAGAGCATCTTGTGCAACAACACCTGCAACATCTGCTTCTTCAGTTCCTTCATGCTAATCTTCCACCAACCAACAATCTTTCTTTACCTTCTCTTTCTTTCCTCTATAATTGATTATTCTTACCATTGAATTCCTCCATTCTCAGCTTACTTTCTTTTGCCATTACTATACTCCCACTCCAACAGAAACCCCTATGAGTGACCTATAATCAAAAACACTTAACAGGATTGACCACCTGTTAGTGTACCTAACCCACTCTGATACCACTCATCAGTGGTATCACACTCTTGAACCTACAACCAGGCTCTGATACCACTTTTTATGACCCCTACTCCTCAAGATCACACATGATTATGTTTGTATAAGCAACTAAACATGGAATTTAACTAGAAGTAATAAGTAACTAGAAATCAGAAACAACATAGAATATGAGAGATAATACCCAATTGATTAATACTCATCCAGAAGGAAATACAACAAAGAAGATGCCAAAATATTCTTCACACTCCTCTAGGGATCCCACACCTCTAGTGCATATAATAATCTCCTTCAAGAGTTCACTCTCTCAATCATGGTCACAACAAACAACTCAAACACAGAGTTGTTGTTCACCTCAACCAATCAGTATCAATACTGCCAGTACCACAGAGTATACACACATACTCCAAGTCCAAGTACACAATGTACTCCAAGTAGATCTCACCTGATCTTGCTACCTATTGTGTTGTTGATCTCCCTGATCTTGCTGCCACCTGCAAATCAACTTGGTTTTGCAACACTTGCAAACCTAGATCATACACACACACACACCTGCAAATCAACCAACCTTACTTACTAAGTAAATCTCACCTGATCTTGCTATACCACAGATCAACCTGGCCTTGCACCCCTGCCGACTGAGATCATACACCTGAGAGAACCCTTGTCCTTGCCTCACCAAGTCCTTCTGATTCTCCCTCTTGAGGATTTTATCCTTCAAGGATCCTTTTACAAATAAAGGATGAATTACAATACAACCCATGAGTCTATTAAATAGATCTCATACAAACAATAATTAGACTTATAATTAAAATAATTAGAACCACAGCTCCAAGACTAAAATTAGTCTTTACATGCAAACTGGCCATTCAACAAACTAACTGTTCATGCAACAAACAGTTCTGGAATGCACAGGTGACCAACATCGGTCCCTGTCTATCTAGAGGTGACCAACGTCAGCCGATTGCTGAACGATGTCAGTTATTACCTGTCCACCACTGATTGACATTGGTTAGCCTAACCAATGTCGATGACTGTGACACTTAGCAACCTCCATGTTTGCATTCGGGTGAAGCTTTTAGCTCCACAACCTAACAATTGCATCTAAAGTTTCAAATTTGGAAAGAAAAAAGGAAAAATGGGTTTTTTTGGAGGATTCAAGGTTTTTCCTAAAAATAAAGGGGGGATCCCTTAGGGTGTTATATGTAATGATATTTTTGTGACAAAAATATCGACAAAAACTAATAACATGATCATGTTAATAATGTGATCATGTTATTTAAAACTAATAACATAATCATGTTCTCTATGTTTATTAGATCATTAGTGAGTATGACATTATTTTATTCATGTGTGACATGATATTTTCATATTTGATTAATGATCAAAAACATCTAGGTGGTTTCAGTAACCATTAGATAGTTCACTCCAACCTTAGCTAGAAAATGAAATTGAACCCAACTATAGGGAATGTCTTTGGCATAAAAATCATATTTATTTAATATTCTAAATAAAATCAATAAATGACTAGAACACGGTCTAGAAGAGTTAACAAAAGCCTTATGGGCTTTTGTAAAAACATTTGAGGTATTAGGTAAGGGACCCACTCTCCCCTTAACTTTTCATTATCTTCGTTGAATCCCCAAATTGATCCTTAAAATTAACAATCATTGAAGGGGAAATCAAAGGCTTGAAATCATCCTTAAAAATCCTAGCCTCCCACTCATATATTTTAGATAAAATTATCCTATTTGATTGTTTAGATATTAGAGAGGAAAGAGGATTCAAATGATTCCTAGATCAACTATGAAGCACAAGGTCAAAAAGTTAGTCTTGAGAAATATAAAGTTTTTTTCATGAATGTTTCCCCTAGAAGACATAAATAATTATTGATGTCATATGATTTCCAATTGACTACCTCCTACATAAATAACTTTAGGTCCCCCTCTTCACAAGGACACAAAAATATAAAAATTAGACATCAATGATAAAAATATGCTAAGTAAACTCACTTCATTGAACATAAAAAAATATTGGCAAGAAGGATAAAAAGTCATTAAAATTGTCCTCTAATCCCTAAAAGGAGTGATGATTTATCTAAATAAAATAATCATAAATTTCTTATTGAAATGGGCCACGACTAAAAGGAAATTCCATGTCATGGAATAGAGCTAAGTATGTACACAAAAAAAGGTGAGTGGAGCAAGAATGAAATATTTATGAATTTGTTGAGTTGTGGACCTAAAAGCTTCACTGCTGAGCTCATGTGGATGTTGCTGGGCTTAACCAGTAACCGGCATCGGTTAACAAGTAACCAGCATCAACAGTATCATCGACATTAGTCAAGCGTGGATCAGACTTGACCGACATCGGTCAGAGATCGATTGATGTCATTCATATGCTGGCTGACGTCGGTCATATGCAGACTGATAGCGACTGATGTTGGTCACCTATGTGTGTGCATTTGCATGCATTTCCAAAATTAGATTTGTTTTAATTTTAGGAGGACAGAGTGTTTGCATGTAAAGACTTATTTTAGTCTTGAGTCTATGTTTCTAATTATTGTATGCCTTGGATCTTATTTAAGAGACCCATGGGGCATGTATTGTAATTAAGTTGTAAGCAAGATCAATTAGATCTATAAGGTGTAAGATCAAGAAGATCTGTTGAGAATAAGGGAATAACAACTCATTATTGAGTTGATTGTAATTGATTGTGAGAGAGAACTCTTGAGAGAGAAATACTGTACACCCAAGAGGTGTGGAAAGAGTGAGATTTCTTCATTGTATTCTGGAAGAGTTTAATAAAAGATTGGTTGTTTCTTGTATCTCCTATTATTTGTTATTTCATTTTTTTTAGTTACTTATTACTTCTAGTTTAATTTTGTGTTTAGTTGCTTATACAAAAGTAATCAATTGTACTCCAAGTTCCTAACAAGTGTTATTAGAGTGGGTTAGTGATTGTTGATTATAGGTTCACTCACAGGGGTTTTTGTTTGAGTGGGAGCAAAGCAATGGCAGAAAAAAGTAAGCTAAGAATGGAGAAATTCAATGGCAAGAATTATCAATTATGGAGGATACAGATAGAGGATTATTTGTATCAGAAAGATCTATTTTTACTGTTGGGTGGGGTTCAAGTAAGCCCACAGATATGCAAGATGAAGAATGGAATGTTCTTGATAGAAAGGCTCTTGGATCTATAAGGTTGAGCCTGGCATCTTCTATGATTTATAACTTATCACAGGAAAAGACAACGGTAGAGTTAATGGATACTCTAGCAAACTTATATGAAAAACCCTCAGCTTCAAATAAGGTATATCTTATGAAGCAATTATTTAGTTTGTAAATGTAGGAAGGTGGATCTATATATAGTCATCTTAATGATATCCATGAAATTATAAATCAGTTAAATTTAGTCAAAATAGTTTTTGATGATGAAATTAAGGCTCTCTTAATCTTATGCTCTTTACCTAAAAGCTGGCACAACTTGGTAATGGAAGTAAGTAATACTGCATTTGCTTCAAATATCTTGAAATTTGATGATTTTGTTAGTGTAATTTTGAATGAATGAATTCGTGGGAAAAGCATAGGGAAAACATCAGGTAATGCTTTAAGTATTGAAAGCAGGGGAAGGTAAAGAGAGAAGGGCAAGCAAGGGGAATCAAGGTCAAATATGGGAAGGAGATCCAAATCTAGAAATGGTAGAATAACCTGTTGGAATTGTGGAAAGAAAGGGCATGCAAAGAAAGATTGTTGGTTGAAGGATAACAAAGAAAATCAGCAAGAAGATAATAAGGAAGCAAATGTTGCAGGTATTGTTGCACAGGATGCTCTTATATTTTCTTTGGATAGTTAAGTAGAATCATGGGTTTTAGATTCTGGTGCTTCTTTCCATGTAACCCCAAATAATTTTTTTTTCAATGATTATGCCCATGGAGACTTTGGAAAAGTTTATTTAGGGGATGGTGAGCCTTGTCAAATTGTTGGTAAAGGAAAAGTGCAGCTGAAATTGCAGAATGACAACACATGGGTGTTGAAAGATGTCATGCATGTACCCATATTGAAGAGGAATTTGATTTCTACAGGAAAGTTGGGTGATGAGGGTTGCATAGTAACTCTCATAGCTTAATCTTGGAAAGTTTCCAAGGGTGCACTTGTATTAGCAAGAGGTAAGAGAGTAGGTACACTTTATCTATCTACTTGTGTTACTGATTATTCTCCTATTTTATCTACTTTAGATGTAGATGCAAAGATGTGGCACTATAGGCTTGGTCACATGAGTGAGAAGGGAATGACTGTTCTTAAGTCAAAAGGTAATCTTTCAGATTTGAAAAGCATAGATCTAGATTTTTGTGAGCACTATATTTTTGGGAAATAAAGGAAAGTGAGGTTTCTCAAAACTGGGTCAACAAAGAAGGAGCACAAGTTGGAGCTTGTTCACACAGACGTGTGGGGACCAGCTCAGGTAGCTTCTATTGGAGGATCACAATATTATGTTTCTTTCATTGATGATGCTACAAGAAAGGTATGGGTTTATTGCATAAAGAGGAAATCTGATGTTTTTGACACATTTAAGAAATGAAAAGCTTTGGTTGAGAATGAAATAGGTTTGAGATTGAAGTGCCTTAGATCTGACAATGGTGGTGAGTACTACAACATTAAATTTAACAATTACTATTCTATGAGTGGAATACGTAGGGAAAGGATGGTTCTAAGGACACTTCAGCAAAATGGAGCTGCTGAAAGGATGAATAGAATAATAATGGAGTGTGCACAGAGTATGAGGTTTCATGCTGATTTGCCCTTAAAGTTTTGGGCAAAAGCTATAGATACTGCAGTTTACCTAATTAATAGAGGACCTTCTACTACACTAGATGGTGGAATTCTAGAAGAGGCTTGGATAGGTAAAAAGGTAGATTTTTTAATTCTTAGAGTTTTTGGTTTTGAAGCTTTTGTGCACATTGATAAAGAAAATATAAGAAGCTAGATGCTAAATCCATGTGGTGCACTTTCATTGGTTATGGCTTTGGAGATTTTAGATTCTGATTGTGGAATTTAGAAACTAATAAAATTATTAGAAGTCGTAATGTAGTTTTCAATGAGAAGGGGATGTATAGTGATCAGCTTAAGAGGTTGAATAATTCTGAGCAAGGCAATCTTGATTTGGATGAGGTAATGATCCAAAATGAGCTTGTGGGTAAAAATCATTAGTCACAGGAAAACTTAGGAATCAACATCAGTCAGGTAGTAATTAATGTCGGTCACACAAGAACTGATGTTGATCAGATAGTAACTAACGTCGGTCAGGTAGAGACTGATATCAATCAGGTAGAATCGACGTCGGTCGGGTGCAGATAGAGAGATGACCGAGATCGGTCACTGATAGAATGAAATTTGGGTGGATGACAATCTGTTAATGAGCCTCAAATGCCCATAAGGAGGACTGTAAGGGTATGTAAACCTCCAATTCATTATTCCCCTTCTTTATACTATGTGTTGCTAACTGATGGTGGAGAACTAGAAAGTTTTGATGAGGCAATACAAGTAAAATCCAAGAAATAGTGGGAGCATGGCATGAATGAGGAAATTGATTCCTTGGAAGAAAACCAAACGTGGAATTTGGTTGAGTTGCCAACCAGAAAAAAACCACTAAAAAATAAATGGGTATATAGGTTAAAGGAAGGAGAGAATGGAAAATTGAGACATAAGACCAAGTTGGTAGTAAAGGGATTTGCACAGAAATTAGGTATTGATTTTGGTGAAATTTTTTCTCCTGTAGTAAAGATGACTTCTATTTGGACTGTATTGTCTTTAGTTGCTATTGAGGATTTGCATCTTGAGTAGCTTGATGTTAAGATAGCATTTCTTCATGGAGATTTGGATGAAGAGATATATATGGATCAGCCAGAAGGTTTTGAGGTCATAGGTAAGGAGAAACTTGTGTGCAGGTTGAAGAAAAGCTTTTATGGTCTTAAGCAAGCTCTAAGGCAATGGTATCTAAGGTTTGATAGGTTTATGACAGAGCATGGCTTTAGTAAATGTCAATCTAACCATTGTGTTTATTTTACCAGATTGGATAATGGTAGTTATATTATCCTATTGTTGTATGTAGATGATATGCTTGTTGCAGGTTCACACATGCAAAAAATTACTAAGCTAAAGGTAAAATTAGCTCACACATTTTCCATGAAGGATTTAGGAGCAGCAAATAAAATCCTTGGCATGAGTATTAATAGAGACAGGAAAAATCACAGGCTGATTTTGTCTCAAGAGGATTATGTGAGTAAGGTGTTGGAGAGGTTCTATATGCAGGATGCAAAACCGGTAAGCACACCTATGGCTGGACACTTCAAGATGAGTAAAGAACAGTGTCCTAAATCACGTGATGAGGTTGATTACATTAGTAAAGTTCCATATGCTTCAGTAGTTGGGAGCTTGATGTATGCAATGGTATGTACTAGACCTGATATTGCCCAACTAGTGGGAGTTGTCAGCAAGTTTATGGCCAATCTAAGAAAGGAGCACTTGAAAGCAATTCAGTGGATTCTCAAATATTTGAGAGGGACCAGTAGTAGGCATTTATGCTATGGAGGGTCAAACACTTCTCTACATGGGTATGTAGATTCAGATATGGCAGGTGACTTGGATGGTAGGAGAAGCACCACAGGATATGTGTTCACTGTTGGTGGAACAGTGGTTAGCTAGATTTCAAAGTTGCAGAAGGTTATTGCCCTATCTACTACAGAGCCAGAATACATTGTAGTCACAGAGGCTAGCAAGGAAATGATATGGATGACTCAATTCATAGAAGAGTTGGGAAAGGAGCAAGAGAGTTACAAATTGTACAGTGATAGTCAAAGTGCAATTCATTTAGCAAAGAATTCAGCCTTTCATTCAAGAACCAAACATATACAGCTTAGGTACCACTTCATTCGACAGGTATTGGAGGATGGACAGTTGAAGTTGGAAAAGATCCATATGGATAAGAACTCTAAAGATATGTTAACAAAGCTGGTAATAAAGGAGAAGTTGAATCTTTATTCAACTTTTGTTGGTCTTCAAGATTGAACTTGAAGAGGGAGAAACAAGCCAGAGAAACAAGACAGAGGATGTTGCTATACATGTATAGGTGCAGCTGTTTATATCCAAGTGGGAGATTGTTGAGTTGTGGAGCTAAAAGCTTCACTATTGAGCTCATGTGGAGGTTGCTAGGCTTAACTAGTAATCAACATCAGTTAATAGATAATCAGCATCGGCAGTATCACTGACATCGGTCAAGAATGGATCAAAACTGACTGACATCAGTAAGAGATCAGTCGACATCGGTCATATATAGATTGACAGTGACCAGTATTGGTCATCTGTGTGCATGCATTTGCATGCATTTCTAGAATTAGATTTGTTCTAATTTTAGGAGGACAGAGTGTTTGCATGTAAAGACTTATTTTAGTCTTGAGTCTGTGTTTCTAATTATTGTATGCCTTGGATCCTATTTAAGAGACCCATGGGGCATGTATTGTAATTAAGTTTTAAGCAAGATCAATTAGATTTGTAAGGTGTAAGATCAAGAAGATCTGCTGAAGAGAAGGGAATAACAACTTGGTTATTGAGTTGATTGTAATTGATTGTTAGAGATAACTATTGAGAGAGAAATACTGTACACCCAAGAGGTGTGGGAAGAGTGAGATTTCTTCATTGTATTTTGGAAGAGTTTAATACAAGATTGGTTGTTTCTTGTATCTCCTATTATTTGCTATTTCATATTTTCTAGTTACTTATTACTTTTTGTTTAATTCTGTGTTTAGTTGCTTATACAAAAGTAATCAATTGTACTCCAAGTTCCTAACATAATTCACAACAAATGCTTGGGGCCAAATTTTATTGGAGAATGTAAAAATAATAAGACTAGACATATGTCATTATGCTTAGAATAACTATCTACTCTTCGATGGTGAAAATTTGTTTCATAATAACTCAACTTATGCAAGGTTCTCACATATGAAACTTCATCACTTCAGCCTAAAGGTATATTTATGAGAACTTTATTTGGGAAATTGTATATAATAGTAATGCTAAATTTTGGGTTTATTCATGGTAATGACATCATGTCTTGATTGATTTTTATGATCCTATTAAATCATAATACTATTTGATAGGAGCATGGGAAACATTGGTGTGCATTCATCAGACTTAAAAAAAGTCTCAATGTAGGACCCAAATGTGATGGAAATTCATACAAGAGGATCCAATTACCTTAATGAAATTATTTTCTAAAGAGTATTACCCTTAAAAAACTCAAATGTCATGGTTAGATAGATTGGTGAGAGGTCAAAAGATATAATGTAAGGTAAAGGTATGAATTAGCTTCTATGATCCTTCCTAATGAACATTATTAGACCATTAAATTATTTTGGATTGCTTTTAGCACTTTCAAAGCTAAATTTTTTACTTCAATATATTGTTCTCATTAAATACGAGCATAGGATAAGTTGTATATAAATGGAATGTATAGACTAATTTGCTTACCCTTTTGTGCAATGGAAAAAAACTATATAGATAATCTATTATTACACTACTAATTTTCCATGATTATATGGAGTTTCCTACTCACCAAGTTATGTTTAGGTTGGATACACTCCAAATAAGTGAAGGTGACATTTTTTGGGGATTTGACATGGTATCCATATCTAGGATTCCTGGTTGCGCTAAGGCAATTAAAAATAATTCAAATCATGATGGATAGAGATGATAGTGTATTATAAAAATAATAAATAATTTTAATTATATATTATATTTGTAATATTTTGAATGTGAATGTGATGATAGAGGAGTCATATATTCTCTCTGTAATGTATGTGTCCATGTAATTAAGTATTGAACTGTTCATTATCAAATATTAAGCTTAATAAGTTCCTTGAATTTTGGGAATGTAATTAAGATGTGTGACAAAGATAATCTTTTTATATGAGATTGTATCACTTGGTAATAACCTATAATTGGTTTTGGCATACTTAGTGTAGTAATACTTAGAGATTTATTAGGTAGATGGATTTCATTTTTTTGGTGTTTAGCGTATTGAGTGTGCCATCTTGGACTAGTAGTAAGCTTGGAATTATTAAATGGGATGATATATATTGAGTGTTGTCTAATTACTTCCCTTGGATGTATAATTATTCATATGTTCATTTACTTGTATATGTGTTGGAATTACTCTTATGGTAGCATGAGTAGATAGAGTTATTCTTTAGTGGTTTTCAACCTGTGATGGAATATGGAGACCTTGCATGTTTCAGCTTGTCTATAAATGAGACAAAAGGAAGTCTATTGGTGATTGATCCTAGGTGGCAATATACTAATCAAATGTAAAGAAAAAAATTATTCAATATAGAACTATAATGTGAATAAAGGAAATAAATTTGATTGGATACTTTCTAAATATACTCATATTACTTATAGCATATCAAATTAGCTTACACTTAAATATGGCTTACCGCATCTACACATATAATAGAGTTAATGCATGCAACATCACTACATAAAAAATTGAATCACTAAAATGATGCAACCTAATAATAGAGTCAAATTTAACAATATAAAACCTAATTATATTTTATATTTAATGTAATATTATATTTACTATATTATAATGTTTTAATCCATAATAAATTTGTTTAATATTATATTATAGACTATATTTTTTATATAATATTCATTATTTAATATAAGAAGGCCTCATTTTAGCTACACATCAGACTTGGGCCTTTCTTTTAATCACATAGTATCTGATGAAGTCCTCATCTACCATTGACAATAGAAAAGTCCCAATCATATATGCCACCACCATGTGAGTTGTATACCCCTTTATAATGGGTACATAACATCTAAATCAAATAGTTTCCTTAATAATATGTTTGTTTCACTATATGTGCCATGTAGGGTACACTATCATCTAAAATACCCTATCATTGTCCCTCACCATCATAGCTATGCTCAACTTCATAACACCTAAAATACCCTATCAATGCCCCTCATTGGCATCATGGATGCATGCAGTATACAAGACAAAGTCTTCCATGTGAATGCCTTCTCTGAACATTAGCAACATTGCATTATTGATTAAAATTACATATGGGACATAGAGATCTAATGAAATCAATTAAAATATCATGCCATCCTCATGCACACTAGACAAAAAATAATATCCAAACCAATATACTACCAACTTGCTTTATTATAAGGGACATATATAATTCTATACTACTATTACAATGAAGTGTCAATTTAAATTTTAACATAACCATGTGTGCATGTGTAAATTATATTGGATAAGTATTATCCATATGTCATTGCAAATAAATATGGTTGTCTACAAAATGTTAACATGTTCATCAAATCTAATAGATATGTTTATACTATTTTGTACATCTGACTTGTGTTTATCTCTAAGTACATTTCAAGATCCAACCCTATCTATATGCATAACCATGTTAGACACATGCATACTTTGAGTTGGTTATGAAAGTTACAATCATGCAAGTGTGACTAATATGGGCCTTATTTGTGTATATTTTGCATATCAAAGTTAGGGCTATCTATGAGTTAAAGACATTACTTGAAGAACATGCATACATATGTGTCATGCCAATGAAATTTTCATCTATATCTGGTCAATCAGGGGTTCAAAAAACATATGTAACTTATGTGCATGAAGTTTTGATATGTCCAAGTATGGAATCATGAGATGCAACTGTATTTCACACTAAAACTAGGGCATGCCTAATCGAGCATTCATTGAGATGGTCAAGTGTGATCCCATATTTAATTATATTTTATATGCAACTATTTTTATATACTACATGCCATTTTTGTTTGACATTTTATAGTGGAAAAAATGTAATTGTATTGTCACTAACCCATATTTTGGCATATGTCACTAAAAACCATCATAAATTAGTACCAACAGTCGATCCCAACCTAAATCCAATATAATCAACCCTGCATAAATAAAAACATAGTTCATGAAATGAATGGATCACATGCATTCTTTAGTTTATTTTAAACTACTATAGTATGGTCTCATTCATACAATCATTCAAAATTTCTAAGTACTCATCCTTTTATTCTACTTATTATATTTATCATACGTCACTTGTCAAATTATTTCAATCAATTTGAGTATTTTACATTTATATGTATTCTTGAATGCCATATCTACCAATTTTAAATTATTTTACTAGTTTTTATCCTATTAGGGATTATAAAACCATGTATTAGGGTGAAACATGTTAGTGAAATAGTGCATTGTTCAAACTAGTTCAAACCCTAGGTCTCCATTAGGTTTTCATCCTTATAATGATTCATATTTTTTTATTAGAGTTTTAGATCTTATCTCTAATTTTCCTATGTAGATGACAATAAATATTTTCACATTTGGCCCTAGCCTTATACATACTAGGCCATCTAAAAGGGTTAGTTCCATTGTCTCTCTAAGACGTAGTGATAGACTAAGTGGAGCCCATATAGAACATAACCAGATGTCTTCATCTAAAATGGATATAACGAATGCTTCTTCTCATTTTGATGTTTTAATTATTCATGAATATGTGCAAACATATGATTATGTTGATATTCCTCCATTATAACATGATAATAATGATTATCATAATGAACATGCTAATTTAGATAATTATGAAGGCATGAATACAATTGATCTTAGTGAATTTAAGGGGGTAAGACCTGACTAAGTTAAAGCTTTGACTATTTTTTGTCAAGGAATCTATAAATATGCTAAAGACATAAATATAAAAGTGTAATTGATCTTATCATGTAAATCCACACTCCAAGATAAGTTTGATACACCTTAGGCACAATAAGAAGAGTGATTTACAATTGTCAAACTTTTGAGTTAGTATTTCCTCTTCAGGTGTTAAGACCTCTACTATTATTACTATTTCTACATTAACACCTCTAGTGATATATGGGAAATCCACCCAAAGTGTGTGGGTATTACAAGGTTTCCAACATATTTCTATTCATATTACTATGCAAAGGAATTTACCCCTCTTATGATGACTATGCATGTTACATCAATAGCCATGCCTACTGTAAACATTATAAATATTCATTTTTTAAAATTAAAACCCTACTTTTACATAGATTAGATGTACAAAATGTTTCTTTGGATTAGTACCAAGGACTGAGGGGTATTCATTCTACCAAATTTTCTTAGGGCACAGTCCCAACTTCATCCCTTTTTGGTATTTTATGGGCTTTGTACCTTGGTGAATGGCTAGGTATTACCTTTTACACAATCATTATCACCATTAAACTAAAATCTACTTGATATTCATATTCATTTATTCAAGATGTAACATAATTACTTGTCTTACATGCTTCTATGTATCATCTCAATCTCCAATTTCATGTTTTATATACTTGCATCTACTTACAAGTAGGCTTTTTATTTGTTGAACATTCATTCCTTTTCCTCACCTTCACTAACCACATTTTTTTTCATTTGCATCTTATAAAAAAATATGGGTGTTCAAATTATGAGACATAGATTCCAAGAAAGGAAAATTTCAAAGGAAATGCTCAAACAAACCTTTTAGAAAAATGATGTAGGTACTTTTGCCATGATTTGTAGCATTTTGGGTGAGGGTGTGTTGATAATATATGGGAATTGATATCCCATGTAACCATTGAATAATATTTTTAGTTGAAGCTAGTTGGTTTGGTAAAGAATGAAAATCCTATCAAAATCAAAATTTAGGAAGGGAGAATGGTTATTCAATGGCATATAGTAGAGAAAGAGATGAGGAGTCATCACCAAAATAAGAATTGGGAGTGTTATGGAAGGATATACAACTAGTGCATAATAATTTAGAGTCATTATATTCCCACTACAAAGAACTCACATAGTATGTGAAGAAAATAAAAGATGTACGTAGGGAGAAACTCTTGGCAATTTTGAGCTCCATGCATTTTCATTTGATGAAGCAACTAAAATCCATGTAATAATCTCCCAAAAAATACATATTATAAAAACATATCCTGAGATAATAATTACATGTATTTATATCTTTAATATATAATGTCCATTATATCCAAGTATATATTATATATTAAATGGACAATTTCAATAGAAGCAACTAAATCTAGTTAATTTGATGTCATATTTCCCCAAAATATTGAGGAAATGTTTGCAAGGGGTTAACACACATGCACATGCACATGCACCTACCCCTATAAAAAATAGGTAATTTATAAGTTTTCCACTAATAAATAGAAGGAAATGGAAAATAAAAAACAATTAATATAGAAGAATCATAGCCATCTTCTAGCCCATGACTAAAACCTAGAAGTTGTGCTTAAGCATGATTGTAACATTGAATTTGGACTATATTAAGCTTTGTCTCATAGTTTAGAGGGACTAATCCTACCTAAAGCTATGTACTTATGTCATTAAAAATAAAAAATAAAACAATTCACTCAAAATTTCCTATTAAATGCTGACACATAAGAATATTTTTAAAAGGCATCACCTTGGTTAGAATATCATGTGCACAAACACAAATAAAAATATCTATGACATAGATAATGTAGATATTAAAAGCACACTTTTTAATTTTCATGTGTGTAGGTTATCCATGTTACACCACATAAGCTTCAAAATAGTTATTGAAATGAATACTACCATATCACCAAGATAGAAGAGTATTACAAAGAGAGATCTTGACAACAAATAATTAGTGATTAGAATTTGTTATTTAGTAGATCAATTTTATCATAGATATAAAACTTAATTTGATAATTAAAAAATATTTTTATTAAATATAATGAATTGTGAGGTGTTTTTGTCCTCTGTTATTGCTCTTATGTTTATAACTAATTTTCAATAAACAACATATTTGTTTAACATGATGTTAAAACCAAAACTAAATTTATTGGATCTAAAAGAGCATTATAAATGGATTTTTTAGAGAAATAATCATATGTTCATTATTATCCACTAAAATTTCCAAATCGATACAATATTCATGTAGGTGTTGGAAATTCACGAGGTTTTTGTTTAGAATATTTTAATAAAACAAACATTTTTTTGTGATATTTTCAATTTTCTTTCATTAGTTAATCTCTATGATTGTAGTTTCATAGTTTGATCATTTTCATTGCATCTAAAATACAAGTATATTTCCACCACTTCATCATTTATTGTATGTGTGTGTTGTATCTTTATACACTATAAGTATATTATCAATAAATAAACAAAATAAAAGGGATAGAATCATATTTGTATGATGTTTTAAACTTAAAGGACTGCCATTGCTCATGTTTTTTTCATTTTAGTTGGAAAATAATCTTTGAAAATCAAGTGTGTGTTTTCACATTCAAATTAGTTTCATAGCCATGTCAATGGGTATATTTTTTTATAAATAATGTAAAACTAGTTTACTTTTTAGTGCTTGAAATTGTTTTTGGTGGTGATGTCTACATTAGTAAGTTTACATTAAAGGTATAGATTCACCCATTTAATTTGTATGGTTTTATGTCCATTTTTTGTAAAAAAAATCATTTCTATTGGAAAAAATAAGAAGTATTCAGTTTTTTTTTAAAATAAAATTATTTGTGGTTCGTTGTCCTAATACAATAGATTGAGATACTCAATTTTTATAAACAATGCAGGGAATAGGGTTTTCGGTATTTTAATATGTTACATGCCATGTTTGATTTTTTTTGATGAAATAATGGGTGGGAAGAAAGAATGAATATTATTGACATTAAAGTTGTGTTTGATACATTTAATTTTAGAAATAAGTACATGTTAATGAATTAAGGCTTTCAAAATCCATAAAATTAATAGAATAGTTTTCGAAAACCTGCATTGTTGATATTTATCCATCAAAACTCATATTTTATGGATAAAAATTAACAATATAATTTTTATTTAAAGATTTTCTTATAATGAATATATGATTAAATTGTACTGAATTTTATCATGATATTGGTGACATCAATAGGAAGAAGCTTCAAAACTAATCAATCAATATAATACCTGCATTAAAATATAGGATGAAGGTTCATGAATTTGTAATTTTAGATATTAAAAATTTGTATTATGTACTTGATAATGATAAGTTTGACACACATTTAACAGACATGACTTGTACCCACAAATATTGTCCTGACATACCATTCTCTCACACCTAAATACTACCTTATAAGGTTTACCCTTCCATTTTGTTGTTACAACTCTTTAGGAACCTCACTATTAATCCTTCACAAAAAAATCTAAATCTTCAATTTAGTCTACCTATAGATAGGTTAGTGATGTCAAACTAAGTCAGTATCACTAGTTGATATTGACCTAAGACTGACATTACCAAGTCTCTCCTAGAAATGACTAATTTTAAAAATTAAACCTCTCTTTAAGGTTGGTCCATTTGCATAGGGTGTCAGTGGTATGTTGAATTACCCAATTGGACACAAACACACACACAAAAAGGTGGGCGAGGGGGGGGGGGGGTGCGAGGGCGGGGTTGTGGGGGTTTGTTGGGGGTGGGGGTGGTTCATTTGATTGAAGAATTGGCAATTATCTAGTACAAAACTATGCAATATTACATACTAAGTAAATATTACCTATTCTTCCTAATTTATGAGTGAACATATAAGAGAAATCGAGACCCAAGTACAAATGATACCAAATCCAGTTCAAAGTAAGCATTGTCATGTATCAAAGCCAAATCATTAGTTTCATTCATATCTAAAAATAAAACAATTGAAAAATCAAACTAGTTAGGAGAACTATTTGTAGTTTAATTTCCATTGTTATAGTATCATATACATAATCAATAGTCAATTACCATACGAGGTTGATTGGGGTCGACTCAGCACATTACATTTTTCAAAATTTTACAAGTTTTGAGCCCTCAAAAGTATAACTAGGGTTTTAGGTGAATGATATTTATTTTTGGAGTTTCATGTATCATAGTGTTTGACATCACACACATAAATTTTAAAGATATAGGAAGGTGAACGTATGGTCAATGACCCACATTTTGGCTTAGGTCGCTAATGAATTTAACATAAATCAGTATTGATAATCAATACTAACCCATATCTGACAAAACTAACCCTATGCAGACAAAAACATAGTTCTTGAACTTAATGAATCACATACCTACTTCATTCTATTTTCCACTACAATAATATATTCTCATTCAAACAATCAGCTAGAAAATCTAAGTACTCATCATTTTGTTGTACTTTATATATTTATCATATGCCACTTGTCAAATCATTACAACTAGTTTTACTATTTTACATTCAAATTATGTTTGAATGTTATATTTATTAATATAAATTATTATACTAATATATAGCCTATTAGGGTTTCTAAAACCATATTAGGATAAAACATATTGGTGAACCTATACAATAATCAAATTGTGTCAACTCTAGGTCTCCATTAGGGTTTCAGTTTTTTTATCTTATGCATTCATAATGCATTCATATATCATCTATGATTTCTTTGTACACAAGATAATTTAATTTTCACCATTGACCATAGCCACCATCATAAAATCATGATTCCATACTATCCCATCCAATAGGGATAGTTTAATTTTCTCTCTAAGATGTAGTGCTACATTAAGTGGAGCCCATATAGAGCATAACCAAATTTAATCATATAAAATGGATACAATGAATGTTTCTTCTTATTTAGATGTTGTAATTATTCATGAATATGTGAAAACATATGATTATTTTGGAATGCATCTAATAGAACATTATATTCAAGATAATCACATTGAATTTACGAATTAAGATAATTATGAAGGCTTAGATAGAATTGATCCTAATGATTTTAATGGGATAGATCCTGACCAAATTAAATACTTGTCCAATTTTTGTTAATGACTTCACCAATATCCCAAATACATTGGCATAATAGTGAAATTGATTTTAGCATCTAAGGTCACACATGAAGATAAGCTTGATGCATCTCAGGCACAACAATAAGAGCGCTTTACTATTGTCAAAGGGTTACATTTATTTTTCAAGTGTCCATACTTTTGTTATATCCCAACTAATTGATACATTTCTATAACTTTTGGATACATCACAACAACATTTTTATTGGATTCTGATTTGGTATTTTAACTAATTATTATATGTTATCATTTTTATGGATATTATAGTTTGGTATCATGTTAGTAGTAATGATTTGGTCATTATTGATATGGATTATTATATTGATTTACTTATAGCATGCTTTTATTCTATTCAATTCAGAATTTTATTATTATTGATATTATGACTCATGTAGATTCTATTGATGTATTGTTCCCATGGATGTAGGAAACCTGGACAATGAGCTAAGCTCAATAAGTGCCTCATTAAGAGAGTAAACACACCAGTGAAGTTAAAATGCACTTGAATGCAATTTTGATTGGTAAAATAATTGAACAAAGATCTTAGAGCCACTGGTTAGTTGAGTCTTTTTCTTGTCATTAATAGTTGGACCTTATTAATGTTCTTTTGATTTTGTGTGTCATTTATCTTTGGTTATGATGATTTTATTATTATTTTGTGAGATTGACATGTTGTCTTTATGTTACGATAATTTTATACCATGGCTTTTCGTCAATTGTCTATGTTGTCATCTCAATCTTCATACTCTTTGTTAAGTTGTGGAGCTAAAAGCTTCACTGATGCAAACATGGAGAAGGCCATTGGAGGAGTTGCTGGAGTGTCAAAGACACCGGCGTCGGTCAGGCCAACTGACGTCGGCAGGGTAAGGCAGGAGAGCAACCGACGTCGGTCAGAGATCGGCCGGCGTCGGCGACCCCCAGGCGGACAGGGACCGATGTCGGTCGCCTGTGTGGTTCGACTGCGAGTTTATTACGGGCAGTTGGTTGATGAACCAAGTGTTTGCATGATGAGTGCTAATTATAGACTGAGAGTTGCGGATCTAATTATTGTACTAGGTGTCTAATTATTGTTTGGATGAGTTCTATATATTAGACTCATGGTTGTATTAGAAACTCGTGCTAGGGAGTAAGAGAGCAATTAAGCTCCTTCAGAGAGAGGTAGAGCAATGGTGCGTTCCTCCTAGTGCCGCAGTACCAGGTGTGTTGGCGCTGGATTGGAGAGTTAGCTGGATTCTTCAGGTATGTATGATCTTGGTCATCAAGTGAGCATGGCTACGATAGGAGATCTACATGGTAAGTAAGATCGTTGATCTGCAGGTGTGTGTGTGTGCAACGTCAAGGTTCACAGGTGTGCAGAACCAAGTATTGATCTGTAGGTTGGAGATCAGATAGGACAGCAACACAACAGGGAGCAGGATCAGGTAGGATCTACTTGGAGTACGGTGTGTACTCATTGGTATGTACGTGGAGTACATGGAGAGCTAAGAGGAAGGCATGGCAGTTCCTTCCATAAGTATGGTCTGTTGAATTGCAAGTTGTTGCAGGTTCATGGGTGATCTACTTGAAGTACCTTGAGTACTTGTGGAGTGCGTGGAGCACTTGTGGTGTGCGTGGAGCATAGGTGTAAGGTGAACACCAACTCTGTGTTTGAGTTGGGTGTTGGGACCTAGGAGAGAGAGCTTTGAGGAGAGAATTACTATTCACTTGAGGTGTGGGAAACCTCTGAAGAGGTCGTGGAGAAGAGGTGGCATCTTCTTTATTGTATTCTTTTCTGTAAGAGTTATTAATACAAGTTGTGTATTGTCTCTCATATTCTGTGTTATTCTGAATTCTAGTTACTTGTTGATTCTGGTTATTTCTGCATATTAAGTTGCTTGGTTTGGTAATCAATTGTGTGCTTTCGGGGGGGTGTTAATATCCTGACAAGTGGTATCAGAGCTAAGGTTGCAGGAAGCAGTTTTGTGTTTGGTTACAGGTCACTCTCAGGGGTCTCTGATTGAGTGGGAGTAGAGCAATGGCAGAACAAAGTAAGCTAAGGATGGAGGAGTTGAAAAGCACAGATGGTCACTTAAGGTCCTATGGAAAGAAAGAGCAGGTAAAAGAATATTGTTAGTTTGTGGAAGATCAACATGGAGGAACTGAAGAAGCAGATGTTGCAGGTGATGTGGCGCAGGATGCTCTAGGAGGTTTCTTAGATAAAGTTGAATCTTGTCTTACAGATTCGGTTGCCTCTTTCCATGTAGCCCCAGATAGAGGAGCTGGTGAGCCTTGCCAAAGAATTGGCAAAGGGGAAGTGAAGCTGAAATTGTAGGCGGCCAACACACAGGGATTGATGAAGGTCATGAAGGTCCCAGGTTTGGAGATATGGCTAATTTTTTCAGAAAGATTGGGTGATGAGAGATGCACAAAAACTCTCACAACGGGTGCACTTGAATTAGCTGGTGGTAAGAAAATAGGTACTCTTTATCTACTTGTTTATATTACTGATTCTTCTTTTGTTGCGGAGACGTGGCTTCGTAGGCTTGGTCACATGAGCAGGAAGGAGATGCATGTTCTTAAGCGGAAGACAAATATATTTGACAGGCTTAAGAACTGGAAAGCCTTGGTGTTCTTGGAAGAGATGGCAGACAGAAACCAGTGGATGGTGCTGGATACTTCTAAGCAGAGCAGTTTAGACATGGAGATTGATTCAAAGGAGCTCACGGGTAAAAAGTTATCACTCACAAGCGAACACAGATACCGGCGTCGGTCATGAGGAACCGGCATCGAACAGACAGGTGCCGATGTCGGTCATGTGTAGACCGAAGCTGGTAGTGTCGGGCAGGGTAAAACCGACGTCGATCAGGAGGATCGACGTCGGCAGCAGGTAAGACCGACGTCGGTCAGGAGGACCGACGTCGGCAGCAGGGACACCGACGTTGGAAGGATCGGTAGTCAGGGACAAACGCATGGGAACTGACGTCGGTCGAATGCAGCCTGTGGAGTGACCGAGGTCGGTCACTGTAACAGATTTTGGGTGCACAGCAAGTCAAAGAGTCTCAAACACCCATACGGAGGACTGAAGACGTAAGTAGGCCCTCAAATTTGTTTTTCCTCTTCTTTATACTCGTTGCTGATTGTAGAGTAGGAAGGATCTAGGAAACAGGTGGGAGCATGGCAGGGATATGATGCAGAACCAAACGGGAGTTTTGGTAGGGTTGCTAGCCGATGCAAAAGCACAGAGACAAATGGATTCCTTAGTTGAAGAATAGAGTGAACGGATACGTGAGACAGAAGACCAGGCATATGGTCTTGAGAAGCTGCAGGACAGTGGTACAGGTTTCAACAGGGGGATGACAAAGCAGGACTTTAGTCAATGTTAGGGTAACTACTATGGTTTGACTTACCAGGAGGATGATGGTCATGACATCATTCTGTTACTGTATGTGGATGGTATGTTTGCTAGCAGGGTTGTACATACAGGGTTTTTCTGAGCTAAGGGTAAGATTAGTTCAGTGGCATGTCAGGTGGAGTTTGGAGCAGCGAAATTCTTTGACATGAGAGGCATAGAGATCACAGGTTGATTTTGTCTCTAGTGGGAGCTGATGTGAATCAGGTGTTAGCGAGGTTCATTACGCAAGATGCAGAGCCGGAGCACACTAAGGGCTGGACAGGTACAGTGTCTGAAATCACATGAGGTCTGGTATAGACCTGAGTATTCCCATGCAGTGGGAGCTGTCAGAGAGTTAGGAGCCAATTCGGAGAAGTGGGTTCTCAGGTATTTGAGAGGGACCAGCAGCAGGGATTCATGCTATTCAGGGTCAGGACTTCACTACATGAGATTATAGGATTGGATGTGGCAGGGTACTCGGATGACAGGAGGTACACCATGGGATGTGTGGTGGGATGTCTTCAGGATTGAGCTTGAAGAGGGATACAAACCAAAAAATAGATTAGACGAGATACAGGTACAGGTACAGTGTAGCTATTTATCTCCAAGTGGGAGATTGTTAAGTTGTGGAGCTAAAAGCTTCACTGATGCAGACACGGAGAAGGCCATTGGAGGAGTTGCTGGAGTGTCAAAGACACCGGCGTCGGTCAGGCCAACCGACGTCGGCAGGGTAAGGCAGGAGAGCAACCGACATCGATTAGAGATCGGCCGGCGTCGGTGACCCCCAGGCGAACAGGGACCGATGATGGTCACCTGTGTGGTTCGACTGCGAGTTTATTACGGGCAGTTGGTTGACGAACCAAGTGTTTGCATGATGAGTGCTAATTATAGACTGAGAGCTGCGGATCTAATTATTGTACTAGGTGTCTAATTATTGTTTGGATGAGTTCTATATATTAGACTCATGGTTGTATTGAAAACTCGTGCTAGGGAGTAAGAGAGCAATTAAGCTCCTTCAGAGAGAGGTAGAGCAATGGTGCGTTCCTCCTAGTGCCGCAGTACCAGGTGTGTTGGTGCTGGATTGGAGAGTCAGCTAGATTCTTCAGGTATGTATGATCTTGGTCATCAGGTGAGCATGGCTACGATAGGAGATCTACATGGTAAGTAAGATCGTTGATCTGCAAGTGTGTGTGTGTGTGCAACGTCAAGGTTCACAGGTGTGCAGAACCAAGTATTGATCTGTAGGTTGGAGATTAGATAGGACAGCAACACAACAGGGAGCAGGATCAGGCAGGATCTACTTGGAGTACGGTGTGTACTCATTGGTATGTACATGGAGTACATGGAGAGCTAAGAGGAAGGCATGGCAGTTCCTTCCATAAGTATGGTCTGTTGAATTGCAGGTTGTTGCAGGTTCATGGGAGATCTATTTGAAGTACCTTGAGTACTTGTGGAGTGCATGGAGCACTTGTGGTGTGCGTGGAGCACAGGTGTAAGGTGAACACCAACTCTGTGTTTGAGTTGGGTGTTGGGACCTAGGAGAGAGCTTTGAGGAGAGAATTACTGTTCACTTGAGGTGTGGGAAACCTCTGAAGAGGTGGTGGAGAAGAGGTGGCATCTTCTTTATTGTATTCTTTTCTGTAAGAGTTATTAATACAAGTTGTGTATTGTCTCTCATATTCTGTGTTATTCTGAATTCTAGTTACTTGTTGATTCTGGTTATTTCCGCATATTAAGTTGCTTGGTTTGGTAATCAATTGTGTGCTTCCGAGGGGGTGTTAATAACCTGACACTCTTGATTATCCTTTTCACCAACCCATTCCCACATTTTTACCTTCCCAAATGTCATCCTTACAAGTCTCAAGCTCTTCATGACTTCAAAATAGTCTTGAATGATTTCGATGAAAATTCAAGGTTGTGGGTGAATGACATCGACAGTGGCACAATCTTTGTGAAGGCATCCACCACTATATATATATATATATATATATATGGGGCGTAGTTTTGTGTGTAGTTAGAATTATAATGTGATTTATATGTGTAATGAGCTTAAATTATTAAAGAGTTGAGCAAAGATGCATGTACGTAAGCATTCAGAGGTAAAGTGGTCAATGCCAGCTATGTGGCCGCAGCCTTAAAAGATGTCCCACCAATCTACCTTAGTTTTCCAAGATTGAAACGCATGCCAAAATTTTTATGTCAAATTTAATATGGAATTCTTGATCTTGGTCTTAGACGTCCTTTTTATATGTTTTTTAATTCGCCCAAACTGGAATTGTGATAGTAAGTCACGTGGAGCCTTGGCTGGAGGAAACTCGACCTTTTGGGGAGAAGTGTCAAGCTATTCAAGGGGTGCTGCTGAAGAGATGGAATAATAGGAAGGAAAGAGGTAGACAACTATATGTAGGAGAGAGGGGGGGGCATGAGAAAAGAGACCGAGCTGGTTAAGGAGGAGAGAAGAGCTGGGCGATAGGGAAAAGGGCTGGGAGTTGAAGGGAGGGAGAAAGGGAGTTGATGCATGGGTGATTGGTAGACAGGAGATGGGATGGCTGGGGGGTGTAGGTCGATATGGAAGAAAGAAAAAGAGAGAGAGTGGGGTTATCGTGTGGGGGACGAGAATAAGGAATCATAAAATAGGGTGGCACCATTTTTTAGAGAAGAAAAAGAGCAAAAGAAAGGAAAAAGGGTAGAGAGAAAGGCCGCGTTAGATGAGATCGCTATTAATTTCTGTCATGGCTGAAACATCTAAATTCTAGCTAAGTAAATAGCAGTTGATTAAAACAATTCGATTTGGGGTTTGTTGCAAATCATTTATATTCTGTTGGTGAATGAAAATTTATAGATTTTATGCGTAAAGTAGTGGCTGTACCTTTGATTAAATTGCTCAAGGTTTGAGGGCAGAGAATAGTTACTATAGGAAAATTTGATTTGTGTTTATAAAATGAATGGAACTACTTAACTCTAAACACTATGAATAGAAAATTAGATATAGTATCGATGGAATTAACTCTAAATTAAAACCCTGCAGAATTCTGGGTTGTATTTAGCTATTATGACTTTGACTTTTGTTTGGAAGGATTAATGGGCCATGTTATTTTGTTTTGAAATGATCAATTTATTATACGAGGAATTGGGGGTTCTTTATGAAGTCATGGGACTTCATGAGGGACCACAACCCTTTTATATCATTTTTCTCTTCGCTTAAAATAACTAAACTCTACTTGATTCACTCATGATTTTTGCCCAAATTTGATTTGGGGACATTTTGTGAGGACCTATTTGAGTTGTATGTAGTTGATTTTGAGATGTATGTTACATTTTTATTTTTAATGAAAATCTATAATGAGTTGTGATTTTTCGTAACTCTTGAATAATAGTTGTTGTCAATTTGTGTTGATAAGTTGCTTGTAAAAATGAAAGGCTTACTCCAACTGCTATTTAAAATTGGATTTTTGTTATTATATGATTAGATTCATTGATTTGAAAACCCAACACTAATGTTATAACTTGGTTTATGATTCTCTAAGTATCCTTGAAGGTTTATGGAGTCATTTATTCAGTTTTCATGTTGGAACCATTTGAATGTTAATCAACTCAGATTAATGAGTTAGATTCATTGTAAACTATTTTTGGCTTGTTGAAAATAACACCGTGGTGGTATTGAACCACCTATTTGGTTCCAAGTATGCCCCTTCAGAACTTATAGAATCAAATATGTCTTTGATTTATCTCTATAAGCTTACCTAGAGGCCATGAGGCTATTTTGGATTGTTTGGAACTCCTAAGAATTGCCTAACATTCTTTTAGTGTTCCTCTGGTTTTGTCTCCTATTGAATACTTGTTGTTTGCTTATATGTTGTTTGATTTGGGTCAATGGCTTAAGATCCCTGTTAAGTTTTTGACTTCCTTATGTACTTTGTTTTTTAATACACCATTCAAATGATGTATGGGGTGGTTAGGGCCACCATATGGATGGGATAATTTGACCGTGCATGTGGGTTTAACCTCTTGTCGATTGATGTGTTACTCCTTAGATACTTGTACAAAAGGTACTTGGTAGATGATTCTGAAATTACATTTTTTCTTTGGTTGTAATTGAATAAGTAATATGGTTCTTCTTGGTGCATGGTAGATGATTCTGAAATTACATTTTTTCTTTGGTTGCAATTGAATAAGTAATATGGTTCTTCTTGGTGCATTAATTTTCTATAGATGCTTTTGAATTATGAACCTGTATCATTGACATGTTATGGGGGAAGTTATCCCATGAACAAAATTCTTGGTTACATTAAGAAAATGTGATTTTACTCTCCTTATAGATTGTATAATGTTAATTATGACAACTCATACATGTTATTGTTATTTCTCTAATTATGATGAAATGCTGGAGATACTAATGTTGTTTAATATAAGTCGGTTTGATGATCTTATCACCTGAAAACATGTATATTGAAATATAGAGTATGAATTAACTATATATGAATGAACACTTAAAGCCATGTATGTATTTACTTGTGTTCCATTGAGTAAAAAATAAAGTCATCCAAAACCATTAAGAGGCTGTTCCAAAATTTTGTTGTCTCTTCATTTGATTACCTTATGTTTTAATAGGCTAGAATTGGCCATAGCAAACGCACACCTATCACTGTGCTGAATTTTCTTTTATTCTATCATGTGAAGGAAAACATTTTGTATATCCCTATAGTGGCTTTCATAATTTTCATCATGCCTCCACTCTTTGAAATTTGGTGATATTATGATAAAAGTAATCATATTATAGTAATCAACTCCTCTCATAGTTGGTAATTAAGTTATAGTAGTATTCATACAATAGTTGAGTGGATATATGGTTATGAGTTGTGTCTAACAATGCCATTCTCTTCATTCATTTTCATGCTATGCTATAAGTACAACATAATGTTACAACCATGAATTCTCTCTCTTATCTTGCTTGTCTTTAGCATTGCAATTTTTATACTTACCGCTACTATCGTGGTTAAAGTGGTAATGACAATTAGATTATAGTATTACATGGGTAAGCTTAATTTAGGATCATAGTCATTTTGTTGCATAAGACAATTGAATTTTGCTCACATCTGTACATGATCAACCTATGATAGTTTACCTATTCAATTCATAGTGAATGTGTGTCTTAAAGGAGCTAGAATTTGGTAGTATTAATTACGTTGATGGTACCCTTGACTACAATGATTATACATAAAGTGTTTTCTTGGTACATTTCATGTTGGCATCTCTATGAAGGAGTTGTATTATTTTGATCATCTATTCTAGAGGCAACTTCATTACACTAATTATCATTGAATAACATAGGAGTTTAGTGATGGTTAAAACATGTTTTAGTGAAAATAGTTACGATCTTCCTATGTATGAACAAATGGGCAATCACTTAAAAGTTATATTTTTTAAAGTGTTATTACCCTTATCTTTATCTCACAAGGAAAGATGTATAATAGCTCATGTTGGTTCGCATAATGGTAGTAGGAAATTTTGAGCCTTTATAAGATTAATCAATCATTAGTTATGTGGCATTATTCTACCTTAACTTAATAATGAATACTAATGGTTGAATTACCAAGTGATTTATGAAATTTAATTATCTTATTTCTCTATACCATCCTTAATTTTTTTTTAAAAATTATTAATTATGCTATATGGAGTGATGAAAGGGAGTAATGCAAGGACCCTATAATCATAGTCTGTTTTATACCCCAGTGGGTAGCATTATGATAAGAGGCTCCTCCAATACCTTTGTATAGTAATACTTTATTACAATAAAATCAACATTGAAGTAGATGGTTAACTTGAATTACTTTAATTAATCAATCCAATGATGGCTGCTCTTAAATGAAAATATATGGTAAGTTAGTTCTCGATGTAGTGCACTATTGGGAAACTAAAATTGGTATCAATGTTTTTTACCTATCATTGTAATGGTGATTATGTAGTTGATAAGGAATTAGGGTAGGATGTGCAATAAACTTAAGTTGAGAATTACACTATATAATTTTAGCAATTAGCACTTTCCCCCCCACACTTTTGAATAACTCGCTTCATGAATAATAACATAACCTCTTGCATGTGCAATATGCCCGATCTCATTTTTTTTGATATTGAACTACTTCATTAATCAAGGGTGGAGTGAATGAAGTTATCATTGTATCTTGTTAGTTAAGCATGGTCGAATGCCCAAGAATTAGATTATAAGGTTTTTAGGGTGCAAGGAACCCAACCCAAGATTTAGATATGCAATCTCGGTGGGTATCACCTATTTAAATGATTTTATCACCTATAGTGATAATAATTTTTAAACGCCTCTCAAATGATAGAACCAAAATCAAATGAGGAGGACAAGACCCTTAAGCTATAACAATTGCACTGGGTTTTACTAGAATACTACAATAATTAAACCATAAATAAATACATATATTCTACCTAAATATTTCACCACCATAAATCCTAATTAGTGATATTTAACTAACTACATTAATTTAGTTAACTCTCAAGCTTATAGCTAATCCACTTAGCTAAAGATAACTAAAGATAGATATAGAAATAAAGAATATAATAACCATAATTATTGCATTTCAACATAAATGATATATTACAAGTTCAACCAAAATTGATACAATATTATAACCTCTACTATAGGAAGTACAATGCATAAATATAACAATTTCAACAATACACAAAATATCTCAAATGATGAAACATGATATAAAAATCCCATGAGTAGAGTCTTCATGACTCAAGTATCAATATGTAATATCAAGTGTTGTCTCAAGTATAGTATTCCAACTGGGAGGGAGAGTATTATTTGAGCACTTTTCTACACCAACCACGAACCATAGATCTCTCACACTATGTCCCAAACAAGGAGATGTCCCTACCTTCATAGATGGGTAGATAATGATGGTGTGGGAATCTAGAGTAATAAACTAGAACTTGTGTGTCGAAGATATCTAATACATATTGTGTACCATAAATAAATCTATTCTAATATGATATATCACAAATATAAAAACCATATCAACATATGAATGACATTTTTTTTATCACATATTACTTTAGTAAAGTTTTTCAATAATAAATGATCTCTAGGATCAATCAAATTCATATACACCACTTGATCAAATTACTCCTTATCTTGCATTGATGGTCTAATTAAGCCAGTGAAATCCATCCACTGCTTAACTAAGGTAATGAATGCGAGATTCAGTAAAATAAATAATAATATTAAAAATCAAAAGATACATTCTTAATATTTTATATTAACTAATCAAAAGTTTATCCGTCAAATTAAGTGAATGGAATTCAAGAATCTAGTTTATTATAATTTAAAAATAGAATACAAAAATAGTTCTCAATATAACACACCATCCAGGTAATGAATATCTAGATCACCAATTGCCTTATCCATTAAGAAACTTATAATATTATTTCTCTACAAAATAATATTATAACCCTAACTAATAAATTATTCATATTCCAAATATAACAATACCTAGTCCATACACAAACTTATGTTCTATATCTAATCTAATAAATACAATGAATACTTTATATTTAAACATTCTAATAATTTTTATAACCACCAAAATAATCAAACATCCGTTAATGATTGTTGTAAGAATTATAACATCACTCTCACACACACACATAGATACATACATACATACATACATATATATATATATATATATATATATATATATATATATATATATATATAAAATTAATGCATAAGTCAACAAACGATTGAATTGATGGTAATAAGACAACTATTTCAATTATTTTAACCAAGATATAAAATGTTCCTTGGAATATGAGGATAACAAGAACAGCAAAAAATGAAAATAAAATGGTAGAGTTGCAAAGTGCTTCTTTGAATCAATGAAGGAAATAAAAATTAGATTGAAATGGAAAACAACCATAATTAATAATAAATATGATAATAGGTAATTTTATAATCCCTATGTAGTCAGATTTAATTAGAATCAATTTGGTAAGGAAGATATAATAGAGTATAGGGTGATCCATGGTTATGGAGGGAATGACAAATAGAGGATGTAGGTAAAAAGGAGGAGGAAATTTGTGTGGTTAAGGATGGATGTTGGCTATGGGTTTGAGGTAAGAGGAAAAAAAATAAAGGACATCTATCAATAATAATAGGAAAATAATAAAAAATTGAGAACTGATCTAATTTTTGAGGGTGTTTGAATTTGTCTATTCCATATCGTGAATGTAATGAGTTATGTTATAGATAATTTTATACCAATATCAAATTCTTAATCCTCTTTTGAAAACAATTAAAGATCATTATTATTGTAATAATTTAGATAAAAACCTTTTGGTTGATGTTAGGAATGGATTTGGGTAGCTTCAAATAGAAATGACACAAATATTCAACATTTGAATGGAGATTTTAGATATCTCAATCAAAAAAATTACATATATCCATGAGATTAACATCTAAAACTTTACCATCAATTTAATATCAAAATATTTTACTTAGAAGGTTACAATATTCACATTTTATGGAAGAAATATGACTTTGGATGACATGCAATAGTAGATTTTAGTTACTTAGGATAAATACTCTTTTCCTGCAATTCATTTCTTTCCAAACTTTTTTTTTTTTTTTTGCATGTTTTTTCTCTGAAAGATGAGGATTAAAATTTTGTTTTGCATTAAGGACCTAATTTTGTGGTTTTGGGGGTCCGTGTGCATTTCCATGGTCCCCTTTTTAATCCAAAAGTAGAAAAGATATTTTTTTTTTGGGGTGTGATTTTATAATCTGATAGTAGAGTTGGATAATAAAGAAATATTGAAATTTATTGTTACATCAGTTGGGGACTTCATTAGGGTAAATTTGAATGTTATATTCAATCAAATAATATATACAAAACTATGTGAAAATTGATCACGTGAATCCTATTATCCATGATATTTGCAATTGATCTTGCTTTTATAGCATTTATTTTGAAGGTTTTTGCCATATATGTTTTTAATGTCAAAAAAGGGAATAAGCTTTTCATGTGTCTTTCTTAACGTATAAAAAGCATATGGGAAGATCCTAGATTTTGATGAATAATGATTGCAAGCTAAGCAATGATATTTTTATGGATAAACCACAATGTTTTTTGAGAAAATTTAGGCGGAAAATTAGTGTCACCACTTTATTCTCTGAGAAAGGAGGCTTTGGATGTTCCCTTTATCATTTATGGCAAGGCAAGTTGTGATCCTAGTGTTGGAGCTGAAGGTAAGACGATTTCACCTATAGGTTTACCATTATATTCGTTGGGAAAAAAAAGTGGTTTTGTTCTTTAATTTGTAAGAGGGTGAGCTTGTGCTACTAGATACTCCTATAATTACTATTCAAAGAAGTGTCTCACAAACATATTTTTATTTCTTTTTCATTTAAAATTAAGAAAAGAGGAGGAATTAAAACTATGTTATAGAGGCTACTGATGGAGGCTTTGGAGGTCAATAAATAAATCTCTCAAAGGATCTTGAAAAAGATGTTTTCTAGTCAAGGCAGGATATTACTTACTGTATATTAAGATATAATATTCCAAGTCTCAATATAATTCATAGCTCAATAATTCCAAGTATACAATTACGTAGAGTTATTATAAGGAAGCAAATGCTCATAGCACCACCTAGACTAAGTTGTCCAAAACTAGGAAGTGGTCCACATTTGATAACACCAATAATTATTATAACTAAGAGTGTCCCACCAGGAAATATCTACATGCATAATAAGAAACAATGAGTATTATATTTTCAGCATTTGAAAAATATGAACATACCACATACACTGCAACTTGTATTATGGTATTTATCACAAACATTACCTCTTCCTCTAATATAGATTTAGGTGAAGAAACATTATTGTTCCACTCTTAAATGTGGGTCAGTAGATATCTAATACAGTGCATCATTGACATCCAATGTCAAAAGAACCTTAATAATTCTAAAGTAGTTAAAATATTAAAATTTACATTGACACATCATTCAAAACCATACTCCATTTGATGTTTTTACTTGTTTTTGACAAAAATGTCACTCATGAATGCTAACTAATGTATTAAATCAAATGTTTTCAATAAATAATCTTCTGTGATTTATCACCATTAGAGGTATGTGATGTTTTACATGGTAAATAATATAGTTTCATTAATATATAATCTATTAAAAAAATATGATAAATGTTATTATAGATTATGGTGAGCATAGGTACTGCATACAAGAAGTAGTCTCTAAGAATTCACTCATTATAACACAAATAAGTGCATAAAGATAGCTAATTCTAATAATAGTTTCATGTTCTTGAGGGTGAGACTTGAACATAATAATGTACTTATATCTAAAATCATAACAAAAATTATTTAGTAACACCCAATAATTAAATAATTTTCTATAAGAATACATCTACCTATAAAATCATAGAAAATTTAGTTTATTTTTTTATAATAAAAAAAATGAAATCCTACCAAATTTTACAAGTCTCCTTGAATTGAGCATAAATGAATGAAAAAAAAAGTAAATAATCATTATACCTTTGCTTTTCCTTTTATCGATTTAGATATGCATTGAAGTGTGTAAAGAATTCAATAACACCTTCCCTTGCAAAATTAATGTTTTGATTGGATAATTGAGGATGTGAGCTGAACATTTGGTTGATAAATTAGCAACACTTTGATTCACTAGAAATTTCTAATTGATGTGGACCATTAGATGAATATCAAGATGGAAGGTGGAGAATGACTCCTACATTCCATTGAATAAGGGAATATGGGCTTTAAATGTTGGAAGTGAAGTGTGTAAGAGCATGTCCCTTGCATAGGATTTTATGTGATTACATAGGGATTTGTTCTTGGACTTTGCTTGTAGACTTACCTCTTTGTAATTAATTTTGCCTTAGAAAATGTTATTAGATTTATTTTATTTGAATTGGTAAGTGGATAGAGTGATGTGAGGGTTCTTAGATTTATTGATTTTTAGAAAATAGGAAATGTGCATTCCATGGAATTTTTTATTAATGGTAGATTAATTAAATAATATGGATCAATTAGCTAATATGATATGATGTGATTTTTTGTGGGATTAGATGTGGTCATCGAAGAAATAATTAAATCATCAAGGAGCTAATGAATAGTGAGTTTTATAGAGATGTTAGTGTGACTATAAGATTGATTAGATAATTAATGTTAATGCAAATTAGTAAGAGGATTAAAATCAACACAAAGTGTTAGATTTTAAGTGTCTAGATTTTTCCCATCTTTGAAAATACTTTGTGAGACATTGAGAGGAGCAACGTATTTCAAACAATGTGAAAATTAAAAAATGGATATAATGAGATTCCCCAAGTGATGTGAGGAATATGAAATTGATTAGAAGTGTTGGGTTTAAGGAAAAACATTGAAAACATTCCCATAAAGGTGTCTCAGATGTATGTGATGAGGATGGATGTTGCCTCAAGGGGTCAGACAAAGAATAAATTATGTAACATATAAAAATTGGGTTAACTTGTCATAATATAAAATCAAATTAGATCCTAGCCAATTAAACATGTGTCTTCATATTTAGCATAAAAGTAATGCAAAACAAGTAAACAATCGTTATACCTCCACTTATCCTTTTTTTGAATTTGGATGTGCTCAAATGTGATGTGGATGCAAAGTCTCTTATGAAGTGTGTAAATAATTCAAAAACACCTCCCTTTGTAAAATGGACATTATGATTGGATGAGTGAAGTTGTGAGTTAAAGATTTGGCTGGCAAAATTAATAGTACTTCAATACACTATAAAGCCTATTTAAATGAGAATGTTAGCTCTCAATTTATAAATTTTCCTTATTGATGTGAAAAATTAGATGAAAATCAATATGGATACTGAAGAATGATACCTATATTTCATTAATTGATGGAGGATGGGATTTAAATATTGTAAGTGGAGTATGTAAGAACATGTGCCTTGCTTAAGATTTTGTGTGGTTTCATGGGGATTTACTCTTGGACTTTACTTGCACACTTGCCTCTTTGTACGTAATTTTAGCTTGGAAAAGGGTGTAATTTTCACAACTCGACCTTGCAAATGGTTGTAGATACTAGAGTGAAAGCCTACTTCATCATGTGTTCTTAAGAATTGGACTAACTATTTAGATTTGTATTTTAGTTCAGATGCAGTGTCATGAAGCATCTTGTATAATTATTATAAGTCTATTGATAATATAGATGATGCTTACGCTTGATTCATCTTACCATGCTAGATATTGTTTAGTTTCATTATATTATTATATGTTATTCTATATCATAAATTTGTTGAATTCCAGTTAACACCTAGCTATGATGGAGTTATATAACACTTTAGAATAGTACAATATAACTATCATGATTATCAACATAATTTCTAGTTCATTACTACTTCAAATGATTTTAATTGTTTTAGCATATCATGTTTAAATGTTATGATGCTTACATAATTTTATTATTATTTGATATTTATACTTCTTTAGGTAATACTGATGTTTCTTTTTGATGATTTGAAGAACCAGGCAATGAGCTAGGCTCAGTGGTGGGATTCAATAGCTCGGGGTATAATTAAGGGGCTATTGAGTAGTTG